>JAGPOW010000261.1:164177692-164192491 GCA_030014935.1 Caiman crocodilus | reverse complement strand
GTGACCCCAGCACTTGTTTCCTGCCATTGGCGGGGGGTCAGACTAGATGGCCTGCTCTAGGCCCCTTCTGACCCTAGTTACTATGAAACTATGAAACTTCATAAATTTGTCCAGGCCTATAATAATTGTACGTATTCCAGCTCTGTGGACCAGAAGGAGCCAAAACAGGGCTGGAAACCATCAATACTCATGGAAGCAGGAGGGAGAAACTTTGCAGTGGTATCTGTCCACAAATCCTCGGGCAGAAACCCCTTTGTACAAGACCATCACCTCACCCTTAACTTTCCCAATTGTACATAAATAAAGGGAAATTTGGACTGGAAGGGGGGTGTTGCTTCTTAAGTGCAGACCCCCTCTGATCACATCAAACATCTTTCCCAAAGGCTTCCCAAGTACATCCATGCCGGACCCTCCCCTACAGTCATGCAGCACCCAGTATTAAAAACCTCCTTGGTGTGCCGTAAGAGCTAGAGAGACAAGGGCACTTTGATACTGCAATGGCAGGGAGTATGCTGGGGAAAATGCAGGCTGTAGATAAAATTGTCACATGTCAGCTATCATCATGAGGAATTAATCAATCTTGAAATGTTAGTTCATTCTTAACATTTTTGAGGGTTTGATGTGGTTTTTTAAAAAAAAAACTATTGATTTTTAATTGCAACAAAAATTAGAAATACATATATATCAATTGCACATATCAACCTGAAATACATACATATATGTCATAATTAGTAATCAATAACGAGGAAAAGAAAGACAAAAATTAAATAAAAGAAAAGGAATGAAAAGAGGGAGGGAAGAAGGCTGGAGTAATAGCAGATGAAAAGAGAAATGTGCAAGGAGTAATGATTTAATTACCAAAGCATTCTAAGAAGTCTTTCCAAATCATACCAAACCTGTCAAAGTAGTTATACCTGCTGAACAGGACACTTTCTATAAATGCCAGGTGTGCCGTCTCACTGTACCAGGTTTTGACTTTGGGAGAGATCTTATATCTTTCAAAAGCAGTACTATAATCCTGCGGGTCACTAATAAGGCCTGCTGTAAGAGCACATTCTGGGAAGGTTTCAGTTTGAACTCTTTAGGTATATACCCAAGAGTGCACATACTTGCCAAAGGCATCAGTGCTATATTCAAAATAGTATTAACTCTGGATACAGTTTCTTGCCAAAAGAAATTGATAATAGCACGCACAACATGTGACCAAGGACTGCCTGTGATGCATTGCATCTCCAACATGTATCTACTGGCAGTATATTTAATTATTTTTAAGTTGAGAGGGAGCTGAGTGAAGATGAAAAATGATCTTTTGCTTTATAACATTCAGGCTGAGATCAACTGTAGATGTTTGAATATTCTAAATTGCTGATTTGCTTTGGGGCTCTGTTATCTGAACCCTACATCTTCATTCCACTTGAGTCTTAAATAGACTGCATCAGGCTTGTTGTGTGGCATTATATAGTCATAGATTGATGGCATACAATGGGGAATAGAAGCAGATTTCAAGGCAAAAATGAATGCATCTGGAACATTTGCTGCATCTAGCAGCTTGGGTCCAAACTGATTTTCCAATACTACGGCTCTGATTTTCAATTTTAATTCTCTCTGGGCGTGTGTACACAAGCATTAATGCACTTTTCCTAATGATCGTTAAATTTAGCACTTCCAATATGAGGTACTAAACAAATGCGCATTAGGCAGCACTAAATGCACAGTAGCGCAAGCACATGCTTTTTTAGGTGACACTTAATGCGCAAAAGCCTATTCTACTGTGCATGAGCATAGCACAGTTTTTTACATGCCGCTTTAATGCACAGTAGAATAGGCTACTGCACATTAAAGCACACGTCTGAACATGCCCTCTGAGAGATCAGCACCTTTGTGCCTGCTGATATTCCTTAGGCCTTGGTTACACCTTACATTTAGTGTGCTACAAAGTCTGGGGAATTTTGTAGTGTTAAAAAATATGTCCATCTGTTCAAGTGTCTGAACAGCCTGTTGGCTGGAGCATGCCAAAATGACCTCAGAGGCATACTCTCCAGGTAGGGGCCAAGAGGGGGCTGCTTTTTTGCTCCCTTCTGCCAACATAGTAGAGAAGAGGAGAGGAAAAGCAGCACAGCTACTGCAGCTAACAGGGCTTATGTCTGCCTCCTGTTGCAGTTAGGAACTTAAGGCATTTATATACCTACCTTTTCGTCCCGCAACGCACCGGAGATCCGTCACTTCGGAGCAGACTCGAATACTCGTGTACAAACACATTTATACACTCTTCCTCCCTTCTTGGCATGGTGGAAGGGAGAATAGAGCACTCTCGGGTGAAGGGGAGTCTAAGAAACCTTCTCCATGTAGTGCCACAAAGGAGGTTTTTTTTAAATAGGAATTTTTTCATAGTGAGTCTTCCGTCTCTGTCGTGCTACAAACCGTCAGAACGTGTGGCCACAGGCTCTTTGTAGCACCACAAGGGCATGTATAACATTACAAAAGTAGCGTGTGTCCAAGGTCTCAGAAGAGATCAAGGATTTATGTCTCTGTCACATCTTTTTCCTGCTCTAGTTTCTTTTTTAATAATGCTGAATTGGAGAGTATGTTAGCAATAATGGGAAGGCCTTCTGTAGCTAAGAGCAAACCCTGACTAACAAAGGAACTTAAAATTGTTGCCTAATGCATATTTATACAATTCCATTTAGGTTCCAGTAGTTTTTGCTATTAGGCCCCTGGCAGATGTTACACTTAAGATGTCATTAACCAGTTAATCACAGGCACACGTTAATGCAATCAATAGCGCAATAAAACAAGGAATAAGCCACACAATTATTATACAAAAAATCTGTAATAACTCTGTGGCTGGTTCCCATCATGCCTTAAACCGCACACGTGGTCAGGCACCCGCTGATTGGGGCTCCCAGCCGCAGGAGCACATGGGATCCCTTGACTCCTGCTCACTCCCGAGGCTGGGAGTGCAGATCAGTTGACTAGTGCTCCCAGCCTTGGGGCTGCATTGGAGTCAGGGCTCCAGTATGCCCCTTGAGGCCGGGAGTCCTGACTAGCTGCAGCTGTCGGCCATGGAGAGCCTGCATGCTGGGAGCACAGGTCAGTCAACCTCTGCTCGTAGCCTCTGGTACACAGTAGAATCAAGGGCCCTGCTGTGGCCTGGAGGCTGGGAGTGACAGCTGGTCAGGCTCCCAGCCCCTTGGGTGCCTGGAGCCCTTGGCTGTGATGTACCCCAGAGACTGGGAGCAGCAGCTTACTGGGGCTCCCAGCCGTGGCGACACAGATTCAAGGGTTCCAGTGCACCCCAGAGACGGGGAGCAGTAGGTGGGGTGGGCATTGGAGCCCTTGACTCCAGCACGCTTCCAAGGCTATGACCGGGAATCGGCTGACTGGTGTTCTACTTGCTGGCAATCCCAGGCTCCCCCTGCAATGACAGTATGGTGCGATGGGGATCTGATCCCCAATCCCACAATCTTGCCATCTGTCATTCACATGTATCCAGGGCAGGAAATGTGATTTTGTAGCTGACAGATGGTACAGTGAAATAAAAAATTACAGCTTTCAAAATCCAGGGTTTTCTTCAGGAACAGGTGAGCTAAGGCTAGGCCTTCCTCTTTCAGAGGTGCAGAAATTACTTTAAAGGTGGTTCATTTGCTTTTCTCATTGTTCTTTTTCAAAAAGTAGTGAAAATCAGGTAGTAGAAGCAGCAAATCTTACAGTTGCTCACAGTAACCTGATGATAACAGGAAAGAGGAAGGAAACTATGACTCATGGAGGAACAAGGAATTAAACAACATTTCTGTGTTAAAAATGATTTTTAAGAAAAAGTCTTGGTTTCTCTTTACTTTAACCTTCACAGTTTTAAAATGTAATTTTGCAGACAAATGTACTTTTAATCTTAAAAAAATATATTAGTCATTGAAGAACTCACACAGGTTTCTTTTTCTGAATATGCTTTACTGATACCTGCTTTGATTTACCTTTCCTATCTAGTTACCCCAGCTGAAGTTAATGGGGCTGCTTTGGGGCTTGGAGGGATTGGTTAGCCAAAGCGGGAAGTCAGAGGCAGCACTAAAATGTTATTAGTCATTAGTTTGTTATGACATTTTTTGATCAATCACTGGAAAGAATTTTGCTGATCCATTGCCCCAAGTTAACGTTATAAAGTTATCTCCTTTTCTCGCAGGTCACTTTACAGCTATGATTTGGAAGAACACAAAGAAGATGGGAGTTGGAAAAGCCACAGCAAGTGATGGCTCCACGTTTGTGGTGGCCAGGTACGACCCACCCGGAAACGTAGTAAACCCTGGTTACTATGAACAAAATGTTCTTCCTCCAAAGAAATAATGATAAAAATTATAGTCTTACTGATTAATGGAAAATGAAGTTGTGGACTGGGATCTTTAAATTTGAATACAATCAAATGATAGTCCATATATGATACTAACTTTCACCTGTAACTACAGAAACGGCAATACATATATGGTATTTGAGTTAGTCTGTACAGTAGACCTACACAGATGGGTTTGAGTGAATTCTGTGTGTGGCTTTTCATATCAAATACATTTGTATTTTTTAACATTTGTTTAAAGCTGAAAGCAAAACTTTTTTTGTACTTTAAGGAATTCTGATTTTCCACTATTTCTTAATGGGAAAGTCAGTCATTTGTCTCCACCTGTATGGTATGTTGTTTTGGTCCACTCCTGCAGTTGTGATGTGGGCTTTTGACTTCAGGATATTACATGTGTGTTAGGACGTTGAAAATCAGAGCCATACGTTTCTACCAAAAAAAAAAAAGTCTTGCTGAATGTTATAAAAATTCCAGTAGAGCAAACCTGTAATTGATGTGTCATACAAAGCTGTAAAAAATGTTTCCATTCCATTGGGAGACTAAAATTTAATAGTTAAATGTGTTTTCAAGTGGAATGCATCTCCCATTCTAAAATTATTTGTTACATTTTACAGTACATAGATTGCCTTAGCATAGTTTGCATCAAATTGGGGATGGATATTCAGCAAAGATATGTTATTTCCATTACAGAAAAACCAGTCATTCCTCTTTCTTTAGTTTTCTCTGGTCCTCCTTTCTAATTTACTGGATGTTCCCAAAGAGATGCCTTTTCAAACCATGACAGGATGAACTAAAGAGGTATTAGCTTAGTTATAATTGGTTTGGGCTACTCATGAGGTCAGATAGCTTGGGGTTGTTCAGGAACTTGACTGAAGGCCATATTTTCCCCCATGCAGAGGCAACAAGACTTCCTAGCTTACTGATAGCACCTGAAAGAAAAATTTCAGCTTGTACATTTATTCTGTGAATTCATTTTTACTTCCAGCTGAATTTCTGCTGCAGGTATCATATTTTATGGGCAAAGACAGTCCAGTATCCTACTCCGTCTCCTTGGAAGCTCAACTGTAGTTGGCAGTTGAGTATCTGTGAACTAAGATATTGGTCCATGCAGCTTACTTTGAGTTTGTAACTTTCAGTAGTAACACAATATCTATATGAATATATAGAAACAACCCCGGTTTAATTTACTTTTTTAAAACTTGCATTTTCCCTATCTGAATAAAATAGGGCTTGGTGTTTGTTACTCCAGAAGTATAAGACCAAGTCTTGGTAGTTTTCCTCGTACTGAGTCTAGCTCTGTCTTGTAGCTATTCCCTTCAATAGGATTCATAGGTCAGAATTTGGTCCGTGGAAAGTACTGAGATGGAAAGGTTTTTGTTTACACAATTTTGGTATATTAGATTTCTACAGCTTGATTATATGTCACTGTGGTACTGTATGTCAGGTGTTTTTTGCTGTAACACAAGAATGTAATGCACATAATGAAAATTTGAAGATTAAAATAAATATTTTCATATGAATTATTTCTAGGTAATTTACCTGATTTCCAAGGCTTTTAACTCAGTCTATGCTAAATTAATCCAGAAACTGTACTTTCAGAATATACACTTTTGTTATCATAACTTTTATAATGCAAAACACAAAAGCAGTTGTGCCAACCATGCAGCCTCAGAAACTGGCACAAGAAGCAAGAGGGAGTTCCTCCCACTTTTATATAGAAAATCATAGAGTTAGGGTCACAAGCCAATAAGCCAAAGAGAAGGAATAGGTAAAAGGTAAAGAAACACCAACACTGTGGTAACATACTCTCAGCATCTTAATATCCACCCCCACACCTCTGGATTTGTCCCCAGGTGTCCTTAGTACCTAGAGCACTAACACAGCAGCCTGAAAGTCTGAGTCCAGCTCCTTTGGTCCACAGTCCTGGGTGACCGAGCCAGCGAGATCTCCATCTCCAGTGTGTACTCCTCTGTGTAGGGCTGACCAGATTCCAGGTGTGCACTGCTATCTCTTCTGCTTACTCCAGTTTCAAGCTTCCTCTTCCTTTTTCCCTTGCCCCAGTCCCTGGGGTTTCTTGGGACTTGTAGTCCAAATTAACAGACATCACAGCTCTGCACACTGCCTCCTAGTTCCTTCTGCTGCTCTATAAATTACATTCACATTACACAGTGATGTCATTGGTACAGGGAGAATGGGGGGGCTAACCCTGTCAATCTGTAAATGCTACAACAGATCATAAATATCCCATGTCTCTCTATATGAGGTTTTCTCTGTGACTGATGCAGGTTTCTCACTGAGCTGAGAGGACTATGTCTTCTGAAATTCTGTTTCTCCACTATTTCTCTGTAATTTTCTCTCTTGCTTTCTTTCTTTCTTTTTTTTTCCCTGTCTCCCACCCCACCCATTTTTCAATTTTACACATTTTCAGTAGAGGTTATTCACTTTGGTTCTGATTCTGTAAACTCTTACACATGTACTTCTGTTTTCAGTCCAGGTCCTGGTATCTCAGAAATGCTGGAATTAAAACATTCCAAACAGATGAATATTATATATACTATATACTGTCCTCTCCAGAGGTAAACACAGAACAACTTTCTAACAAGACAAAATGCATCTGACGAAACTGGTTTTGAGGATTATTGACCTTATTTGAGGAAATATATGCATTATACTTCCTAATAGCACTCTTACTGACCACATGGCCTCTTGATCAAGTGCCTATATTTAGAAAACTGGATCAATATTTAGATATGCTGTTATGATTCTGTCTGCATCTATTAACAATTTTTATATGTCATGGAGAACTGAGGGAATGGGAGCAAGAAGAATGGATGAAAGAAAACCAGCAGGTATCTTTAATTTAAAAACAATACAGTGGCAAGTAGTTATTTCCCAAAAGATGCATAAACTATTTCTCAAAAGACAGGGCTTTAAACTAAGATCACCGGGAAACGGGTGGACAATCACTAGTGCAAGCCCTGGAAGTGACAACTACAGAATCAGCAGGTCAGGTAACACAAGGGAACTCACTCCTAGCCCAGCCCAAGGACAGGACTCCTAACAAGACACGGAAGCCCTGGGCTTCTGCTGGCGGGCTTAGCTGCCAGGAGCATGTGGAACAAACAGGAGGACCTGGCCTTTCTGCTAAGCAAAAATTAATATGATCTTATAAGGATAATGGAGACCTGGTGGGACTCCACCTTTGACTGGACCATAGGATTGATGGCTGTACCTTGTACAGGAGGGATCATGTTGCAAGGAAGGGTGGGGGTGTAGCTCTCTATGCAAAGCAGCTGTACACTTACCTACAAGCAGAGATTGGCACTCAAGGAGAGCAGCTTGAGACCCTGTGGGTTAGAATACAAGGAGAACATGGTGAAGGGGATATAACTGTAGGGATCTATTACAGACCTTCCTCCAGGAGGAAGAGCATGACCATGAATTCAGGAACTGGCAGAGGCTTCATGCTCTTGGTGCACAGTCATCATGAGAGACTTCAACCACCCTGGCATCTCATGGAAAGAGCATTCAGCCAAATCTGATTGGTCACACAGCTTTCTCACTTGCATTGATGAGTTCTATTTGACTCAAGAAGTCTACAAGCCAATGAGAGGTAAGACACTGCTGGATCTGGTACTGGCCAAGGGGGATGATCTAGTCAGTGACCTGAAGATCGAAGGGAAGCTTGGTGACAGTGATCACGAGTTGATCACTTTATCCATTGCAAAGCTGGCAAATTAGTCAAAAATGCAGACATCCTTCACTTTAGGAAACCTGACTTTCACAAGCTCATAAGGTTGGTTGTTGAAGCCCTGAGAGACCATGATCTGATAGGGAGGGGAGTCCATGATGAGTGGTTGCTCCTTAAGGATGTGATCTTAAAAGCAAAAGGGAAGTCCATTCCAGCCCATAGGAAAGGTAGCAAAAGGGCTGAGGGACCCCCTGGGCTCAAGAGGGAACTCATGGACTCCTGAGTCTGAAAAGAGAAGTTTATAAGGGATGGAAGTCAGGAACTACCACTAAGGAGGATTATGCAGCACTGGCCTGTACCTGTAGGGAGCAGACAAGAAAAGCTGAGGCTGAAACCAAACTCAGTCTGGCTACAGGAATCAAGAGCAATAAAATGTCCTACTTCAAATATGTGGGAAGTCAGAAAAAAAACCAAGGGCAACATCACAACCTTTGCTGAACCAAATGGGGCAGCTGACAATCGACACTCAGGAAAAAGATAATTTCATCAACGATTACTTTGCGTTGATTTTCCACTAGCCCAAGGGGATCACTCTGCCTGACAGGATGCAGGACTACCAGGGTAAGGGCAGTCATATGCCTATAATTGGCGAAGATTGTGTGAGGGAACAACTTGAGAGGCTGGACATCCAAAAGTCAGGTGGCCAAGATGGAATTCACCCAAGAGTGCTAAAGGAGTTGGCTGACATCCTTGCCATTTGTCATGTTATGATATCTGAGAACCTGTAGCATTCGGGAGAGGTTCCTGAAGATTAGAGGAGGGCCAATGTGATGCCTATATTCAAGAAAGGAAAGATCCAGGGAACTACAGGTCAATCAGTTTGATCTCAATCCCTGGAAAGATCTTGGAAAAAACCAACAAAGAAACCATCAACAACAGGCTAACAGAAGGCAACATTCTGAGAGAGAGATAACCAACATGGCTTCATTGTGGGTAGGTCTTGTCTGACCAACCTCATTTCCTTCTATGACCAGGTGATGCATCAACTGGACAAAGGAGAAGAGGTTGATGTCATGTATTTAGATTTCAAAAAAGCCTTTGACTTAGTCTCCCATGATGTCCTCATGGTAAAATTAGGGAGCTGTGGCCTGGACAACTTTATGGTCCGATGGCTAAGGAATTAGCTCTGTGGTCAGACCCAGAAAATGATAGTCAATAGAACCAAGTCAACATGGCAGACCAGTGGCATCCTCCAGGACTCAATACTTGGATCAGTACTCTTTAATATATTTGTAAAGATCTGGCTTCAGGTGTCAGAAGTGGACTGGCTAAGTTTCCAAATGACACCAAATTATGGGGAAATGTTGTCATTGCTAGAGAACAGGCTAGCAATGCAGGCCAACCTGGACAAGCTCGCAAGATGGATGGATCAAAACCTGATGACATTCAACAGAGAAATGTATGGTGCTCCACCTCAATAGAAAACCCCCACATCATACTTATAGGCTTAGCAGTGCTACACTCACTAGCACCACAATTGAAAGAGACTTGGGGGGTCATGATTGACCACAAGATGAACATGAGCTAGCAATGCATGCCGCAGCCAGCAAAGGAACTAAAACTCTGTCTTGCATCTACCAATGCATTTTAAGCAAGACCCAAGAAGTCATCCTCCCACTTTACTAGGCTTTGGTGAGGCTGCAGCTGGAGTATTGCATCCAATTCTGGGCTCCACACTTTAGAAAGGATGTAGAAAAGCTTGATAGAGTCCAGAGGAGAGCCACATGCATGATTAGCGGTCAAAAGAACAGGCCTTATTAGGAGAGGCTGAGAGGCATGGGACTTTTCAGCCTAGAGAAGCGAAGGCTCAGGGGTGACTTGGTGACAGCCTATAAGGGGTGTGCATCAGGAACTGGGAGAATGTCTGTATTCACCAGGGTACACCGAGGGAAGACAAGGTCTAACAGTCACAAATTGCTGGGAGATCATTTTAGACTGGACATAAAGAAAAACTTTACTATCCAAGTCTCCAGAGTCTGGAACAGACCCCCCCACAGAAATGCTGCAAGCACCTCGTCTAGATATCTTTAAGATATGCTTGGATGCTTATCTTGCTGTGGTGATCTGATCCCAGCTGCCTTCCTGGACCCAGTGGTCTTGCGATGTCCCTTTCAGCCCTAATGTCTGTGAAATCTATTAACTCTTTAGCTGCATGTTGGATGTGCAATTAAGGTGAGGCAATAAACTGGCATAGTTTATCTTGAACTTAACTGCTTCTGGGTGCAGCATCTACACGTGTGCCCAGGACCGCAGCACTTTGAGCCAAGGCAGAGTAGCACTATCTTACAGCAGAGTTAATTAATTTACTGCATCCTAATACCAGCGCATGTATAGACGGTGACAATTTACTATGGAGGTAATTAGTCTACTCCACATTAAAGCTCATATGTAGATGCACTCAGTGAGCAAGGAATAACTTGCAAGATGGCTACCAGGGGTGGGGCACCTGTCAAGGGTTGGGTGTGAAGAGGCTTGGCCCAGGCTGGCCCTTTGTCACTAAGGTGGAGAGTGTTATGCAAGAGTGGGATGGGCTGGTGATGGGCCTGGGGCTAGGGCCAGGATCCCAGGGCAGTGACAGCACAGGGCCAGAGCCTGGCCGTGATCTGCTCCCCGCATGTCCCTGCCCCTGGAACCGGTGCCCATTGCACAGATGTGCAGGGAGCAAATCATGGCCCTGGCCTGGGTGGCCGCACGCTGTCACCGCCCCATGATCCTGACCCTGGTCCCATCCACCCCTCCCACTCCCAGGCACCATTTCCCTCCCACCTGCAGCCCTCTCATTTGCCTGGCTGAGTGCACCCTGCCGACAGCATCAGTGTCGGCCTTCAGGGGGGCACCAGCCCCATCAAGGTGGGCATGTGCATCCCCTACCAGTCACCTATGAACTACACTGCTGCTGTCACCTGAGGACATAAGGTTTAGCCACCTCTGTTCCCTCGAGAGAGGTCCTGTCTGGTGTGTCCCCATGGCTACCTGCTGCCATTTTTCAGCACAGGAACACTAGTACATGTGACACCAGAGTCTGCTGAAGTGTGTTTATTTCTGTGCTCCAACAGACTTAATTAATCACTGCATTGTCTGCACTGACACACCAGATTTCCAGTGTGTCATAGCCAGCTTTCTGCAAGTCTATCAGAGCCCATTCTGTCTGTGGTAAACCCCCTTCCTCTCCCATCTGCCCCAGCAGGATAGGAATAAGGGGATTGGAAACCATCCTGTTCCTGCCAGGAGACCTGCAGGCCATGTTACTGAAATTGCCTCCTGAGGACCTATCTTCTAATGGCCTCAAGACTGTGATCTTCATACTGGAGGTGTGACGCACCAGGGGGTCAACAATATAATGCTGCTACAAAACAAGCAAGTGGGAATTGGAAAGTATGAATAGGATTGATGGATGTAGATCATAGGAAGTGATTCTTCCACACTGGAGAGTCCTGCATCCAGGTTTGGCATTGCCCAGTTGTTCATGTAAACATAGATCAACTGGGAAAAAAAGTCACAGGAGAGCAATGGCTGGAGATCTGGAAAACGTGACCTATGAGGACAGGCAGGAAGAACTGGAATTATTTAGTCTAGAAAAGAGAGGAGGGTATTTGGTAACAGCTTTCATCTATGAAAAGGCTGGTATGAAAATGAGGATGATCAATTCTGCTCAGTGGCCACAGGGGAAGAAGGAAAGTGCTTCAGTTATAACACAGTGAATAGTAGTGAGAATTTGCTGACTCAGATGGTAGTTAAACCCTGGGTGAAAATACCTAGGAAGAAGGTAATATCAGATGTTTTTAGTGCAGATTTGGGATGGTGCCGACAGGGATGTTGTACCTTAAGCATGTGGGTGAACTATGGGTAGACTAGGTAATCTCTTGAGGTCTTTCCAGGTCTCTCTTCCTACCGTTAGCTGATGTGGTGCTTATGACAGTAAGGGACTGGACTTAATGATTTATTCTGATACTTGAGGATGCTACTGAATATGAAATCTTTGTTTTATTCCCATTACTTGACACATCAGTTTCATAATAGAGCCAAAAAAGTGAGGTCCTCGATCAGCCGCCATTTCTAATGGAATTCCCCTTTTAGGAATAACCTGATTTACCAACACTTTGGCAGTAGTTACTACAGTATTGTTTTTAGTAGGAAAAGCCTCTACCCATTTGGTAAAGGAATCCACAAAGGCTAAAAGAGATTTGTAACCCTTTTGTGTCATTGGCAAAGATCTTGTATAATTAAGTTGGATTCATAACTGGGGTCCCGCAATGCATTGTCTCATGACTGATATTTTTAGCATTCACAGCAGCACACTTTAAACATTCTTGTATGTATCTCTGAATATTAGCTTTACAGTCAGGCCACCAAACTCTGTGGATTTATCTGTTACAGGTGGCTTGAGTACTCAAATGTTCTCCATTTTCATGTATTAAATAGAGGATTTCATGTCTGATTGTAGTGGGAACTATCCAGACCCAGTGTTCCCCCGATTTGGCAAAAATTGTATCATCAATTATTTTGTGAGAAGTGCACTGGTAATCATTACAATCTTTTCATTTGGATATTTCCTTGTTTCAGTATCACTGCTTTGAAGATCCTTCAAATCCAACCACCCCTTTCTGGTAGTAGATTGAGATTTTTCTTTAACAGACATAATTGAGTCCGTATATAACTTCCATAAAAGTTGTAAAAGTTTGGTTATTGACACATGACTTATAAGTTTACCATAGCACTAAGAAAATTCCTTCTTTCCCATTTTCCCATCTAGTCTATTAAAGCAGACACTACCTACCCACTAGGAATCAGAAAAAAAATAAAGATCTTTATGTAGAGGTATTATCTCTAATCCATTTTCAGCAAGCTGAGCAAAGCAAAACTTGTCTTTTGTGTTTCTTCTTGATAAAAATATGTTTATCTTTAAAGTAAACTTGATTCTTTTTTCCAGGGTCTTACATTTCCCATTGTGGTTCTTCTTGAACAACCCGTTTGGGGGGTAACCTTGGAAGTGGCCATTCCTGTTTCTCTCCCTCTAAACTGAATCCTGCTGCAGCTTTGGTTGATGCTGGGGTTGCATCCTGGCTAGCTCCATGCTGAAGCTCCCTCATGCCTCAACCAGTCCCTCCTCTGCAAGTTACGATGGGGAAATTAGTCCCAGGCCAGGCAGGTCTTTAAAATAAGAGCAAATGTCTGGGTTTTCTGCTCTCCTGGGCTGGCTGCTTTGGGCAAGGTGATTGGCTGTCAGAGGTCATATGCTCCCTGCATAGGCTTCAGCAAACCAGGTGGGGGGGCATGCGTGCAGTGCGAGAGCTGCTTGGGTAGTAGGGCTGAGGGAGGTAGGGGCAGCAGGCAGGGAGTGAGAGGCACGGGGGAAGGGATGGGTGACTGTGAATTGGGTGTGCAGGGCACTGGCAGCACCAGGGGGCTGCAGGTTGGGAGTGAGGGGCACTGGCAGGGCTAGGGTCAGTGGGTCTGGAGTGAGGGGCAGCAGCAGGGCCAAGGGGTAAGGGTATAGCTTGTCACCGAGGGGCAACAGAATGGGCAGGGGCAGGGCACTGGCATGTCACTGCCCCACCCACCATCATTTTCCCCCTGCTCACATGACAGGTGTCCTCTTCTTTGGACCTGGAAATATGGTAACCCTTGGATGTTGTCCTGGCCCAGACTCTGTGATCAGAACCCACCCCAGAAGCAGGCGCCTGCTGGGGGCAGGGAGCAATCTCAGTGGGGGCCTGGAGCTTCCTGCTGCAGGGACAGTTGATGTCCCAGCTTGGTACTGTATTAATCTTTTTAAAACTTTTTCTCCAATTTCCCTGATCTCATATCTTTTACTGCAGTTGCTTTTCTTGACTCTAAATACTTGTTACTTCCATATTCTGATTTCCATGCATTATTCATTGCCCTAATAATTTTGCTATAGATGTTTGTAGAATCACCCTCCATTAGGACTTTTGTCTTAATGACTGTGTGCATCCCACTAAAGAGCATTTGTTTATACAATCCCACAATATTAGATTTAAATTTCTGTCCATCATTTTAGTGAGTGAGTTTAGTTGCTGCTCCTAAGGCACACCATAGTCTGTCTGCATAAGTCTGTGGGTCCTCTGTGGGTGCATCCACATGAGACTTTTACTGAGCAGTTGACTAATTAGCAGTACAGTAAACATGTTGCAGCATATGTACATCCCTATTAGGTTGGAGTAGATGAATTTACTCTGCAGTAAAAAACTCCATAGCAGTGCACATGTAGAAGCTGGACTGGCTGGTTGGGGCAAAAAGATGCTTCAGTGCAGGGGTTGCATCCTGGCTAGCTCCATGCTGAAGCTCCCTCATGCCCCAGTCAGTCCCTCCTCTGCAAGTTGAGATGGGGGGGATCAGTCCCAGGCTGGCAGCATGGGCAACTGGTGCCTCCAGAGACTGGGGGGCACCAGTGACTGATTGATGACTGGGGGTGGGGGAGAAGGGGTCCCCCAGCAGCCGATAGCATCGCTGGTGACAAAACGGAAGTGCAGGTGGCAAAACGGGAAGTGCCATCAGCACTTCTCTCAGTGCTGCCACCGTGTCTCAGTGCCAGCCATGGCCAATCTCAGGGGCCCACTCCCTGGCCAGCAAGGGCCAATCTTTGGGGGGACCACATGCCCCCTGTTCTCCCCAGCTCCCCTGGGTTCCCTGCCAGCCAGGGCTGCTCTAACCTATAGCAAATGTGATCAGAGTTGGTCAGGCC
>JAGPOW010000261.1:164145992-164168058 GCA_030014935.1 Caiman crocodilus | reverse complement strand
CTGCACTCACATTTCTGTCTGTCTACTGAAGCTCCTGCCAGCTTAACTCTGGCTCTGGGCTTTATAGGAGCCAAGCCCTGCCCCTTTGGTCAGCTGACTCATCAGTTGCCTCAGCAACCCTCAGCTGTGCTGCCTGATCAACCTGCTAGGGCTCTCCCCGGCAGTTTCCATACACAAGGGGCGGTGCAGCGAGGTGCGCCACAACAGTAACAAACTGATAGGACCACGCAAATATAAGCCTCTCCTCCTTCCATTGCCTTTTTCCCTTAAGTCTTCATGATGTTGTTCTCTTCCAAACCTGTTTTTCATTTCTGCTTCTCTCTGTATTCCTTCCCCCACCCCCCGGCCCCTCTATTTTTTCCTTTAATATTTGGATTAACACCAGCCAAACTGGTAAAGGGTGGAAGGATCCTTAAAAGGGATAAAAGATCAATTTTTAGTTTGCTTTGCTTGAAAGAATTATTTATTAGAATTAGAGTTCTAGGAAGGCAGGCCGTTGTTTTCAAACACTGTCGGATAAAATGCTGCTGACTCACATGTCTTACCCTAATATATATTTATTTTCCTGAAGCCTTACTTCGTGGAATCAGGTGATTACATGAAGATTTCAGCTTTCATTTTTTTTTAAGTGGGTTTTTGGCTTTTAAGTGGCAGTGAAAAGTTTGAAAGTGCTCCTGAAATGAACTTTTCTAGGGAAGGGAAGCATATAAATCAAATAAATGAATAAGTAGACTAAAATAAATAAAAAGAAAAGGCAAATGAGAAAAGTGTCACTTCCATTATTTTAAGCTAATTTCTAATTTTGGGGCCTGGGTCATGATTTTGGGAGTTATGGGCTGACAAAACCAATAATGATAAAAAATAAACAAAGGACCTAAACAAGGACTCTTTGTGCCCCAAATCTTGTCTAGCGTCTCTCCTAACTCACATATTTCCTGGACCACTTCAGCTACAACACTCCAATACTACTTGAATACCAAAAGCATTTTAACTGCAAGCCTATAGCTGGAGTTGTTTACAGTGTGTACGATAGATGGCAGCATGGCTCTTCCATTTTTATTTATGCCCAAAGAATAAAAAGCAGAAATGTATTAGCTGGCAGACTACTTAGCATCTTTTTTTATTTGGGCTACAACATAATATAATTTATGCAGAATGGGAGCAGTTTGCTCTAATAAAGCATAATTTTTAAATATTCTTAATCCTACTATACAATTACTAAATTTATTCAGGAAGTGATAACAATATTGAGTGAAATAAAGAAATAGGAATGGAGAATGGGAAGGAGCTTCCAGGGGGGTTGAGTCCAGTTCCCTGGACAGTGTGCCACACTACAGAGTATAAGGGGAGACAGTGGCATTGCTAATGCCTTACCACTAGAGTGGCAGGAAATTAATTGGATTAAAATATGATCAAATTTTAACATGAAGAAAAACAAACTACAGAGAAAGGCTGAAAACAAGAAACCCCACAACAGGCATTGTCAACCAAACATGGGGAAATATTTCTTCTTGACCCCAAATATGGGGACTGGTTTGACACTGTATGCATGAGCCAAACCTAACTTGAGAAATTTCCAAGTACCATTAGCAGCACCAAGAAAGCTCAGCCAAATTGCAACTCCTAGATGTTACTAATGTCCAACAATGTCTAATGCTTAAAAGGAAGGCAGAGTCTCCTTCCCTCCCCCTACCAGAAGCCAACAAAGCATTCATGATTCACAGGGGGAAATTTTTACTGCATCCCAATGCATAATTGGCAGAGGCCCTTAATCAATTAATTTTCAGACATCTTCTCCACACAAATAGCATTTTTTCATGGGATATGAAATATCTGAATGCTTCTATGACAAGCTCAAATTACCACACAAAGGACACCCCTACCCCACCCCACAGTCCCTGTCATTAATCTGTTGAGTCACACTGCAATGCAGTTCAAGTTCCTTGCTCCCAGCACTTCCCTCAGAAAACCATTCTGAGAGAGGAGAAGGGTGAACATCAACAGCATTCATCCTCTGGCTCCAGAGCTGCTTGAATGCAGGGACTCCAGGCAGGCTCTGCACTGTCCGGCATAGGCAGAGGGAGAAAAAATTATTTGGGGGGCTGAGCATGTGTGTGCACCCTCCCCCATCCCAGCAGGTAAGTTTGTAGGGGAAGGGCTGTGGGTAGGGGGGCAGATTGAGGGAGGATGTGGGGCAGAGGCAGGGGCAGGGGTGAATGGGGCCCCAGCCAGTCTGGGTGGTGGGACAGTTGGAGCCTGGGCAGCTTGTCAAGGGGTGGGGGGTAGTGGGGGTGCTCCTGACACTGTGTGTACCCTGGCAAAGGCATGGAGGCATGTGACTCCCCCCCCCCATGATCTGTGCGTGGTGTGGAGGCAGCTGCTAGCTGGGCGCTGCATACTGCTGCCAGTGCAGCTGCCTTGAGAGCCATGCAACGCCATGCGTGTCTCATTGGGCAGTCAAGAGGCACAGCACAGCCCAGCAGTGGCAGGATGCACATGGCGTTGTGCCACTCCTGGGGCAGCTGCACTGGCAGCAGCGCACAGAGCCCATTGTGCAGCAGCAGCCGCTTCTGCCCTGTGCACAGATTGGGGGGGCATGCACCCTCTGGGCTTCCACTGAGATGTGCACAGCAGCAGGAGTCCCCCTATGGCCCTGAATGAACTGCCCAGGCTCCGACTGTCCCACCACCCGGCCTGGCCAGGGCCCCATTCATCCCAGCCCCTGCCTCTTCTGCACTTCCTCCCTTAATCTGAGGGTCTTGATCTGCTGCCTCTTCCCCCACCCAAGCCCCTTCCCCTTCACAGAACAGACAGATTGATAGTTGCCTGCCCTGCTGAGTAGCCAGTCATCAACACCCTGGGCTGCAATCCTGGCTTCATGCATGCCCCTCCCCACTCCTGCTGCAGCCACCCAGAGCCCACGGCTGGGCTGCCTCGCGGCCCTACCTACTGCCCCACATTTGCGGGGACTGAGCCTTGTTAGCCTTGGTCTTCCACTTCCTATGCTGACCAGTCAGTGAGTTGGTAGAGCAGACAGCACAAGAGGAGCTCTGGGCTTGCTGGCATCTAGTTTCCTACCAAGGGGAGGGTGGTGGTTACACCCTCTTCTGTGTGGCATGTGCACAATGAGATCTATTTACTGCACATACATTACACCAAGGAAGGGGATGTGGCTACAACCCCATCACCATGAACCTGGATCTGCCCATGTCTCCAGTCTTTGAGCCCTCTTTTATAGCCACAGAGCAGAATTCTATATTATGTTGCAGAAAACTCATATAGACCTTGCAAATCACTTGGCTAAAAAGTAGGATTGAGTTTATTACCCCTTCTCTGGGCATGTCAGACTGCATTATAGGAACAGGGATCATCTGGATTAGGTAATGGAAAGTGAGCCACTTTCCTTTGCACTTAATAGTCATTGGAAAAAAAATGGATGGAGAACAGCAAAGTAGGAAAGTTTCTGATCCATTAGGAGCAAGGGTCCAGGCTATGAACCCAGACCATGCTTCTTTTGAGGCCAGTGTCCACCTCACTGAGTCACGCACCCAGTAGGTTTCTCTCCTGCTCCTGATGTTACATGCCTTCCTTTCTTGGCTGTCCAAGGAATCAGCTTCGAAAGAAACACAAGGGAGGGGTCTGAATGTGTTTCCTCCCATCTTTTCCAACTACCACTTTTCCAAGTGAACATGAGCAGTTTCTGGAGCTGAAAGCAAGGATTCTGGGAAGACCTTGTACTAGTGAACTCATATAGCACTGAGCTCACCAGATGACATGCTGGTGAGCTCTGAGGGCTTCTTGGCATCCAGAATCACAGGTGTGTGGCTGCACTTCCATTGCTGCAGCCTGGTGAGGAGTGGGCCCCCTCGTGCACCCATGTAGGAGGGTATCCTGCTCTGGGATCTAATATGCATTAGTCATTGGTTTCTGGTCTACCTTTAGGGACTGAGGTACAAGTAAATGTCCACAATGGGCATACATATGTAGCCACATATGTTTTGGCCAAGCAATAGCCTGCTGTGCATGCTCAGTGTAGATGAACTTGTTTACATATCCACAACACAGGTGTAATGGAATCACTACCTATGTGCAAGTGCCAAAAATACCACTTTTATGGCTAAAAACCTGCCATTTGGATGCACAAAGAGGAGCAGAATTTCACCCCAAAAGACCAACTTTGTATTTGTACTAATGTATCTGATGCTATTTCTATTGTTACACTCCATAAAGTAATCTAAATCTTCCTGAAAAATAATCTGATCCTCTGCTATTTGGTCAGTACTTCCCAGGTTTTTGTTTGCAGGAAAAAGCACTTTTCATGAGCACACATTTCATTTTTGCATGAAGCTCACTAATAACAATGTTAGAAAGGATGTGTCCCAAGACTGATCCTCGTGAACCATCCCTAAGAACCATTCCCCAGCCTGTCAACATAACCTGTTGTAATCTCCTTTGTTAACCAACTTTTTATGTACCTCATAATTATGCTATTAATCTTCATCTAGTACAGTTTAGCTAATAATTTCCCAAGAGACATGGTATTGAGTACTTTGCTTACTTCTAAATAGACGAAGTGAACTGCATTGCCAGTATCTAAATAGTTATTCTAGCACAGAAGAATAATTAGGTTCATGTGATATAATCTTCTTTGGATAAAGTCATTTTGGGTCAGATCCTATTCTACCCATGAAGCATCTAAGCAGACTTAGGTGCGTGCCTAAATGCAATTCTATTTTGCCCTGCTCAAGTTCCTGAAAATTCTGTAAATGCATGTGCTTCTTTACTGTACCCTTATTCTGCTCCTAAGATTGAGTCACCAAACAGTGACTAGCAGGATCCATTCACCTTTTTCATTAACTGTGCTTCAGGGACTCATGTAAGGTGGGATAGGATCATTCCTAGGCAACTTAACTTCACTGATGTGCATAACAGGTGGAGTGGCATCTCATCTATTGTTTTGTCCCATTTTTTTTTTTATATATGTAACTTTGCTTTTTTTCTCCCTTCCATGTCTATTCTAAGACCTTGCATAATGCTGAACTCAAACTAAAAGTCCTGTAGTTACTTAGGATGCTTTGTCCCCATTTTTTAATAATAATCCTAAGCTTGCCGTTTTCCAGCTGTAGGGTACTGGCCTTAAATCAACAGATTCATTGAAGATCCATGCTATAAGAGTACTATTTCACATGGCATTTCTTTCAATATTTTGGGCTATAGATTTTCCATGTCCCTCAGTCTTGTCATAGTAAACAACCTGTGCTTTGCTTTTATCTTAGATGTAGAAATTTTACTGTGTTGCTGTTCCCAATTGGTAGCCTACCATCATCCTCATTTAAATCTTCATCTTTATTGAAGATTGAAGCAAAATATTCATTCAGTTCTTAGGCCATATCTAGATTATCCTTGATCCTCCACTCCAACTTCAGTGAAAAACTTCTTTTCTCCTGGTTTTTTTTGTTTAGGTCAATGGGGGCCAACCATTTTGGTAGGCATGCTACAAATTAGCCCTGCATCCTCCCCAAGCCACTCCAATCCCTTTTCCTTACCTGAACTGCTGCTCTACCTTTTGCTTCCTGCCCTGTACTCCCTGCTTGATCTGATGCTCTGTTTTCTGCTCCCTGCCCTATCTGCCATTGTGTTCCTGTCCCCTCCCCAATTTGCTGTATGCCACATTAAATCTGCCTGTGCCACTTGTCACTCATGTTGCAGATTGGCCACCCCTGGTTTAGATGACTGAAGAATCTTTTGTTGTTGTTGCTTCCAAGGGCTGATTAGGTCCTACCACAACATGGTTCAAATAAGCATGCAGCTATTCAGGAATGCCAATTAAATATTCATATTACCAGCCGGGTGATCAGACTGGCTGACATGAGGGATAGTGCAAGGTTAAACACAGACCCAAAGAATGTTTCTGTGCTATACTTTTGTACATTAGAAGTGATTACATCAAGCACACATCATTGCCTACACACGATTGGTCATGTCTGGTGCCATGTACCTTACCATTTGCTGATTAATGAACTTATTTAATTATTACATCCCTACATATTTGTCATGTCTAGTGTACCAGGTTTAGTTGTACCATCTTAAATGCTTTCCTTATCTATTATACAAGTTCATAATGATTCTGTCCATCGATGGATGTTCTTGAATAAATTCCAAATGTTCTTGTGTCCTTTCATCAAGTTTTTGACCTCCCCTGAGTAGGCTGTCGACTCTCCCCAGCACCCCAGATCCCTGCTCACTGCCCCCGACACACCTCTTCGCTTACTTGTGGCTGCCTGTGCTGTCTGTCCCTGGTGGAGAGGTGGGGCAGGCAGGGAAGGGTTAACCTGCCTGCCCTGTTGCAGCTGCTCAACCCAGAGAAGATAGGGTGGCTGTGGGCCCTGGTTTGGCTGGAACACTCCAGGACTCTGTAGCCGGGTCCCAGCTGGTTAGTCAAAAGTCCTGGACAGCAGGGAGGTGGAGCGGCATGGTGCACCAGGCAGGTGGCCAGACAGGGGCTGCTGCTTCGAGATGGGAGCAAGGTGGGTAGACTGGAGCAGGTGCCAACCCTCCCACATGTGGCACATCCGTGCACAGGACCAGCAGTGCCTGCCCAGCCACCTACTTGGTGCACCATGTGCTCTGCTTCCCCACTGGACTCCAGCCAGGACTTGACCAACCTACAAAAATTGGGCTACCAAATCCTAGAGTGTCCCAGCCAAACCAGGACACAAGGCTACCCTAAGAGAGGAGAAGCAGCTCTGTAGTGGTGGGGGTCAGGCAGGCAGATTACCCATTCCCTGCTTGCTCCCTTGGGACAAATAGTCACAAGCAAGTGACAGTCACAAGCAAGTGAGGGTAGGGGGATCCCCAAGGGGCAAGGAGGGAGCCCCAGAAAGCAGGGACCAAGGGGAAACCCAGAATGGGAGAGGGGTGGAATTCTTCCCTTTCAATCCTCTAGGCCCCTGGAGGGGCTGGCCCGAATGTACGACTACTCCAAGCTTGAGCTAGCACTAACACCCATCAACTTTTGTATGGCTTACAGTGTAACGTGTAACAAGGCCTTGAATCTAGTTGGCTTCCCTAATTATTTCCTTTCATTTCTTATCATTTGCAATTCTAGACTATCCTATAGTTCAGGATGTACTGAATTCATTTATGAAGATTTGATCCAACCTTATTTTCTGTGAACAAGTCTTCTATGAGGTCCTTAATATTTAGCAAACCCAAATCTAAAATGGCATTGTCTCTTGTTGATTCAGCAACCGTCTAATAGAGAAATCTATTGGCAGTCTCACCCAAGAATATATGTGCCCTACGGTTATTGGTGGCATTTGTTATCCAATCTATAACTGGGAAATTAAAGTCTCCCATAATTACACAATTTCCACAATTACTAAATTCTGCTATGACCTTACAGAGATTTCTGTTCATTTCCGAGTAAGAGCCTGAGGATACACAATAAGCCCCCATAAAATTCCTATGGGACCCTTTTCACTTTTCCTTCCTTACGTGATCCTTACCCAAAACAGATTCTGTTTTGTCTGTGCCATAGTTTTCATCACCATCTACCGCTTCCTTGATATATGCTGTTATCCTATGTCATTTGTTATTATTTTTATCTTTCCTAACAGGTTAAATGCTTCAGTTCTCATGTTCGAGTCATGAAAAGCTATATTCATAGCTTTTTGAGTATAAGCATCAGCCAAGGGCTTAGAACATTTAGTTTATATTTTATACAGTATTTCTGTTTTAATTACAGTATACGGGCACCAGAATATTTGATGCACCAGTTACTGCTTCATTTGCATCCTTTTAAAATCAGTTATTGTCAGATGTTTAGACACAACATAGCCAAGGAAAATAATAGCAAAGAAGTTTATTTTGTGAAGTGTTCTCCTTACTGTAACATTCTAGTTTTAAATAAGTATTAGTTTTTATTTAGTAATGCTGTATCTCTACTCAAGTGTCATCAGTGCCATTAGCACAGACTGTACTGGGAAACACACTCCTCAGTATACACTGCGTCTACATTGAGGGGTCATTTTTACTATGTCAGTGGTGGGGGCTGGAGAGAACAGGGCCAGCCATGTCCCCTCCCGACCATCTGTCCCCCACCTGAGTCCACTGGTGTCTTCTATAGAAGTAAGTTTTCCTTTCAGGTGGTTCTGGGCTCATCCCCAGCACTTGCTCTCCAGCCCTTGGTTATCTGGCAGGCCTGAGACCAAGCATTGGAAATGAGGCTGGAGAAGCCCCATGGGCATCTTTCTATCTCTAGAATATGCCACCAAGCTCAGGCAGGTGGAGTGTGTTCAGTCCCATCCTCCCTGGGACCTGCCACTGACATGGCATAGCTTTTAAGTGGAGATACGGCCTAAGTAATAGGCATCCCTCCAGTGGAAAGAATGTGGATAAAGAATGATAGGATCATAGAAAATCAGGATTGAAAGGGACTTCAGAGGGTCATCTAGTCCAATCTTCTGCTCAAAGCAGGGCCACCCCCAACGAGATCATTCCTTACAGGGCTTTGTTGAGCTGGATCTTAAAAACCTCCAATGACAGAGATTCCACAACCTACCTAGGTAGCCTGTTTTAGTGTTTTATTACTCTTCCAATGGGAAAGTTTTCCCTAATATGTAACCTAAACTTTCCTTACTGTAACTTGGAACCACTGCTCCTTGTCCTGTCATCTGTCACCACTGAGAACAGTCTAACTTCATCCTCTTCGGCACCACCCTTCAGGTAGTTAAAAGATGCTATCAAATCCTGCCTTAGTCGTCTTTTTTGCAGACTAAATAAGCCCATTTCCCTCAGCCTCACATGCCCCAGCCCCCTAACCATTTTTGTTGCCCTCCACTGGACTCTTTCCAACTTGTCAACCTCCTTTCTATAGTGGGGGGCCTGAAACTGGACACTTTACTTCAGATGTGGCCTCACCAGTGCAAAATAGAGGGGAAATAATAACTCCTCTTGATCTGCTGGCAACATTCCTAATAATGCAGCCATAGTGTTAAGCTTTCTGGCATACTCATATCCAGCTTATTATACACTGTAACCCCCAGGTCCTTTTCTGCAGAGCCGCTTCTTAGCCAGTTGGTCCCAAGCCTATAGTGGTGCATGGGATTGTCCCATCCTAAGCACAGGACATTGCACTTGTCTTTGTTGAACCTCATGAGCTATCTTTTGGCCCAATTCTTCAATTTGTCAAGGTCACGCTGAATCCTAGCCCTACCCTTTAGTGTACTGACTATACCCCACCTCCCCCTGCCCCCCGGGCTTGGTGTCATCCACGACATTGCTAAGGGTGCAATCCATCACATCTTCCAAATTGTTAATGAAAATATTGAACAAAACTGGCCCCAGGACTGACCCCTGGGGTGCTCCACTTGATGCTAGCTGCCATCTAGACTTTGAGCATTAACCACTATTCATTAAGCCCAGCAATCCAGACAGCTTTCTATCCACCTTACAGTCCATTCATCTGACCCATGCTTCCTCAGCTTGCTTGCAAGAATGCTGCAGGAGACCATATCAAAAGCCTTGATAAAGTTAAGGAATATCACACCCACTGCTTTCTCCACAGCTGCAGAGCCAGTTATCTCCTCATAGAACATAATCGGGTTGGTCAGGCACGACTTGGCTTTGGTGAATTCATCCTGACTGTTCCTGTTCACTTTCTTTTCCTCCAAGTGCTTAGAAATGGATTCCTTGGGGACCTGCTCCATGATTTTTCCAGAGACTGAGGTGAGGTTGACTGGTCTGTAGTTCCCTGGATCCTTCTTCTTCCCTTTCTTAAAGGTGGACACCATATCTTCCCTGTTCCAATTGCCTTGGACCTCCCCACATTGTCATGAGTATTCAAAAATAATGGTCCAGGAATCACATCAGCCAACTCCCTCAGCACCCTTGGATGCATTGCATCCCACTCCATGGACTTGTACATGTCTGGTTTTTCTAAACAGTCCCTAATTTGTTCTTTCATCACTGAGGGCTGCTCACCTTCTCCCCAAACTGTACTGCCCAGTGCAATAGCCTGGGAACTGACCTGTGAAGACCAAGGTGAAAAGAGCACTGAGTACTTCAGCCTTTTCCTCAAGATCTGTCACTAGGTTTCCTCCCCTATTCGGTAAGGGACTGGTACTTTTCCTGACCTTCCTCCTGTTGCTAATATACCTAAAAAAACCTTTCATCTTACCCTTCACAGCTCTTGTTTGGTGCAGCTCCAATTACACTTAGGGAGTTGACTTTATTCCTGCATGCCTGAGCACTCGTCCCTAGTCATCTGTCCAAGCTTCCACTTGTAAACTTTCTTTTTGTGTTTAAGCTCAGTGAAGAAGTCTCTGCTAAGCCAAGCTGGCCATCTGCCATATTTGCTATTGTTTCTGCACATCAGGATGATTTGTTCATGTGCCCTCAGTAAGGATTTTTTTTTTAAATACAGCCAGGACACAACATACCCTGTAGTTGTTTACCTTTTCTGGATCACGCTCCTTTGCTGCTTGCCTACTTTGAGAAATGAGTGCATAATTTCTGGGTGAGCTCTGGGTGTTCGGTTCAATCTGTCCTCTGCTTAACTTCCCTGGGTGGGAATTGCCAGAGAGCAAACTGCCTGCAGGCAGCAATTTCCTGTTCTGCACTTTCTGTCACCCTGTAAGGGATCATTCATGATGACCTTCCCCACACCTACTGCAATTCAGCTGGCTTAATTAGCAGTCAGACACGCCCTGCAGCTTTCTTGTCTTTTCCTCTTGCAGGTTTTGTCTTTGGAACTTGAATGCTAATAGGTATGATCAAGATCATGAACATGTGGCTTAAATGGCACCGTTCATGCTGGCATAGAGGACAGGCAGAAATGTGTCACTTGGAGTGTTGTACAGGATGCCTCACCTGAAGTTTTTGCATGACACTAGGGGCAATGAAAGAAGTGATGGTTTGTCCTGTGATCAGGCCCCTGAAATGCTCTACAGCTGTCTCCTGACAGAAGAGCACAGCTGCAGAGTACTTTAAATGTGCCTGATCATGCGACAGTCTGAACCCTCAACAAATATGAAACCTTGGGGCAGTAGCAGGAATGCCACACATGAAACTGCTGCCCCTTGGTTTAATTATATGTTGCAGCCGCCAAAACTTTTGTGTGAATAATAAAGGAAAAATGTCGAATGTTGCCCAGTCTGGAACGTGAACCCAAGCCTGCGGGGCTGCCTATCCTCGCGGAGGCTGTGCTGCTCCTTGGAGTGGGACCTGGGCCCAGAATTGCTAGGCCCAGTGGGCTGTTGTGCAGTCTTCCCCCCACCCATCTCCTGCTTTGAGTACTCCCGTGCCCTTCTGGGACTGGTATGAAACCTGCACCTACACTGGCAACCACCAGTGTCCAGAGGTAGCAAGTTGGCCCTGGTAGGTAGTCTGAGTGAATGCCGGCCCTGGCATTGGGTATCAGGCAGCCTGGTCCCTCTCCCTTCCCGCAATGCTGCCCCACCAGATGCCTTCCTAGCTTCATGGACCTCCTCTTCTGGGACTCCCCTGCCGCCAGCATCTCCCAATCAATGTGCAGTGTGGAGCATTTCCCCACGGTCACCACCTCGCCCCAATGCGACTCTCAGGCATGTCACCCCAGGGAGAAGTCCCTGGAGCTGCGCTCTCCATTCTGGGTGTGGGTGGGGCAGAGTGGAGACTGGCTGGCAGCCTGCCCCACCATTCCTGCCCAGGAAGGCAGTGGTCTCCTCATGGGAAGTGGCACTGATGCCACTCAGGGGTGTCATAGCTGAATCTCAAGTGGTCTTTGACCTGGTGCATAAACTGCTTATCCTAGCACCGCAGCTCCCTCAGCTTCAGACAGTGGGTGGGCATCTGTAGACCTCATTCTTGGAACTTTGCAGCATGTTCCTGGGCCTGGATGGCTTGCTCAAACGCCAAGGCAGTGCAGGTGCAAGCAATTGCCAACCTGTCCATTCCACGCCCCCACACTGAGGGTCCCAGGTCCAGCCCATCCTATCCTGCAGAATCTGCAGGTTCAGGGGGCCCTGCAAAGCTGGGCAGAGAGGCTGCAGCCCCTCCCACATTTGGTACTTGGTACATACTATGAAATTATGAAACTACTATGGTGGTGGCTGCTGTGTTTGCGGTGTAGCCGAGTGCGACTCGGATGTTTGTTTAAATGTTCTGGCTGGAAATTCTGGCCACCTTCCCTTCCCCCCTTGTGTCTGGTGTTCTGGGATGTTCATTTACTGGTATAAGTGTGCTGTGGGGTGGGAAAGGGGGCTCCACAAAGACTGATTTGCCCTGGGTCTCACACCCTGCTATAGTCATCTCTGCTGATGGATCAGGGGGCCCCAAAACTATATCTTGCAGGGGGCCCCAAAAAATTGTGGGCCAGCCGTGGAGGGTCCCCTTTAGTCCTCATTTCACCAACACAGTCTATGTACATGCCTCTGGCACTCTGTAGGTATCTGGCCATCCATCCTACATCCAGCTTCCTGGGCTCCACAACCAGGCCTCCCATGCATAAATGTAGAGTCTGCAGACAAGGGAGAAAGCAAGGGACCTATGGTGAGTCCCCTGTCTGGTCCGTTTCCCCCTTCCTGGGGCCAGAGACCATGCAGTTGCTCGCAACCTGGCACTTACCATGCTGTAGAATACCTGCATTCTGCCCTCCCGCTGGGAAAACCCGGACACCTGGGTTCCATCTCCGCGCTGTGGGAGCCTGAAGGGCTAGGAACCCAAGTGTCCAGGTCTGGAGAGATGAGCCTTCTCTGGTTTTCCGGAAGTAGAGACAAGGAGGGAGTTGATCTCAGGAAAGCAATGTGACCTTGGGGGTGGCTAGTTGCCAATTAACCAGATGTAAGGTCCCACTCAATGTAACAGGAGACTCCTCGCTAGCTTGCTTCTGTGGCCATATGGCTGAGGGCAAGCAAAACTTGGGGGTGTCTGAACCCCAAGCCCAGAGGCTTGGGGCTGCATGGAGGATGCCACCAAAGGGTTTGGAAACATCTGAAGACCCAGGTGAGGGTGGTGGATGCTTGCCAGTAGTACGACCACATATGTTTCTTGAATGACCCATGGATTTGGATATGATCTGGTGGATTTGACTTGGGACACAGAAAAATTTTCAAAAAAAATAAAAAGAATGCAAGAGGAGGGTCATAACCTAGTGACAGAAGATGCAGAAAAGGCTGAAGTACAGGCAGTCCACGACTTACAACGTTTCGAATTACATTTTGCACTTACAACATTTATAAATTGACACCCTGTTTCAGCTTCCTGATGTCAGTTTCAAGTTTACAATGCTTGATCTGATGCAATGCCATGCCAGTGAGCAAGTTCGCTGCGTCACTCATCTCCCTGGAGAACATCTGTCCAACCTTCCTTGGACACTTTGTTTAAGAAAGCAGCCAAGACTTCTGAGAAGACTCCAGCCAAAAACCCTTCAAAAAATCCAACCAAGAGCCCTTCAAAAAGTCCAGCAAAGTTACCTGAAAGAGTCCTTCCAAATTGGTATGATTGCTATTTACAATATAAATACATGAATGTAGCTATATTACTCATCTATAATTGGTTGAGTATAAAATTTGGGGGTATTTTTGGTGAAAATAGGGTATTGGGCCTTGGTTCAGGAACCAATCCCCCATTTATAAAATTGTTTCTTATGAGAAAATTGGTTCCAAGTTACAATGTTTCGACTTAAGACACGGTTTTCAGGAACCAATTGTGTCATAAGTCAGAGGACTGCCTGTACTCGATGCCTTTTTCACTTCAGTCTTCACAGGCAAGGTCAGCCCCCAGACTACTGCACCTAGCAGCACAGTTTGGGGAGGAAGTGAGCAGCCAGCTATGGCAAAAGAACAGGTTACGAATTATTTAGGAGAGTTGGACATATACAAGTCCATGGGGCTGGATGCGGTGCACCCAAGGATGCTGAGGGAATTGGCCTATGTGAATGAGGAGCCAATGGCTATCATCTTTGAAAACTCGTGGCAATTGGGAGAGGTCCTAGATGATTGGAAAAGGGAAAATATAGTGCTCATATTTTAGAAACAGAAAAAAAAGTGGATCCAGGGAACTACAGACCAGTCCACCTCACCTCAGGCCCTGGAAAAATCACAGGCCAGATTTAAGCACTTGGAGGAGAAGGTGAGTAGGAAAAGGCAGCATGGATTCACAAAGGGTAAGTCACGTCTGACCAACCTGATTGCCTTCTATGATGAGATGACTGGCTCTGTGCATGCAGAGAGACCAGTGGATGTATATACCTTGACTTTGATATTGTGTCCCACAACGTTCTTTTAGGCAAGCTAAGGGTTGGATGAATGGACTGTAAGGTGGATAGAAAACTGACTGGAACGTCAGCTTAGAGGGCTTCATGGCTTGAAGTCAATGGCTTGATGTCTAGTTGGCAGCTGGCATCAAGTGGAGTGTCCCAGGGGTCAGTCCTAGGGTTAATTTTGTCCAATATCTTCATCAATGACCTGGAAGATGGCATAGAGTGCACCCTCAGCCAGTCTGAAGATGACACAAAGCTAGGGGGAGTAGTAGATATGCTGGAGGGTAGGGCTAGGATTCAGAGAGACTATGACAAATTAGAGCAGGGGGCGTCAACCAGGGGTATGTGTACCCCTGGAGGTACTTGGGCTGCTCCTAGGGTGTATGCATGGGTGGGTGGGCATGGAACACTGCTGCCTCCCAGGAGCAGGGCAGGGGTGGGGCAAGGGCCGCGGTGCAGTGGGGAAGCTCACTTGAGGCGGCTGCTGCTGCCACACCCCAACTGGTGAGTTTCCCTGCCCCACAGATGGATGCCACTGCCATCACCCCGGCCCAATGAGCTTCCCCACCCACCCCACCCCACCCCTCCCCACCCCACCCCACCCCAGCCCATCAGCATTTTTGGCACCAGGGAGGGTGTTGGAGCTTGTTCTGGTTTCTCAGAGTGCCAGCTTGGTATCGCAGTACTTCCAGGCCCAGTGTTCATTCCCTTCTGGAGGATCAACTGCCCATTTTTTAAGGGCTACATGCACACACACAAAAAAGAAAAGAAAAAGGTCCCCATCAGTATGTTTGCCTAATATGGGGCACATGTTTTATAGCCATACTTAGTGTTGGGTACATTTATGCACCTTCTTGTTGGTTCCCATTATTGAGCACAGGCTGCTTTTGATAGCAGTTGAACGATAGACAGTGTTTTTGATGAGATTTCCTTGTATGTAAATATAACAAGAGGAGCTTTTTACCTATACTGACTGGGAGAAAAAAACTTCATCTTCTATACAAGTAAATACTTTTTGATACACATTAGGGAATTGATTCTTGTCCATGTTCCAGTCTCTTTTTTCCTGCAAAATAAGGACCATAGCACTGTAAAGAGGACTAGAAAGCCCTGTTTTTGACTGTGGAGAGGTTCCCCAGGCACATGCCTACAGAAGATAGCCAGAGTATTGCTCCTTGAAGATTTGTTGCATCCCCAGTGTTGGGTGCATTATGGGGTAGAAATGGGTTGTCAAGATTGGGCTGTAGGGACCTCGAATAGCAGTCGGCTGTGCATATGGTGATATTAACAATTGATCCAGGACATCATCCTCAACCAGCTGAAGCCATGTGAGCTGCCCTTTTTCTTCTACATCTTAACTTGTGGCCTTCACCAAAGGCCACCGCAGGCACAGCCCTTCTGGAAACCAGTCCAGCGCTTATTCCTTGCTCCTCTTTTGCTCATATGTATTGGTGGGCAGCTGAAACAGGAAATGGGATTTAGAAGGGCTGGGAATTAGGAACAGGCTAATCGTAGGATTGGTAGCAGCCAACTTCCAGGCTCTTACCCTGTTACTAGGGAGATGACAAGTATTCAGAGCCCACCTTTTCTTCTTCCCCACTCCCCATCTCATGATGATGTGGGCATACCTCCCTGTTTATTCCTGCGTCAGCACCTTTCTAGCTCTCGCCTCACTCTGTGTTCACTCCCTATTGCTCCAGGCATACACTGTAGCACATGGTCAAAACTAAGGGGCTTCCGGGCGTTGCCAGGGTGAGGACTTGGGCTGAAGCAGCGGAAGACCAGGGACCGCTGAGTGCAGGCAGAGGTGGTGCTAAGTACTCAGGGTGGAAGTGGAAGGGTTAGGTGACCTGCTGCAGCAAGATGTGAGGCTGGGGCTAGCTGGGATGGGGCTGGGGGAGAAGGGTGCGGGAACAGCCTCCCAGGAGCTGCGACAGGTGGCCAGCGTTGGTGCCAAGGAACAAACTGAAGCAGTGGCTGAGTAAGGATGTAGAAAAATGTCGTATGACAGAACCAGCTAAGCCCCTAGACTTATGTCTTTGCTTTTGGTGGGGTTTCTGATGGTGCCGCCTCAGGTGGAGGGGACCACGGCAGAGCACTTGCGCCTGGAATCAGCCGCCGCTCGTGACTGCAGTTGCGCCTTGACGCTGGGAAGTGTGCAGGAGTACAGAGAAGAGGGACTGAAACTGCAGAGACTGAGAGTCAGAGACACACGGAGAGTAGCCAGGAGCTGCCGGCACAGGCCAGGTCGGAGGGAAAGGACTGGCTCTGAGCTCAGCTTGGAAGTGCCAGCAGAGACGATTAAACGGCAACACCGCCCTGCTTGGCAGCTGCGAGCCTGGGACAAACTGCTGCACGGGGAGCCCGTAGCCCTGAACAGCAGGCCCAGAGTCACTAGATTCAGCAGTGGACGGGGCGGGCAGCGTGGACCCCTGTCCAGACAAGGGCCAAATACCCAAGAGCCTGTTCTGCTAGGAAAACTGTCGCTAGTTAGCATCTCCCAACAAGTCCTGGTGGGCGAGACCACTGACAATGACAAGTCTGTGGTTGGAGTGAGGTGAGTGAAGCGACTGGTGTAGGAAGGCCCAGGGGGTTAGCACATGACCCTCTGTGCTTAAGTAGGGATACAGGGTCTTACCTAGGGGTTTTCAGTGTAGATGGTCTGCAGGTATGGGGTTGTAGGTGGCCTTAACAGCAACCCTAAGGAGTGGTGTAGAAATAGCTTTAGACAGTCCCCCAGGTAGGCTAAGCTATATCAGCGTACCAGCCTCTGGTATAGCCCAGGATTAAGCAGATGCTACTGTAACCTAAAGCCTCCTTAGCATCCCCAGACTGCTGTGTTGTGTTGTGACTCTTACAACCACAGCACAGAATCTCACCTAAGCCTGTAAGAGCTAAACTAAGATTTGTGCAGCTGACAAGTAACCTTTCTTAAATCATCTTCCTCTCCCTCTTCTTTTAAATAGTAGGACTAATGAACAGAATTGGGTTTCTTTACTTACGTATAAAAAAGTCTCTTACGTATACAATGAAGATGTGCCCAAAGTCTTTTAAGACTAAACCATTTAATTTCTTACTTTTTTTTGCATGGGTCTATAAATCTTAGCAAACCAAAATAGCACTCCGGTCACTTCTACTTTGCTCAAGATGCAAAGTAACACCGGCAAAATGCATTAGAAATGTTGTTAATTGTTTCCCTCCACCTGTCATGATAGCTGAAAGTTAAAGCTGTTACTGATCTTTCTAACAGCCGTAGCAAATTTTCAGCTATTCACTGCGGCCATTAATCAACCAAACCAGGACTGCATGAGCAACGTTTACTAGCAATTAACCTACAGTTCTAGGAACTCTTTTTTTTCTCTTACTATTCTACTCTGAGCGCCCAATTACCCTAAATGAAAGGCATACCCAAATACAGCTTCTGTTAACTGGAAAAGTTATAAGATGAAAATTCTCAGACCTAGATGGTCTAACTTGATACCTAATAGAATACCATTAATTAATATGAAAATGTTTTATTTTTAAATTCTTCCCCAAACTGTTGTGTTAACTTCCTCTCTGCTGTTTTTGAAGGTATTTAGATGGTAGTTGAAACATGTTTTTTTATTAATTTGACGTTTTCATGGGAAATGTACGAGCTTTTCAAACTAGTGCAACATCTCTTTCCTCCTATATTAATATTTTTAGAACACAAAATGGATGGATTCAATCATTTTCACTACATGCTGAATCATATCAATTCCTCGTGTAGCTGCATTGATGTCAATGGAATTGTAACTGGTCAAGTTTTTCTGACTTTCTGCAATGAGAATATGAATGTAAGTGTACCACCCAAGGGAACTTTCTTATGCTAAATGTGCTGCCATGTATCAAGAGACAAATACGAAAAAAGAAACAAGCTATTTGTTTGAGCTTTAAAAAAGAAATCACAAGATTTCTAGGACATTGCTTCAGGACTAGAAGAAATGGTAGTAAGGATATACAATTGGTACAACCAGTGTCATTTCCTGGTTGAAAAATAGCAATAAACATAGGTAGGCTACAACTACACTTAGGGTTTTAGCAAAATCTCATCCACTGCTAGAGTAATGACAGGAGATTCCCTAAAAGCACTAGGGAATATTATGACCGATTTCAGCTTACACTGCTTGAATCCCAGGGGCACAAGAAGGAACAATGCAATTCTTTAATACAAATATAAGCAGTGCAGTGGCTGTATCTCAGAAGCAGAAGAATGGATTGTAAAAGAAATTGATTATCTGTCACCATGTGGAATTACTGATGTGAGCAGGCCCTAGCTCCTGTTCTATATCAGAGACACAATGGCAATAAACACATTACTGAAGTGTTTACAATAAAACTTGCAATAAAATGTTTCCATCGTCTCCAAAGTTTGAGGTCCATACTCTGGCATTTTTGGCATCAGAATTCTGCAGTATGTTTGTGTTTGCTTTTTATTTGGCTGGATTACCATCTAATGTTGCTAATTCTTGCAATTATAACAGGGGTCTGACGATAGTTATATATAATTCTGTGATTATATGAATATCTTGGATTTCACTTTTAAAAAAATGTTTTTTGTCCACATATGTGGGGAGAAAAGCTTGAAATCATAACCCATGTGACCAAAGGGTTCAAAACCCAAGAGTAAATAAAGAAAAAAAACTCCAGATTATTACAAATGAAAAATAAATAAGTAAAGACAGTCATGCTTTTTGGAGCTCGCGTCCTGGTTTCTGATGAGTTGGGGTTAGGATACAAGCAACATATTCCTGTTGTCTGTCACGAGGGAGATGAGCTTGATTGTGCTCTTGTTTATACCTGGGTAACTTCAGTGATATTGATGTACTTTCCATTAATTTACATCAGGCAAAATGGAGGTGGAGCACCCCCTGTAGCTTCAAGGGGACCTTTCGCAGCGTCCCTGTTTAAGTTACATGTGCCCAGTAACAGAAACAAATTTGACAACATTTGGTTCCCAAAAATTGGTTCCAGCCTGGTTCCAAATTTCAGACTGAGAACCTAGTCCTTTTAGATATAACAATGCAAGTTAAGTTGCAAAAACAGAATTTGTCGCAGGTTTTGAGCCTAATCCCACACAATTAACATTAAGAACTGCTGAAAATGTGCCTGGATAATTTCTGCAGGCAACAAAAGGCCATTTACAGAAAAATGCTATCTTGGTGATTTGCTTCATTTATATTGTTGTCCTTTCATTTATTAGTTGCCTAAACCTTATAAAGCAGAGCTTTTTCCAATCCTCATGTGGCAGGTATGTATACAAATGGCAGGTACTGATGAAATGTTTACTGAAAAGATTAGCTTGTCAATGAGGCAAAGGATGGATATTGATCCCTCTTCTATGTTTGTCAACCTGTAACCTGTTTAAGAAATGGCCTACGGCAACGAAATCCAATCAAGCACTCTCTGCAGCTCCACTTTTCCTGGAATACAGGGAGGGGATTCAATCACAATAAAGGAAATGAACCACTTATCATATAAATGAGGATAAGGCAATTAACAGGTTACAGATTCCAATTGGTGAGGATTCTTATTAAAACAGAGGATTAAAAGAGGGATATTCTGCACACCTGAACCTTTCAATTGCCTTTCTACAGGGAGCAGTTGCTATGTGACAAAACGTTGCACATTGAGTCCAGTATGCTCTACATGTAACTAGACTGCTGATGATAACTTTATAAAAGGAAATTTTCCAGAGAAGATGCAGCATGAGTTTTAAGACAAAATGTTTAATACCCCTCATCTTTTACTAAGTCTTGTTGGAAAATGAACCTTTTTCTCACTTTCATAAAAAGAGAGCAAGCCAGCAACCCCACCAGATCACCCACCCTCCTGGGAAAGCAGAAGCAGGGGTCCAGGCAGCAGTAACCCACCCACATACCTATCTGGCCACCCTCAATCAGAATAGTACCACGCAGAATACAGAAAAGTACAGGAATGGTCTTTACTGAAGTCAAGGGCAGGAGAGAAGGGGAAGCAGAAGATTGCAACGGCAGGCAATTGGTATCTTCCTTTTAGTCGTCTTTGGCATTCAGCCAGCTGGGGTCTTTCTTCCTTGCCTGTGGAAATTCTGGGGACTTGCTACTGCAAGGCACGTTGGGCTGCATGCTCACTCCAGCACCCGGTGGCTGACCCACAGCACTGCAAAATCTAGAAAGTTACCATTCTACTTGGAACCCGGGGCAGCGTTTCGCACGGACATCTCTGACTCGCATTGATTTGTGAACCATTTTCCAATCAATGACATTCTGGGAGAAGTTAAATTGCTACGTGTGTGTTCATGCCCACAGAAAAGCAGCCTCGAATATAACCAGAGTAGCAGCTTCCACACGCTCTTGGTCATAGGGCACACACACGACGAAGCTGGCTTTGTAATGTCCTGCGCTGCATCCACTTTCTGAAGGGAAGCATTCAATTCCTGTACTGAACAATGTTATTTTGTGTGTTAAATAGCACTAATAATATGAGACTGACAGAAAATCTAACAAAATAAATAAAATAGTGTGTATAATTTCTCAGTTCTAGGAGCACCTGTAAGTTGACACTGGCCTGGTCTAAAAAAGTACTAAACGACTGCCCAGTAACCTGAGTTACCATGTAGTAGGGCTGTGTGAAGCTTCAGTAGCGATTCAATTCAGAGGAGATTTAGCCCGATTTGGGGACTGAATCTCTGAATCTGAATCGAATAGGGAGACCAAGTAAAAGCTCCAAATCAATTCGAAGCATCCAAATCAATTCGGAAAAGCTTTGGAAAAGATTCGGCTGATTCAGAGATTCGGCCGTAGAATAAACAGGCAGCTGACAGCTGCCTCCAGCTGGCAAGTCTGTTGGGGTTGGCGGAGTGGGGAAGGGAAAAGAAGGGGCACGGGGGAGGGAGGGATTGGGGCTGGGACAAGCTGCCCAGCTGGGGGGGGCAGGGGCTGCGGGATGCGGGCACAGCAGCACCAGGAGTGGAGGCTCTGCCCTGCTGTTGCTTGCCCAGCCTGGGGCAGTGGGGGTAGGGTGCGGGATGCATGCATGGCTCACTCCAGGCGGAAGGGGGCAAGTGGCAGCAAGGCGTAGCCCCTGCTCCCAGCGCTGCTTTGCCTGCATCCTATGCCCCTCCACCCTGGCTGGCAAGCAGCAGCAGGGCCCCCACAGCTCCCCCTGCCAGAGCAAAGGAAGGCAGAGCTAGAGGTGCCATAGGAGAAGCCACCACGGCTGCCCTGCCTGGCCCCCCATCCCCCACTGGCCCAGCCTCCAGCACTTAACAAAAAACAAAAAAGTCTCATACACCCTGGCTGTAGGAGTGGTGATTGGGGCCTCTGGGGGATTGTGGCACAGCCCCCCCATACAGCACAGGGCAGTGGGGACCGCTCACCTGCCTGGCACCTGCACAGCAGCTGCCCAAAGGCGCAGGTGCAGCATGGCTTGGCAGGGCATTGTGCGCTGTCCAGGAGCTGGGGCTGCTCCATCTGTCAGCCAGAGCTCCTGTTTCAATTCCCCAGGTCCCTGATCATTCCCCCAGCTCTTCTGCACACAGGGTTTCAGCAGACTGCTGCTGGCAGCTGGGGATATAGCCCCGAGCCACTGCCATCACCAGCTGGTAGCAGCATCCTGCTGTCATCCCACATCCTCCTGGGGCCCGAGCCCCCAGGGAAGAGCTGGGGGAAGCAATCAGGGAGCTGGTGAATCAAAGCAGGATCTGCGGGAATGTTTAGGGACCGGAACATTCCCCCCAGCTCCTGGTTTGATTCCCAAGCCCCCGGTTCAACTTGCCTGGAAGCTGTTCAGCTCTAGTGGCCCCAGCTCTGGGACAGCATG
>JAGPOW010000261.1:164115165-164145892 GCA_030014935.1 Caiman crocodilus | reverse complement strand
AGTGCCACGCTGAGCCACGCTGCACCTGTGCCATGGGGAAGCGGCCGTGTGGGTGCCAGGCGGAGGGGAGGGGGGCAATCCCCACTGTCCCACGCTGTGCAGAGAGGCTCTGCCACAAGTGCCCAGAGGCCCCGATCGCTGCTCCTGAAGCTGGTGAGTATGGGGTTTTCTTCCTTTCTTTCTTTGTTTAAGTGCTAGGACTAGACTAGGGGATGGGGCCAGGCTGGGCAGGACAGTCATGGGGGCTTCTTCTGTGGCTCTCCCCAGGTGATCCAAATCACCGAATCTCTCTGAATCAGTGTCAAATCTTCCGAAGCTGATTCGGCTGAATCAATTTAGGACAGTGATCTGAATCTCTGAATCAAATCACTGTCCTCCAAATCCATATCCAGATCCAAACTGAATACTTCCCTATTTGCACAACCCTGCTGTGTAGTAGTGTTGATGAATGGTTTTTTTGTGATGCTACTGTGTAGTCAGCATCTCATTTAGACTCAGACACTGTTCCTCTCGTGCCTATTATCGAAAACCATAGCATCTGATTTTGGAGTTATAAAATAGTCTTTAAATAAAGGAAATTAATGTCTTGAGATGTGGTCCGTGGCTTGGACTTTTTAAGGCAAAATAATGATTTCATATGCCAGACAAATCAATAATCCTTGTTGTCATTAATGAACTGGTAATACAACTTTGTGATTTAGAGATAATGGCAGAAGCAACATTTTTCATTCTGACCTAGAAGTAGTGGTACTGTCTACAGGATGGGAGGGGAAGTGGGGAAGGGAGCTTGAGGCTGGGGTTTGCCCAGCTCCAATCCATCTGCCTCCACTCCAGTGCAGGCTGGGCACACCCTAGCTTGGAGCCCCTTCCTCCCCTCCTCCCTGCTCCCATCCTGCAGTACTGGAGCCACTGGAGCTGGGCGGAGGAATGGGGGAAGAGGCTGCAGCTTTCCTGGATCAGCTCCTTAGTGGAGCTTGATTCTCTCACCCCCGCCAACCCGAAACTGGCTGAGGGGGCAGGTCTATCTTAATGGGATTTCTCTGGCTGTAGCATTCAAACTCTCTGGAGTTCATAGGGTTTGGACTGAGAAAAACCTCGTTGCATTAGGAAGTGATGCTGGCACAAATAAAGATTTCCATTATCTGGAATTCAAGTAAAGGTAAATTTGGGTGCCAGGAGAATGGTGGCACTTCTAAGTGAAAAGAGAAGAATTTAAGAGAAGAAAAGTATTTATTCAGACCAAAAATATTTTCAGACAAGAGTAGTTTAGAGATAGCTGACCGGGGAGACAAAGTAAAAATTTGACTTAAGAGAAAGGACTGCAGAGACATTGGACAAAAAGAAGTTTCCCCCTTTGTTATGATAACAGTTCAACTGGATTCTTGATTAATTCCTTATATACATACTTTTCTGAGCAAAAAGAAGAGGAAAATTTCTGGTAAGCGTCATTAAGCTAGCAGAAATCTGCCCTGTGATAAGAGCCATGCATTCCCGTTTAGAATCTATTGCTGCTTTACGCGGCGTTTAGACTTACTGCAGTGGTTCACCTGGATAAAAGGATTTATGAAATAAATCCGTCAGCTCTAACACTGTGGTTCATTTTCCAGAGACTCTAAGCACAGTAACTAGATGAAAAAAAAAAAGAATGGAAACATTGAGCCACTCAGTACCGAACTTGAAGAGTTTCCCAGCATTACGCCTCTGTCTGGGTTCTAATATGTGAGTATTGCTGTGTCTCCAATGAGTAGTGCCTGGTTTAAATTGTGGGCCCAGCTCACTAATATCATGGTCCGATTGTGGAAGGGACCACCACTTTCACGCCCAGAGCACGCTGCCTCCCTGAGCCCTAAGACTGGCTGAAGGGGCAGGTTTAGGGCCAGGTTTAACTGCAGCAGCAGAGGCCTTGCTCCCAAGCCCTCTGACCATTGCTGAAAAGCCCATGGCCCCCATGCCTCTCTCTGCCCCCCGCCTCCCTGGCCTGAGATGTTCTTGACTTGCCTTGATTTCTTCTTATTCAAGCATGATCGGAGCAGGGAAATAGGCAGGCAATAATGTTCCTGGGCTTGGAAGCTATTGGCTGCCTTAGGCAGAGAGCCCTGGTGCTGGGTAGAGGAGGGGCTGTTTGCTCCTCTGTGCTTCTGTTCTCCCTTCCTGCCTCCAAGCCCCAGCACCCCAGTTTTACTGCCCAGAGAAGCAAACAGCCCCTCATCACCAAGCTCTCCCCTCCCCCCATCCCTTTTGTGAGCCCTTCCTCCTTACCCTGGGCGGCTGGGCTTTTGCTCCTGGCTGAGAAATGCTTTTCCGAGCCTGCAGCAGCCATCATGCTGCAACAAAATGCCATGCTGTGCCACTTGCTGAGGAACATCACAGTAAGTGGCCATATCATAGCATTTCACTGCAAATCACATTTTTTTTGTGGAAATCTTTTTAATTTTGCGATTTTCATGAAAAACTCAAAATTGTGATTTAAAGCAGGCTCTACCAATGGGGCATCTATTTGGGTATAGACAACTGGAGTATTGTAATATTGGTGTTGTTTCATCTCTTCACGCTGAGGCCCCCCAAAACTAAATGCTTGCTTTGTTAATGATTAAGTACTGGCCACAGAAGTGTAAATGTTAAGTATGGGTCTATTATATTGTGCAAGGATTGAGGTGGAAGCTCAGACAGGAGTCCCCTGTGCCTTTCTCCAATATTAATCTTCTCAGCACATGAAATATTTTTGCCAACATATAACCTCTTTCATTACTTCCTGCCATTTAGTGCAGCAAATACTCAAACACTCTTCTGGAACATTTCCAAATGAAATCTCAGAGTCATTATATTAACCTTTTCCTTATAAAGCAGAAGGAAATTAGTCATTGGCATACTCAGAAATATACAGAAAATGATATAAAAATACAATTATATCAAATCTTGTCATTTTCAACAAGACAAAGAGTTAAATAAAAATGTTAAACCTCATACATGCCTCATGCCTCATTAAAAACTCCCATTTTCTGTATTTTCTAGGAAAATAAGCCATCAGTGTTAGATTCTATAATTGACACCATTGCTTAGGGAACAAACCTATGAATCTTATTAGAGGCAAATTCATTACTTTAAGTCCACCCTTAGGATGCAGAGCTCATAAAAGAAACCTCTAGAGGGTTCAGCTTAGGGGATGAGATGATTTCAGGCAGCAAATCTACAGATTTGCTGTAATTAACCTGAACTAATTATTGTCAGGCAATGGGTCAGGCATCCTGGATAAAAGTCCCTGACTAGTTTTGTGGTCTACTGGGTTTTCACTAAGAGAGCTTTTCACTAAACAAAGAAAAGGAACTGAAAGCATAATTCCATGTATTGTTAAAGCAAAACAAATCTTTCCACCAGGAGGATACAACAGACTCTTTAAAAGGCATGATCAATAACAAATTGAAACATTCAGAAGTTTAACATTTTTCTAGCAGTCTCACTATAAAATAAAATTATTTTTTTGGGTACAGGCCACTGTGTGTAACAATACTATTAGGGTGTTTTGAGTGGGATTTTCCAAAGTTAATGACCTCAGTATAACAAAAACAAGGTAACACTGAATAGTTCCAAAAATGACACACAAAGGGTGTGTCTGCATGCAAAATTATGGTTCTTTGACTATTGTAGTAAACAGAGGTAGTTAGCTGTGTTAGTCTTAGGTTAGGCAGAAGACAGGACAGGAGATGCTAGCAGTGCTCAGTAGTGTGCCAGGTGACAACCGTACTAATACACTACTACTGCACAGTAGCATTAGGAAATTATTAGTATGCAAAAATCCATGCACCAGCACTAATGCACAGTAGTGCCAGTTACTGTCCATTGATTTAATACTTGGTTATGCAAGCTCTAAACAATGTGCAGTAATTATGGCACATTAATGAATGTATAGATGCACCCATGTGGCACCTTATACACTAAATCAGGGGTGGGCAATTATTTCAGGTGGAGGACCGCTTACTGAGTTTTGGCAAGCCACTGAGGGCTGCATGACAGGCAGCCAGGGTCAAATAAATATTAATTTTCTAAATTTTTTAGGGGCCCCACAGGCAAGATAGAATGGCCTGGCGGGCCGCATCTGACCTGTGGGCTGCATTTTGCCCGCCCCTGCACTAAGTTGTTCAGAGAAGCATGAGTTTTTGTAGGTTACAACTCATGACTTCCTGAATGAGCTAGTCTATAAGATACCACTCTGCCCAGTCCTTTACCCTTGTAAAATTAGAGTGATAGGACCACCTTAGTTTTCATGCAGTCCTCTTGGAATTAATGTACTTCTACCAGTACAGTTTATTCCTGTGGGAAAGACACAATGAATTAAATTATAATCCTTCCTCTCTTCCCTGGAGTATTCCTAGCATAAGAGATCTTTCTTTGAGACCAAAGCTCACTCCTTCAACCCTTTTCCTCTTTAGAAATGTGTTATTTTTCTGTCTTTTCTTTTCTCTTGTTTTTTTCCCTTTTTTTATTCATTAGCAGATGGCTGCAAAATTTTACTGTTAGTTATTATGCACTTTGCTGGCCACTGCTTCTAATAGTTTGTCTTTTCCATGTTGGCTTCCTTGCTGTGCTTGGCAACCTGTTGACGTCCAGATGTTAGATTCAGTGTTTTCAACAAATACCCAGGAGGAATCAGGGAATGGAATCAGGTGATTTATCAATTTAGTGTAAATAACTTCGTAAACTGTCTCATGGTTTTCTTTTAAATTCCTGTGTAAGTAAATTCCAACAGTAGGAGTGAAGTTAAACATTTGTGTGGGGTGGGAGGTAACTTTGTCACTAAGATAATTGCTGTTATGGAAAAAAAGGATGGCTTAAACAGCAGCCTGTGAACCAGGGGATCTGCATATACTGTAGTTGTTTCCTGTGCCTCAGATCTCCTGTATGATCTTAGCCAAGTCGGAGTCTCTCTGCAGCTCAGTTCTCCACCTGTAAAATGGAGCTAATGACATTTCTGTATCTGACAAAAATGTTGTTAATGATAAATGAGGTTCACAGGGTCCACAGAAATAGACTGACGTCCCAAAGTGGCCAGATAGGTTTCTATCCTTATTAGACCCTGGGTCCATGCGGCGCCCCACGACTAGGGAGATGACGATCCAATTGCTCATGGATCCAGTTGCTCAGGGAGCAAACACCAGCACACATTGCTTGACAACAGCTTTATTCAGAATGGAGACAGCTTCGAGCGAGCTCCTCAAAAACCAATAAACCAGGGAGCAGCATTAAACATCAGTTTTTTTCCACATTTATTCACTTTGGTTCATACCCATTAGCTTTTACTCCACCTTGGTTCCTCCTTTGTTCCACCCATATTCCCTCCTATCTCAAGCTCTGCCTCTGTTTACTGTTTACTTCGTTACCATGGAATTGCCTATGCATTTCATTCATTTACATAGCTTTTTGCTATAAGCGCAAGTCTAAGACCTTGACTCCACTTCTTCAGTCACTGTGTGGACTTTGACCAAATCTGAAAGCTTCTGGAGGCCTCTTCACCATTCACCTTTTTGCATATGTTTATCTTGGATTCTGTTACCAGTTACGTTTGTCTTTCATGTTCCAGTCTGTTTTTCAGTCCCATGTTGTACCATCTTCCACATTCCTAAGACTTTACCTCATTCACAGCACACAAACTTAGACAGACTCACTTGAAAATGGTTGACACAGTTAAGATGGTTACTTAACATAAGCAAATGGCTGGCTTAGCATAACCACTCATAAGCAAAATCTGCTTTATTTTTTAACAATACATAATGAGCTATATATATATATATGTATATGTATATGTATGTATGTATGTATATGTATTACAACACTAATATATCGTTAGAAAAATGCTTGTCTAAGCGTCTTGCAATGTTACTTTTAATATATCATTCTGCCTTGTGGTCAGCAGCTTTGCTGAGACATAGAATAAAGCCTTTATTCAGCTGCAAATCCAATGCTTCCCAAGATCCAAATGTTGTTACCCTAACACTTGTCTTCAAGGTTCTTCATCCAAGATGAGTGAAGTAAACTATTTCTTATTTAAGAGCATTTGTCCATTCTGCAGAATAGCTAGCATGCTATAAATTCACACATACTTACTTCATAGTAATTTCCCCAGGTAGAAAAGATTTAGTTGTACTAATGCTTTAACAACTGTAAATGTTTTACTTTCAGGACAGTTTCTTTTGTGCTGTTGCTGTTGCTGAATTTTCCTTGTGCATACTGAACAAAAGAACCACTCCTGTTGATTTTCTGCAGTTGCACTTGTGTGGCAGGGTTATTGCAGGTCCTATGCATATTCTTCTTGAAGAGTGCATTCTTCACAGTAAATATTAGAGATGCTTTTTTGGTTTTGCATTTTTGGGACACTAAAAGTAGATAAAGCTTTTTTTGCCCATGGACTTTTTTGTGAAAGAGGAGGTTGGCTTATTGATATTGTTATTATGGCTGTATGAAGCTTTGGTCACTGATTCTATTTGGAGATTTGGCCCAATTCATCAGTCGAATCTCTGAATCCAAATCAAATCAGGAGACCCATTAATCTCTCCAAATCGAATCGGAAGCCTCCAGTTTGATTTGGAGAGATTCAGAGAAATTTGACGATTTGGACATAGACACAGCTTTATATGTTTTTTCTACATACCTCAAGGCACTGGAAGACTCATGAATACTGAGATGGTGGGGCAGATGGAACGTCTCACAGGAGTGTGGGGGGCAGGAGGGGTCTCCAGTGCGCTCAGCAGTGGACTCGTAAGTGGACCAGAAGCAGTTCTGGTCCACTTCTGGGTCCACCATGGAGCAAGCGGGGGATCTCCCCTGCCTCTCAGCTCAGTGACTGGTGCCTTTTGGGTCTGGGGGGGGGGCATCTAGGGTCCCCCTGCATCTGATTGCCAAGCTGAGAGGGCTGTGGGGAGTCCCCGTCACACTTAGCAGTGGACCTGGAAGTAGATCAGAAGTAATTCCAGTCTACTTCCAGGCCCACCACCAAGCACATGGGGGCCCTGCCATGCTCCTTGGTATGCTCCATCTGCCCCATCATCTCAGTATTCACGAGCTGCACCTGGTACCTAAAGGTATGTAGAAAAAACATAAAGCTGTGTTTATGCCCGAATTGCTGATTCTCCGAATCAGAATCAAATATTCAGATTTGGCCAGATCAAATCGGGACAATGATCCAAATCAGTGAATCAAATCACTGTCCCCTGAATTGGGCTGAATCTGAGTCGGAATAGAATATAGCCCATTTCACACACCCCTAATTGTTATCCAGGTACTGTCTGCTGTCTGAGGCATTCACAATTACCAGTGTTTTTGTTTCACATGTAGGGCACTTTGTTTCCAGGAGAAGGCAAAGAGACTTTAAGTTCCTCTACCTGTGCGGTTCCAATTTCTATCCTTGGACCTGAACGTTCACTGAATAGCCATAGCTCTACTTCTGTCCTCTACTGCCCTTCATGGCAAAGTGTGTTGGAAAAGAAAGACTCTCACCAAACTCTCACAACTGTTCTAGGTTCTTGCAGTGTAATATAACAATACACTATAAGATATATTGAAGAAACTACATTTAGAAACAGGGTTCACCAGGACTGGGAATTCCTCTTCCACCTAGGGGCAAGAGCCATTGGCAGTTCCTTTGTGCATTGCTCAAAAAGATTATAGAAACTGGCCACTGTTGTAATTAAGAATTTGATTGTGTATCAAAATCCTTGTATTACTTTCCAAATGGAGAGGGCTGTATGGATTGGGCTTGTCCAGCAGGTTTTCCAGTTAAGGGAAAAGTCAAGTCCCTTAGTCACGGTAAATAATTTTGTTGTCTTTTCATGTTGCCACTAACCATTGACTCTCATTATGAACAACACTAATCTTTACTGAATGGGATTTCTCTGCATACCTATAAAAGCCTGTGAAACAGATCCCATTTGTGGTGCCAGGGTGACAGGCTGGGGAGGTGGGTACTCCTTCCTGCCCAGCCCAGGGACTCTTACATTCAGTCTTTCACTGGGCTTAGAGGACATAACTGAAATCCCTTCCTTACTCAACATTTTTATATTAGTCAACAGCCATGGAAGAAGCCAAGCTTTATGGTCTTTAAGAACTGTTTACCAGGGTCATGCTAGGAATGGGATTCCCTAATCCATTACAATCCCCAGCTTTAATGAATATATCATTATACTACAGCAAGCAAGCAAGTACTCATTATTGTGGGATCTTCCATGCACTGCTTGGCTTCAGCTGGAATATTACCATTCTTAGCTTTCTCATTATTGCTCTGGATCAACTACACTTCAGACTTGGCTTGGTCAAAAACAGGGATAATGTGCTGCCATGTCCATCAGGCCTACTATAATTAGCTGAAATAATATGTTAAAATTGTATTAAATCACCATATCTAATCCAAGACAGGATCTGAGAACAGGGGCTAGGAAGAAGCAAATCTTTTAAAATAAAAATATAATCAATCAGCAGCAATATCATGAAAAATTAGGGGAAAAATAAAAGTAAATGGGTTAAAAAAATCTTCAATTCTAGTATGTTTGATGCTTTTCCACAGCACACAAGTCCTTCCTTTTCTATGGCATCTTGTCTTCATATACGGTTATAGACGGTAGAGATACACAGTCATAAAATCACCAGCTTACCTGCCTCACTATTCTTTATATAATTTTTGATGGGCCAGATGTGTGGCCACTGGCCAAAGCAGGGGCTGCCCAGGGAGCTGACAGAGGCATAGCAATCTGGGGAATTGCAGCACATCCCTGAACAGCCTGATGTAGAGAGGTATAGCCCAGAGTTTGCCCTGCTTGGTTTACATCAGGCATTAAAAAATAAATATCAGTTATCTCAGAACTGGAAGCCCTACTTATAGCAAGATAAATCTGCAGTTAGCATGCTCTGCCACTGTATGCCACTACAGACTAATTAGTCCAGGATACCCAGAGATGAGACATCACTGAAGCAAACCCCCAAGAAACCCTTCTTTAATATTACATTGTAATCCTATTACCTCTGCATGTTTTCAGTGCTATTAATCTCACAAACAGTTTCCAAGTCAGCAATTTTAAAACAGAGTATCTGAAAATCATAATACCATTAGCTTCTTTGTGTGTTTAAACCCTTTACATGCACAGTAGGTAATATTAGCTCAATTAATACTATATTAATATTTTCAGTCTCAGTTCTAAATGTATTACAGACATACTGTAAAATTCAGCAGTAAATTCCCAGCAACTCAATAGAATATTAGCATAAAATGTGATATTAATACAAATATGAAAAGAAAAGCAAGTAAAATTATTATTACTATAAATGAATTATTCTGTACTATTCTCTTTCACAAGCCTCCTAGTACAGTGACAAACTTTGGGATTTATGTATATCATTGGGTTAATAAAAACAAAAACAATAACTGTGCTGTGCTACATTTAGCTCCTGAAATTGATTTCCAGCCTACATTTACCTATGACTTATGTCATTTTTCTGGAGAGTCCATCATGATACTTTACAAAATCTGCATCCTGCTACCAAGAGGTCTCACTGTCTAGGTACGGGAAAAGAACATAAATATGTTTCACTTGATCACAATAGGACTTAGGGATGCACTTAAATTTAAGCAACTGCTTAAGTGCTTTCAGAATCGGAAACTTCCCCATGCTCAAGTCTGAAACAACATCTTTATTATTTTCTATGTTTTTATTCTTCTAATAATTCTCACCAATTTGATTTCAAATTTGGTTATTGCAGCTGTCAGCAGTTACAACTTCCCATTCTTGTCTTTTCTTTTTTTCTTGCCATGCATCTGTTTCATTGTTCAGTGCTTATCTTCAGTTTTATACTCTTTGGATATGCCTACATGAGATGCCCACTGCACAGTTATTACTGCACAGTCATTTAGTACTTAGATAAACAAGTACTAAATGACTGCGCAGTAGGGCTGTGTGAAGCTTCGGTTGCTGATTCTATTCAGTGGAGATTCAATCCGATTTGGTGGCTGAATCTCTGAATCCAAACAGAATCAGGAGACCCATTAATCTCTCTGAATTGAATTGGAAGACTCTGATTCCATTTGGAGAGATTTGGAGAGATTCAATGATTTGGACGTAGACACAGCTTTATATATTTTTTCTACATACCTCAGGGTACCAGGTGGCTTGTGAATGCTGAGCTAGTGGGGCGGATGGAGCATCCCACAGGAGCATGGGGGTTCCCCAGGGTGCTCGGCAGTGGATTCCATCCCCCCGCTCAATGACTAGTGCCTCCTGGGGGAGTACCCGAGGCCCCCCATGGCCAATTGCCAAGCTGGAAGGGTGCGGGGATCCGCTGCTGAGTACGTGGGGATTCCCCTCCTGTGAGATGTTCCATCTGTCCCACCATCTCAGCATTCACGAGCTGTGTCTGGTACCTTGAGGTACGTAGAAAAAAACATATAAAGCTGTGTCTATGGCTGAATCACTTATTCTCCAAATCAGAATCAAATGTTCAGATTCAGCAAAATGGAAATGGGACCGTGATCTGAATCAATGAATCAAATCACTGTCCCCCGAATCGAGCTGAATCCGAATCTGATTTGAATATGTCCTGCTTCGCACACCCCTACTACACAGTAACCAACGTTACTGCATAGTAGCATTCCAGCACAGTTGCCAAGTGACGCTTACTGCACAGTAACTTGTTACTACTGCACAGTAGTGTCCTATCATGGTTCATGCCTGGCGATGTTACTGTGCTTGTGTAGGCATGGCCCTTGTTCAGGAAAAACAAACACCAGGGAAGTTGCTAGGACACTTGCCTCAGTCCAAAATACAGGGTCACACACTAGGTCATATACTGGAGGGCAACTCATCCAAAATGATTCCCCTTACCAAATATCTAATTGCTAGAAATATGTTAAGATATTTTGCAGAAATCAGCAGGAGCAAGTTAATCCATGCCTGAGAGCAAATGGTAACTGAAGTGGAGTAATAACCAAACAAGTTGTTATTTAATAAACTAAACAATGTTCCGTTTAAAACTTCACAATAATTACTACCCTAAGAGGACAGTATAGTTTACAAGAGTGAGAGAGAGAGAGTTTCAGGCTATATCTTATTAATTTACTAAACAATGGAGTATTGTTCTCTAGTTTAGGGTGTGTTTCGTTTTACTGTGCTTCCTTCCTGTGGTCTCAGAATAACTGGTACACAGAAACTATTCTATCTCTCGTGCCTGGTACAGATAGGAATCCTGGACAACATACATGCCTCTAAATTAACATAAATATATTTTTAAAGCTGGAATGAGCTAACAATTTTAAAATTTTTGTTGTGAGATTTTCAAAGCTCTTCCTCCTTAAAAAGTCTTTCCTTCAAGGTTGGGGGGACTACTTTTATTTCATAATTTTCTTTTTTATTACATTGACACATACCAGGTAGATTCATTTCCTTTCAACTGATTTCAAAGAGCTGTTGGTGGATCTCACTGGTACTACCTAAGGGAATGTATTGCTCTGGCTGAGTATGGATACTGGAATTTTAGCTAGGATGTCTTAAGAATTTTTGCTAGATGCCTTGGATTTTCCATGTAAATGGATAATGCCACACAAAAATCTGTGTTCAGATATTTTGATTAGAACATAACTTCACTTATCCAAGGAATCATATCTGTTTAACATTTAATAACTATTTTAATGATGAGATTCACATTACATTTTACTATTCAGGAAGTAACTACTATTTCCTCCCGCATTTTGATAAGCTTTTGTAGAAGGCTACACTGCAAACTTTTCCTTAGAGAGTTATTCCTGATGCATAACAAAGTGAGTTTCCTCCACAAGATTTAAAGTGGAGAAACTGCACTCTTAAGTATTGGTCCAGTGGTAAGAAAGCTAGGAAGGACTAAAAGTCAGTAATATCAGAGCTTTGAAATATCATGGCAGACAGACTAGATATTTTAGTTCCCTGAAAAATCTATTCCCGTTATGAAACTAAAGCACTGCAGCAGCAACTCTGATAGAGATATAGTTATAAGATGTGAAATATCCCTGCATTCTTTTGTGACATTACCATCCACAGCCACGGAATAAATTATGTTTTATTGTGCGCTTCCTTCTTTGGAGCGGTATAAATCTAGAAACAGTGACCATGCCTGGAAAAGTAAATAGTCTCTTGGGACACACAATGTTTAAGACAACCTACAAAGTATCAGAAGTTGATAGCAATTAAAATCAGAGCTCTGTTTATGTATAAACATAAATCTCAGAACTAGCCTAAAACTGGCTTGTAAAAATCTCTGTTAGGTGAAAATTCCAATTGCAAAAGGACTGATACAGCCAACATTTCTGAATTTTAAGAACTAATTTTCTGGGGTAGATATTTTCCCCCATGGACAATACAATATTTTCCATGGAGATTTATGGCATCTACACAGTTTTTTAAAAATCTATTCAAATATGGTTTGCTTACTTTACAAACAAAATAGACATACTTTTTTTGATTAAGCATCATTTTAATGCAAGCATGCTAAACTAGGAGACTGCATTTTAATATTTTTTTCCAAAGTCTAGAAAGAGATAGTGAAATATTTTCTCTAGTAAAATAAAACTTTAACACTTATTAAGGCTTTTATAAGTACCATATAATTAAAACATTGTAGTGGTTGCATAGTTTACATTTCATTTTTGTTCGTACTTTTTTGTTTCCTCTGATTAAAGAAGTGGATGAAGAAATTTAAGTGTAGATAGGCAGTCTGCTCTATTTTCCACTAATTTACTGCATTCTGGGGTGAATTTTTCAAACATCAAAAGGACCGCAACAGACCTTATAACACAGGATACTACCAATAGGGTGCAGGACTGTTCCCTTCAAGCTGTGAGGTTCACTTATCATTGTGAAAGGGATTTAATTTCAGTCTAGTTAAACTGTAAGTTTTTTGAGGCCAGAGTGTTTATATAGCGCCTAGCAGACTGGGGTTCAGGTCCATGATTGGTGCTCCTGGGTGCCCCAGTCCAAATATTAGTAACAGCAAGTTCCAGTGGCTATATCACAATAAGGATCACTACAATGAGCAACGAAGGATCAGCCCTCCAGCTTATCCTGTGTACGTGGAAGGTCCTGTATGAAGCAAAACTCATACTGTCCTGCCCTGTGTAGGTTGTAAAGAGCTAAGAGGTGGTGGTCAAGTCACCTTGAACTCTATGCAAAAACCCCTTCTCTTTGGTCTAGCTGTTTCTCTTTTGGCTGTTGCTTCTCCAACATCTGTGCCTTTCTTTGCAGCACCTGCATAGCTCCCCACCATCTATAGATCTTGGACCCCTGTGTTGCACTCGCACCCGCACCCGCACCCGCACCCGTACCTGCACCCACACCTCCTTTCCTCCTGGTCCTGCTACTGTAGGGGTTTGAGACCTAGTTCTTACTCACTCACTACAGGGTTATGGTGAGCAATGTAAAGTAAATAAGAGAATGTATCTGTATACTTATTCACATATTTTCCAGTGTACAATACGCAAATAAGTCTTCTTCTTACTTGTTTTATATTGCTCACTGTAACTGCCACTCACACAACTGCCAGTGAGTGAATGAGAACTGGGTCAAACTTGAAGACTAATTATCATATACTTGCCAACATTGAGCCCAGGCATGGGGGACGGGTAGGGGTGGGTGGGGACCTAGGCATCTGGGAGCTTTTGTTTGGCAGGGGCCCAGCTGGCCCCTCTGTTAATCTACCTGTGTTGCCCTGAGTCGGGAGGGTTCACTACATTTTGGGATACTGGAGGACTTCAACTTGGGTGGATTAGCTGTGGGAAGTGGCCACATGGTAATGAAAGAGGAACAAAACTAGATGGATTGGAGATAATCCTGCCCTGGAGTGGCATAACTTTAAGCCAAATGAAATAATGAGTGCTTTAAGCCACTTAAAAGATGTTAACATGCAGCCAGTTTGAGGGTAAAGAGCTCCAGAAGCCACCTAAACTTCTCGTGTAACAAGGCTCTAAGAGAGTAACTGTGCCTATAAGAAGCATTTGGCCTTCCTCCCTTGCATTCAAAATATAAGAGAAAAAAATTTCTTTCCAGGCCTCACTCTCCCTCTAGCCCTACCCAGTGGAGTGTGTGAATATGAGAGGATAGCTAAGAGATCAAGGGCTGTTCCCACTACATAACTACACACACACAATCACATGCATGTCTAGCTATGAACGTGCGGTGGGATTTGGACTCCTTTCAGATGCATTTATTTTCTCATATGCCTTCTGTAATCTGTGATGTGTCCCAACTCACAAAACTGTGCATTATCAATTTGCCACCTGGTGTCAGAGCCCATGGTAGCATACAGCTGCGCCAGAGCTATACCAGAACACCCCTGAAATTTTTGCTAGTGTTAGTCACTACCTCTAGAAATTGCAATTCACATTTCTTGAATGATATAGTGGATTTATGATACATCTCATCACTTGACTTAGAAATGCAAGAGATAAGAATAATGTTCCTGCTTTCCAGAGCTGTGCTTAAGATCCCAGGGGAAGAAGCAGCTTCTATTTTCTGTCATGAAACATTTCAGAAGCCAGGACAGGTTCCCTTAGGTAAACCACAAGAAGGGATTTTTGTGGAAAATGGCAACAGTAAACTAGTGTTTTCAAATTTAGGCTTTGGACCTCTCCCTGTAATAAGAATTTGTGGGAATTTCACAGAATAGGAGATTAACAAATCAATGAAAGAATAACATTTGAACCACAATGAAGGCATTTGTTGTCTCCCTGTGCATTAAATTATCCAATTAGAGCTTCCTGTTGCCTCAGTCTGTTCTAATAAGGCCTGACTGTTGCTTATCAGCCCCCTAATCTTCTAAATGACAAGGGAGAACTGCAGCTGGATTGCAAGAGCCTTTGGGGCACAACACTGAACTCCCACAGCTATGGAGATCCGTCTTTGAAATTATGCTTATTAGGTTTTCTTGTTCACTGTGATTTACTTCACACAAAAATTAACTAATGAGATCATCTTAGCTTTATTATTTAAGTGTTGTTACTCCAGACAAGCGATCTATGTAAATTATACATTCCTTGAGAAATGGGCTTTATTTTGGCATAAGTATGTCATTAAGATATAAACATTCCTTAAACTTCCCAATTCTGTCTCTTTGTTGTTTTTCTTTTTCCTTCGCAAGCGGTGACCTATAGCTCAGCATGTATCTGGGTAAAGAAAGTCTCTCCACTATAACTGGAAGTGGGCCTTCATATACGTAACATGCATGAGTTAGAATAAAAATGTTGGGACAGAACTACTGCTCTAGTTAAGAGTAATAGTGATGAGTGATTTTCCAACAGTAGTGTCTTCAGAATGAAAATTTTTTGCCAAGTGTATGAAAAACCACACCATTTTATGAAGAGATCCAGCTCATGAACTGTGAGGGCAGTTGGGGTGAGGCAGAGATACATTTAGATAAAATGCTATTAAATTGCCTATATACTGCCTTGTCAGAAAAATATCGACCTCATCCAGTGGGGGAAATTGATTTCCTTGCAGAGAGCCAGTGCTTCCTGTAACATATTGCTTAGAGCATTGCTCTGGCAGTGACATGCCACATTCCCCTTCCTTTTCTTTGTCATTTTTTGTTTTGAAGGATTAAATGAGAAACAGGAGATATTTAGATTGCTGTAGGTGTTACTGTACTACCTTTTATAGTTAGCATTCCTTTGAAGTGTAAATACTTTGTTTTAAATGATTATGTTCAATATCTTTAAGCAGACATTGAGTAAGGTCTTCAGAAGGAAATAGTTTGTTCTTTTCAGGTACAATATGTCCATTCAGGATGATTCAGCAAGGGGTAACCATGTATAGCTGAAGATTTCTACTGGAAGTCAAGCTGCTCAGAATCCTTCTGGCCACATTTAAATAGGGAACAAATACCCCACACTGCACGTACAAGAATAACAAGTGCTGGAAAACTGAAAAACACACTGCCAGGAATTTATTTGCACAAATAACACTTTCTAACCCTCACCTATTGGTTATAACTATTTTTAAATGACACTTACACGGAATCATAAGTGGGAAAGCACTGTGCACAGCTTTGCACAAGGCAGTGCTGGTTGCGGCACTGCCAGTGAAAGTGGTAGAAGTTATTGCTGTTGCTGCCCGTTAGCTATGCTACTGCATTCACACATAAATGAGCTTGCAATATTATGCCCTCAAAAGTCAAGAAATACCAAATTTCAAGATTTAAAATCTTTTGTTTCATACTTACCAACAACCAAATCTTCATTGACATGGCTGCATGCTGTGATCTCAGACAATGCAATAAAAATCCATGTACTTCCTTGTCTAAAGCCTTACATATGTGTTTGCATAGTGTATAGTCCAGTATGTCTTTTATGACTTGTTGCATCTTTAATCTTAAATTTCACAATCTAGATGGTTGAGTGCTTACCAATATGGCTGAATGGTTCTCTGTTGTCACAGTTTACCTGAACATATATATCCATACTTACCACTAGTGTAGCGAAAGCATCAAGGCTAGGGACAGACATTACACATAATGTCTTAATGTCTTAACACCAGTTTAAGTGATCAGAAACTGGTTTAAACCTGTAACAGAACAGAAGTTCAGTGCACATAAACCAGTCTGAAAATGGCTGAAACTGGTTTGAGATAAACCTGGTTGACTGTAGTATCAGACTTAACTGATTCAGGTCAACTGATTTATGCAATGTCTGTCTCAGACCCCCTCCTCCAAGCCCAGCATAACCCACTAGCCCTTTGCCATGTCCATCGATATTCTCTTGTGAGCAGTTACTCGGAGCTCCATTATGTCCAGCGAGGTATATACGCTCCCTACTGCTGTCACATTTCCCGGTGATGAGCGCAGTTGATTGGCTGAGGCAATAGGAGAAGGTGCTGCTGGTGTTCTGCAGAGGAGTAGGGTTATGCTGCTGGGGCGAGGGGACTGACTGAGGATTGCACTAGGTGGGCAAGTTTAGGAGATGGAAAAGAGATTGACTGTATCAGGGAGGTGTTAGGACGGGGTGAGCAATTATTTTCGGCGGAGGGTTGCTTACTGAGTTTCAGCAAGCTGTCAAAGGCCACATGGGTAGCCCTGTGTCTTGATGGGTGCCCCACGCCCTGGTCACCATTTTGTGACCAGAAGTCCCACCCCCTAAACCCTGACCTTTGCCACCAGAACTCCCTTCCTTTGCCCCTGGAAGTACTCCTTTCAACAAGGTGTTTTGCCATCTCAGAATCAAAAGAATACCAAATTATATTTTAAAAAGTGATCATCTACAACATTCATTAATTTGATTTCAAAAAATACTTTTGCCCTGATTTACATGTGTTTGTGTAGTGTAGGCAGAGGTGACTGACTGCACAATAACTTAAAATGAAGTCTTATTCTTGTATATTGTGTGGGATGGGTATAGTTTTATGGGGGCTCTGTGTGTGTGGGTGTGTGGATGTGCATGAGTGGCAGTGACTGGGGTTTGTGTATGGCAGTGCGAGGGGAGGCATAGATGTATGTGTATGGAGAGGTGTGTGTGTGGGACTTACCCAATGAACATACACACACACACATACACTCTGCCCCTGTGCTGGCACACACACACTGCCCCCCGGTCTGCAGATATACACACACACTACCCCTGTGCTTGCACACACACACACACTGCCCCTGTGCCTGCAAACACACATTCTGCCCCCGTGCCTGCAGACATGCACATACCATGCCCCTGTGCCTGCCAACATCTGTGTGCACACACATACACACCCCTACCGGTGCGGTCCCATGCTCTGTGGTCTGGGGATGCAGCCAGGAGCCTGGTGCTGGAGCAGGGCAGGGGCAAGAAAGCAGGGAACTGACTGGGGGTGGGTGGGGCTGGGTTGCTCAAGCCTGCTGAGGGCTCTCTCTGGGTCCTACTGGCTCCAGCCAGCTTTGACAGGGAGCTGGGGTGAATAAATATTAATTTACTAAATTTTTTAGGGGCTCCATTGGCTGGATAGAATGGCCTGGTGGGCTGCATCTGGCTCACGGGCCACATTTTGTCCATCCCTGTGTTAGGAGGTGGTGATAAGGGGGAGGAACCCTTTGATTTGGGGAGAAATCACTTGCCACTTGCACAGAAGTGGACAGACGCACCAGCCACAACAGAAGAGCTGAAAAGAAAGTCCATGCAACTTCCAGCCTCAGTGATGATGATACCTGGCTTCATGATCCCATCTTTTGGTTGAACAATCTGACTTGTGCATAATGGTGAGAGGAGCATTGATTAAATTTACCATACAGACAAGTGGCTGAGGGTTAAGTTAGCAGTGTCAGGGTCTCTAGTCAGTCACACTCAGCCAGCTGAGCTTTTGAGCTAACACATGATCTTGATCCCAGGTTAATGTGATTGCCCCATAACTGGACTGGTTGCTGAGAGTGCTGCTCAGCTCCTTTAAGCACACCTGAAGCCTAAGGCTGCAGGCATGTCTGAGTTTGCTCCGGCAAGCCTCATGGTCACTCCTCTGCCCGGTCCTCCTGGCTCCTAACCCTGCTCTTGGATCTTGCCTGGAACTTGGCACCTGGATTTTTGATTCTCCTGGCTTCTGATCTTGGCTGGCATCACAGACTCTCTATCAGATTTCCCTTTTGGTTCCCTGGGAATCTGGTTTTACATTCTCCACTCTACTGATCCAGACCATGCATGACCTGATGCCCCAGTAACCTGTACCCCTGCCTAGCTGGCCTCCCAGTTGTCCCTCAGGGCCTCCCTGCAGGCCTGGCCAGTGGCCACCTCCATTCTAGCTGAAGTGTCACAAGTAGAGAGTGAAGTCATACTGATGGAAGGTGGAGGGTGGAAAGCAGATGGAAGAAATGGTTACAATTATATATGCTTTTGCATTCAGAGGTCTGCCCTCCATTTGTTATTTAGGATCACAACCATCGGCTTGCTTTGGATCCATGCCTTCTTCCAAGCATCTGTGAGCCAATGCAGGGGCAAATTCCATTTTGCATTCCATAATGACATTCTGCCTACTTAGAGTCACTCGGCTTCTTTCACTTCCTTTCCTAAAGTGCAGCATAGTATTATTTTGTACAATTAATACTGAAGTTAAATAATGATGACAATAAGATTAAGGATACTTTATAAAATATATAAAATGCAATAAAAATCAGGAGTTACACATACAGGTATGCATAGGTTATATGTGCAAATATAATCTACATCTCTATAATGTATATATATTAAGTAGTGCATGCACACACACAGAGGTGGATCCAGGTGGGATGCAGCAGTGTAGTTGCATCCCTTTTGATTCCTGCTCCATGCAAACTCTAGTTGAAAATCTTAACTCATGTGTGGTAATAGGAACTCAGGTGTAGAAATGACTGACTAGAGGCACTGGCAAGCCGTTCAAGGTGGCTAGTTTTTGTTTATGAATCTGAAAAAAGCACATTTATTGGTGATGACGGCAGGACTAATAGCAAGCATTTTTTTACTATGTTGCCTAGTTTGTTACTTTTTTGAAACTTATATATAATCTAAAGAGAGTCCAAAGAAGAGCCACCCTTATGATCAGAGTCTAACACGGCAAGCCATACTAGGAACGGCTGAGGGATCTGGGACTCTTCAGCCTGAGGAAAAGAAGGCTGAGAGGGGACCTGGTAGCAGCTTACCACTACACAAGAGGAGTACATGAAAGGCTTGGTGAGTAACTGTTCACCAGGGCACCCAAGGGGAAAACTAGAAGTAATAGCCACAAACTCCTGGTAGACTGATTCATGCTCACCATTAGGAAAAACTTCTTCACAGTCAGGGTGTTCAAACTGTGGAATAAGCTCCCTCCAGAGGTGATGCAATTACCTACCTCGGAAGTCTTCAAGAGGAGACTAGACAGTCACCTTGCTGGGGTCACCTGACCCCAGTTATCTTTCCTGCTTGATGCAAGGGGCTGGACATGATGATTTTTCAAGGTCACTTCTGGCCTTACAATCTATGAATCTAGCAAATTAGTGCACATTCTAATAGTTATATTTGTTTTTGCTTTTATCTTAAACTAAATAATAGTTATCCACCTAGCATATTACTAAAGCATCTAGTTTATCTTTAACAGGTGAAAAATATGTATTTTGTTAATGTGATGATGTCTCACACCTTCTGCACCTTCCCTTTCAAAATCCTAGATCCACCCATGCATGCACATGCACACACACACATACTTCTAATACATTATCATTATATACTTCTATATATTATCATTATTATGATGTTAGAAATTATTATGTGAGCAATGGGTTTCAGCACGTGAGTGAAGTTAATATTTGTGTGTAAGTGGTGTCCTTAATAGAGAACAGAGTTCCTTTCTTGGATGGAAGGCTTATCTTTTAATCCTTATGCAGTAAATTACAATCCCCTTCATGCCCTTCAGTCAGCCTCCCTTCACCCAAACCGACTTACTTTTTCTAATTGCTTCACTTTAGAGTTGCTGTAGCGGGGCCAACACTAATGTATCAGCATCAGCTCAAGCAGCAACCTCAAAAGGAGGAAGCAGGTGCACACAGTTACCCATAAGTGCCTCAAGCATGGAAAATGAGTTCTCTTGGCAGTAAGAAACCTACAGGCAGTAAGAAACTCAAATTCTTTGAGTTATGTGTTCTTGAATTAGCTTGATTGTAAAGTAGTATTTCTGAGAGTATTTCAAGCAGTAAAAACTTACTGACCAAGGCCAGAGTCTCAAATTCCAGCTAAACAGAAATGCTAACTTTAATGAATTCATAATAATCAGCACATAACTAGAAAGGAAAAACAAACCTAACACTGTTTTCTTGCACAAGATGAGGATTTCAGTAAAGCTATTAATTAATTGTATTAAAACATGATCTCTTCTATAAGAAAGTAGAAGCAAAGGTTATGAAATTTGCGTAGTGGGTGGGTCATCCAATGATAAGCTGCTTGTAGGACTGGAGGGTTGACCCCTGCTTCTCTATTCATTTTCTTCCTCCTTTACCGCCCATTGCTAAAAGACAAAGACAGACAAAAAAATGTATGTACACAATAGCAACCTTAAATTACATGCCAGTGAGAAAAAAACCCTTATGGAACATAGAGACTTTCACATCCAATCAACTGTTCAAAACCTACCCAAAGTGGTCGTGAACACAAACCTTGCACTCTGAAAATGGATCAGTGACTTCATTAAAATGAGTTGGAACTCTTAATCAGTGGTCAGTGAATTATAAAAGTTACTATCAAAATTACCACCCTTATTAGCAATCAAGAGGCCAATTAATGAATGGGTTTTCTTGTGCCTTGGTTTGTTTTCTCCAGGTGTATGCTGAGGCTCATTGCAGGGCAATGAGAGAAACATTTAGCGCACACCCTCTCTTCCTTATATCAGTAGGGAATTCCCCTAATAGATGTTTCAACTAGGAAGCCAGTGCTCATGCAGTCTTTGCCCTCTGCCCTCAGCTATGTGAGCCGGGGGGGAGAGAAAAAACTTCAGGCATTGACAATCCTTAACAGCAAAGAAATTTCTTTCCCACATTAGGGGCCAGCAGTGGAAATAGCTCCTTCAGAACTTTTGGACAGAAATGGTGTCATCAGATTTTTATCTTCTGATGTAATTGTGTCGATGAGTTTTGCTACTTGCTGATCAATTACTTGTTTAAGCTTCTCCTATCGCTGCAAAGTGCATCCCGGTGCCGCCTTCTTGCATTTCTATATTTTCTATCTTCCTATTCCTTCTTTCCATTATTAGTATTGCTCTTCCCACCTTTCCTTTAACCAAGTGGTTGTTGTGTTTTCCATCTACTTTTCCTTTCCTGCTTTCCTCATCTAGATACATATTCTTTTAGAAAAGGGAAGCAAAACAAATAATTTTAGAAAAACAGTAACAGCAGAACAAATGCACATCTTAACAATCATTCTCATTATTCTGTTTATGTTTCATTCCTTACTCCTGACCCCTTATCTGCCTTCTATATTTAAGCTTGGAGCTCTTTGGTGGGCCTGGATGGGCCTTTATGGCATGTTTGGGCCTTGATCTGGGCCTTTAGTTGTCACCAGTATCTCACTAATTTAAAGCTAATCTTATTATCTTATTTTTATTTGTGAATATTGTATTAATTACCACATTAGTATAATACACATTTTCTCCAGTCTAATTTTCAATTTGCCCAAATAGAGGCTTCTGCTATATCCTGAAGCTTATTTACAATCTTACTGGTCTGATTGTCAGAAACATTTTCCTGATAGTCAGCTTCAGGTTTTTGGGTTTTTTTACTTCATTTCATCCCGTTGTTCCTAGTTACACCATGCTGCACAACTCCTCTCCTGTGATGTCACTATTCTTCAAATACTTGTAAAGTTTTCCTTTTATCTTTTACTTATGTACAATAACACCTGAGGGTCCAAATCAGAACAGAAGTCCTAGTATACTTGTACCAGGCAGTTTAAGGGGCACTTGCCTTCTTACTGTTCTATATCAAGCTTTGCCTGAATGCTTGTCCAAGTAGGGACACCAGACTTGTAGTTTAGTATGATCCCCAGGAAGGGGTGCAAGATTGTCCTGACAGGGACACCATATTTGCAGTTCAGATTATCCCCAGCAAGTGGATACAAGAGTCAAAAAGCGGTTAGGGAGTCTGGGAAAATTCCATCCAGGGATTGGCTGAGCAGCTCCCCGTGAACCTGGAGTGCCTTGTGAAAAGGGCTGGTGTTACAGCACCTTTTCGGTGCCTGTCACTTTAAGGGCTGGAACAGGCAGCTGGCAGGTGCTTGATTAGGGTGACTATTTTAGAGCCCAGCTCTCAGGGCTGATGCAGTTTGCTGCCAGCTGTGGAGGGAGTAACATCACACAGCTGAGTTGCTTCTCTTGAAACATCTTGGAGGAAAGGGCAAGAGCTATAGGGATGGCAGGAGGCTCCTGGGCCTGGGTATGACTTGAAACTACACACTGCTGGGAAGAGTGACCTGGTGGGACTCCTTGTGGCAAGGAAATCCCCAAGAAATACCAGACCAGTTACCTCCCTGGTGAAAGGTGAGCAGGGGTGCCTTAACCCCAGCCCCCACCAGCTAGTGGGTTATTGGTGGGAACAGTAGAGCCAGGCACACCTACTATGAGGCACCTGATCCCACAGAGGTGTAAGACCCAGGAGTTGAAGCCAGGCACACCTATTGATGGGCACCTGAGCCTGCAGGAGTGTAAGATCCCAGGCCCCAGCACAGGGGTGGAGTGTAGGCCCAAGGAAGGGGCAGTGTGGCCCAGTTGGGGACTAGGGGCAAAGTCAGCCCAGAGTTTGGCTAACTGCCCAGCCACCATTCAGATGAGGATCACGGGAGGCCCAAAAGGCTGTGCTAGGACTGGCTGAGGAGTGAGGAAATAAGCTTAATGGCCCATGTGGTTGCTCAGAGGGAGCAGGGCAGGGTATATGTGGCCAGGGCAGGACAGTGAGAGAGTCTGGTGAGAGTAGGTAGAGTGTTAGAGGCCTGGGTGTGAGGGGTGGACTGTATGAGGCCCCTAATATGGCAGTATGCTAGATGCCTAACTCTGTACTGAGTTTGCTCCAGTCTCTGCCTGGAGATGCAACAAACTGTATGTCCTCAGAGAAGCATGAGACATGATAGGGGAAGGTAGGAGTCATGTAGGAAATGCCCTTTGTCATTAGGGTGCTTATATGGCAGCCTCCCACCCAGTACCATCTTTTACTTGTTTAACAACAAATGTGTGGCAGGAAAGTGAGGCAGGTGGTTTGCCTGTAGACAGGTGGTAGGTCGGTACTGGGGTCAGGCCTGGGAGTTTGGCTCTGTCACAGCTGGGAAGACCTTGCAGTGTGTTTCACTGTGCTTGCTGGACCCTTCATGGGTGGGCCAGAGGCTAGCAGAGCACCGGGGGTCAAGCAGGAGAAAGCAGACCCTTGGAATGAGCATGAAGAGCTTGGGTGAGCTAAATAAATTCCTTAAGGTGGGGACACAGCTCCAGGAAGTCACTAGAGAGGGATTCCCCACTGGGCTTGGAGATTGGGTGGGTGGGGAGAATTTGTGTTTTGCAGGGGTCTGAGTGGAAGTGGCCTCTGTCGACTGCAAGGTGCCTGGGCCTGCATGGGATAGCCTGAGGCAGCTAGAGGCTACACGCATGTGATGAGGAGTGAGGGACTGCCCCTCTCTCCATTTGTTCAGCATAAATCGAGGTGACTGGCTATTAGTTGTGAATAATTAATTAGGGATTTAATACACTGAGTATTTAACACAGTACCTAAGTTATTAGTGTTGTATTAATTCATTTGCACATCCCTTAGGTGTAAATAATTATCAACCATTATTTTTGTATAGACTTAGCCTTTTGCACTGTAAATGGAGAATATCAAAAGCTTGAAATTCTCCATTTACAATTTACTGTTCATACGCATGTAGCAAGTCTCTCCTGTATATAATTAAATTCTATAAATAGTTAATTATGAGTCCACAAAATCTTTCCATTGTAAAGGGAGCTTCTCCTCTCGGGAGTCTCTGGTCTCTTCTAGGTGAGCTGAGCAGGGGTAGAGCTACCTGGTACCCCAGGTCCTGAAAAACTGGACAAAGCTGCAGTTAGCACCATGCGCCAGAGGTTACATACTAAACTCTGTACAAGCACAAAAGCAGATACCTTGCACATCTCAATGAATTTACAGCTATTTTTCAGTCTCATGTTTACATTCACCTTCATCTCTCAGTCATGTCTCTGTAATAGTCTGTTCCAGCTGTAGCCTAGCTCAACTTGTAAAGCCATTCCTTACATTAAGCCATCTTTTTAACGTGGCCTGTTATTTTTACACCTTGTTTATCTCCACTGGTGCTAGCAATGTTGGAAACTCAATGTAAATTGGCCAACAGTTGCCATCAGTACTTTTAACACGGTATTAAATGCAACTGTTCTGGAAACATTATGAGTCATGGACTTAATGCTAGTCTTGCTTGGCAGCCCTGCTTTCTTGGAAATTATAGACTTGCTACAATTGAGGAAGCTGAAGCAGTGTTAGCAAAAATGCAAAATTTTGAAGTTTTTCTCTTGTGCGGCTAATGGGCTCATAGGAAACCAGTTAACTCCCTTTTCTAGTGTGATGCTAATGCAGATGGAGTCTAACACTTTTGGTCACTGTATTGCATGATAATGCATTAGTGCGTTCTATTTTTGCTGCCTTTTGCTTCTGCTGTGTCTATCTGCATGTTGTTGACTTCCCATTTCTGTGCCCCACTATATATTTAGTACAATAGTTCTGAACCATTTTAGACTTAAGGCATCCCTTGAAAAATGCTAGCTCTTAGCTTTCACTCAATTTTTGACAGACAAATAAAAGAACAATTCTTCTGCTGCAAAGAACTCGGGGAAAACCACAGCAGGTGGTTAACTTACTTAGGTTTTTGACACTAGGGATTACTCTTTGAAATTTCTTGAGTTTTATCTTGAGAATCATGTAAAGGTGTTTACATACTTATCAGTGTTACTATTGAGCAGAACCCCAGGGTGCTAAGGCACCCTGATTTGAGAGTCATGGATCTAGTAGCAAACAGGAGAAACGTTGTACTATAATGCAGGGTCTTTCCGTCATCCTGGCTGCTCATATAGCAAATAAGTGTTTAAGTAATGGGTACTGATGCTTGTATATTCTTAGACATGCCCCTGTTGTGCTATAAATCAAGGACTGGTAGCATTTTTTTGGCAGATTGCTAGAATGACCCAACTTGGGTCCAAGGTAGCCTGGTACTAGAACCCAGCCAGCTTACTTTGCTCCTTCTCCTTTCTACCCAGCTGCAGCGCGGTGTGAGCAGAGTCCCCTGCCACACTATGCTGCCAATGCCATGGCTCCATGAGCTGGATCCAAAGGCTCCGTGAGCTGGTTGCCAACCCTGGTAATAAAGAACAGAAAGACTCCAACTTACAGATGGACTGGACAGAAGCTGTAGTTCCACCCCGTGGTGTTTCTCCTTGGTGGCTCTTGGCTTCCTTGGACATCATGGTAGATGCCTCAGATCCACTGGAGATCCCCGAACTAGTAAAACCTGATGAATGGGTTGAGCTTTTGGCCCCTAGAATGGTTACAAAGACGGTGTTAAGACAAAGATCTTCATGTTGGAAGGAACTTCACTGAGCAATAGGGAATTTCAGTGTCATACAATAATGATATTTAAAACGTTTTATAAAAATAAACTATCAAAACAAAAGGAGACTGCTAATAACTCATCCCATTCCAACAATGTGTATGAATCCCAGTAATGCGTGGCTTGCTGGCTGTTGCTGGTTTCAGGGCAAAACAGCAACATTTATTCAGACACTGGTTTTGTAACATTTCTGTGACTTCCTAGGTGTAAGACTTTGGAATGACCTGTTTAATACATCTCCACTGATAAGAGAGCCTTTATCAAAAAGATAAACTAAAGTTACAGAAGGAAGATTGTAGAATGTAACAATGGCACTTTCTGTAACAAGGGCAAAGTTTGCCTCCAGGAGATGGGACTGTTCCACTTAGGGAACTCCCACAGGTGTCCCCTCACACATCTTGCCACCTTCTTTCCAGTTTCTTTGCTCTGCCTGCACTCTCGGGAAGAGTCATGCACATGTGTATGTGTCAGAGAGAGAATTATATCTCAAAGTACTCCACTGAACATGGCTCCCCCCTTGAGGAGAAGATGAGGGAACAACTGTGTGATGAACATTTATTAAGTCACTACTTAAGGACATTTTGATACTATGCTGATGAGTACAGTATAAAAATCTATATAGAATAAGGTTGGTACTGAATAATATTCACATGCTGAGGCAGAATCAGACACATTTCTAAGCATGTTCATGATGGGGGGGGAAATGTAGAGGAGAATATGTTTATGAGGATCATAATTAGAGGAAGGAGGGTTAGAAGCAGCATAATTAAAAAAAGGATTCAAATCAGAATAGATCTTCTCTTCTTACCCTGCGGTAAGGTACCTTTTCTATTCAATGAATGGGGAGAGTTAGGTGCCTGTGTGTTCACCAAAAAGTGAATTGGCTTCAACAGGGCAGAAACTATAGGATAAGCTGTAGTCAGGGCATGGGGGTACTTGTGTAATTGAGAAGCTGAGGGTTTGAGACCCTACTAGGTAGAGAGTAGTAACAAATGTTGATGTTCCACACCCTGAGTACACATTAGCTGTTGGTCTAAATTGGGATTCCTATATCCTTTGGTTTGTGTGTTGTATGTGGTTATCCTGGGGAAGGTCTTAGAAAAGTTAATCAAACAAGCCATTCTCAATGGACTGGCTGATGGCAACATCCTAAGGGACAGCCAGCACGAATTTGTTGCTGGTAGGTCTTGCTTGACCAATCTTATTTCCTTTCACAACAAGGTTATTTATCACCTGGACAAGGGAGAGGAGATTGAAGGCTTTTTTGAAGTCTGTATATACAACAATCTGGTATCCCATGATCACCTCTTGGCAAAACTGGCCAGCTGCTATCTCGGGTCCACCAGGATCTGCTGACTGGGGAATTGGTTTCGTGGTTGGACCCAGACGGTGATAGTTGACAGAAGTCAATCGTCATGGTGCTCTGTGACTAGTGGGGTCCCTCAAGGCTCTGTCCTTGGGCCTATATTGTTCCAACATCTTCACTGATGATGTGGACACTGAAGTCAGAAGCGGACTGGCCAAGCTTGCCAATGATACCAAACTTTGGGGTAAAGCATCGACACCTGAGGACAGGAGGATGATCCAGGCTGACCTTGGCAGGCTCAAGAAATGGGCAGATGAGAACCTAATAATGTTTAACACCAAAAAAGCAAGGCTCTCCATCTTGAGAAGAAAAATCTGCAGCGTCCTTATAGGCTCAGCAACGCCATGCTGGCTAGCACTATGGATGAAAGGGACTTGGGGGTCATGATTGACTACAAGACGAACATGCTCCTGCAATGCGATGCTGTGGCTAGTGAAGCAAGCAAAACACTGGCTTGCATCCATAGATGCTTCTCAAGCAAATCCTAGGACGCCATTCTCCCCTTGTACCCGGGCTTGGTGAGGCTGCAGCTGGAGTACTGCATCCAGTTATGGGCTCCACAATTCAAAAAGGATGTGGAAAAGCTTGAGAGGGTGCAGAGGAGAGCCATGTGCATGATCAGAGGTCAGGAAAACAGACCTTACAATGACAGGCTGAGAGCCATGGGGCTCTTTAGCCTGGAAAAAGTGCTGATGGCCACCTATAAGTTTATCGGGGTGTCCACTAGGATCTGGAGGAACAATTGTTTGCCAGAGTGCCCCAGGGGATGACAAAGTCAAAAAGTTATGAACAGTCTTGCAGAAGTTTAAGGTTGGACACAAGGAAGAATTTCTTTACTGCCCAAGCCCCCAAGGTCTGGAACAGCCTGCCATTGGAGTTGGTTCAAGCACCTACTTTGAACGCCTTCAAGAGAAATTTGGATGTTTTTCTTGCTGGGATCCTATGACCCCTGCTGACTTTCTGCCCCTGGGGCAGGGGGCTGGACTTGATGTTCCTCTGGGGTTCGTTCCAGCCTGAATTTCTATGAAATCTATGAAAGGGTAGGGCTACTGGGCAAGAGAGAGACGGACAGGACTGCCAGCACATGAGCTCATCCTTTTCTGACAGAAAAGGGGGATCAGGTCTGAAGCAACGGACCTCCCAGACACCTTGGTGATAAGGTGCATACAAACATCAAAACGGGTAATAATCTAGGTAGCTAAATAGAGAGCTAGAGCTGTGGGGTCACCACTAGCCAAAACTTTCCCTGTCTTCCTCTGCTTTTTCAGGATGATGGTGATGAGCCTCCATAGAGATATAGTTTCCCCTGCTTTTGGGCTAATGTGTCTTCTCCCATCCCTCTGGGTAGATCCGTGGGGTTTTTTTCATTCTAGTCATGATGTACTGCATAAATTAGAACTCGAGATATTCTATGGGTGCCACGTTATACGGGACTTGATGATCTTCTGAGGTCCCTTCCAGTCCTAATGTCTATGAAATCTATGCTCAGAGGAGGTCTATTTTTATTAAATAAAATTAAAATGTTACAGTAGATGTTTGACTTTGAGTATAAGATTTGATTTTTCTACTTATAATTTATTAAAATGATATCTTTTAAAAGATTGTGTGTGTGTGCAGCCCTTGACAGCTCAACAAAATACATTAAGTGGTCTGCCAGCCAAAATAATTTCCCATTCCTGATTTAATGTAATATAATATATGCTAGTTTTTAATGGTTCCTCTGAATGTGTGGTGTGTGTGTGAGAGAGACTTATACACACAATGTATAAAATATCTGATAGCTTACAGTGAAATATATGCACAGTTAGCACCCTTAATTATATTCTTTATCACTTCCACAGTTACTTTCAATATTATTGTGATTCCATTGTATGTGTACAAACTACCAATAATAATTATTCCAAAACTCAGAAATAATGTTTAAATGATTGTATTAACAAGTAGAAAGTTTTTAAAGAATTCTTACTGCATATATGTATGCACATTTACAGTAGGGATTTATACAAACTTAAATAATGAGCACAATTTTTATTATTTTAATTTTCAGTGTAACTGAGAAAGTTCCCTCCCTGATCCCAAAAGACAGAGCTGTATATTCCGTATTAAGTTCTTTTTTTTACCTCCCTCAGGTGGAGTACCTGTCATGCCTTTTGATTTATTTTCAGTGAGAGAGAGTAAATTTCGGCACATACCCATTGTTTGAAGAGTAGCCGTAGGTCCCCCAGAACGTACACCACCACCATAGCTCTTTGCCTCAGAGGACATCATCCTGGAGGCAAGTGATTCTTCTTTTATCCCAGCTGGGGTGAAACCAGCCTTTTGGACATTTTGGTCAGACGACATCTTGCTGCTGCTGCTGCTGCTGCTGCTGCTGCTGCTGCTGTTTTGGAAGGCAATGAACTCTAAAGCTCAGCTCCTGTCTTTTTGTACTCTCTCGGGTCATGGTACAACAGGAAAGAAATGAAACTGAAACTTAGGAAATGTAAACTGTGTGCTAGGTTTTGGTTTTTATTTACTGAAAAATGAAGTAGGTCTCCACCCTATGAATTATTAGTTGGCACTGCTGAGGAATTTGCTCCTTTGATACACCCTGATCTAATTAATAACTTAAGGTGATAAGAATTAAACTGAAATTGGTTCCTTGTTCTCAATTCCCTATTTCCAGTTCCTTATTTCTGGTTCCTTCTTCAAAGCTAATCTAGACCCAGTAAAAACAAGGAGAGTTTAACTGAATGGATTCATTTTAGAGAAGCATTAAGAGAGCAATGTGGAAATATACACTGGAAGGTATGGCTATACAATAAATACATAATTATTTTAGGAACGAGGTAATTTGGCAGAAAGATTCCTTTGAAAACAGTCAGATGACTCCAGACGTTTTAGATTCTGACTCTGGCTTGATTTTTATAGTGCTGCTGTTTATAATTTGTATTGCAGTCCTGCTCAGGCCCCAGTGAAAAGCAAGGACTTGTTATTCTACCCTGCCAAAATGGGTCGAAGGCAAGAGTCCTTATAGTCCCAGTGCAACTTCGATATGTATACAATCACTCCATGACACAGTCTGGCTAAAATCAGGGTGGATACACCAGCAGAAGCTAGGAATGCCAGCTCAGTTCTTTTAAGCACCACATATTTTGACAGATTTTCATGCCCCTTTGCTGTCTTCCTCTCTGACAAGATGGCTGTATGGCTCATAACCCAGAGAGCTTAGGTATCATGTTTGGACTTGTGCATTTTTGGAGTTGTTGGTCATTTTGTAAAATAAATGGAATATTTTT
>JAGPOW010000261.1:164090651-164106560 GCA_030014935.1 Caiman crocodilus | reverse complement strand
AGTGGCCAAGGTCTGGAACGGGCTCCCAAGGGAAGTGGTGCTCTCCCCTACCCTGGGGGTCTTCAAGAGGAGGTTAGATAGGCATCTATCTGGGGTCACCTAGACCCAGCACTCTTTCCTGCCTGTGCAGGGGGTCGGACTTGGTGATGAGTACTCTTCCGACCCTAACATCTATGAATCTATGATATTTTCCAGCACAAAACCATGTAGAGGAAGTGCTGAATCATTACCAGGCTGTAGATAATGTTAAGACTATTCCAATTTAAGCAGTCTGGTCAAACTACCAGTGGATAAAAAACAGGAAATATCTCCCCCGCTCCATCCCCCCGATATAAAATATTACTGCAGGTAACGATGACAGTTTGATGCATTTAAAATGCAAATTTGTCTGAAACTAACACAATTTCTCAGGATTAAGCATACAACCCCTAACTCCTAAAATCTATGAGTAATACTTGCACAGCAACGTTATTTAACTTAGTGACCGTTTTTAGGTATTTGAAACAGATAGATTTTGTGAGCTCCAAACATGCGTATACCCATCCACAGACAAATACTTAAAGCCACCTGATAGAATTAGGCAAGAATACAAAGGTGGTCAAAATCCCATCATTATGGATTAACAAGGGCATGACACATTTACCCAAAGTATTTTCTTACTGACTTTACCAGGGTTAGATAGTATATTAGGACAGTATATTAGAATAGGACCTGGCTGCTGTTTCATTACAGCCTCCACCTTTAACACCAATATGTTAAAGTAAATATGGTAAATGTCAGATCCCAATTTTCCCAGTGTAGGGAAAAATCTGGAGTTTGTCATCCGGAAGTTCTTTATCATACTTACTGCTATAATACTGTAAAAATAGACACAAGTAGGGAGAGGCAGAATTATAAAGGTCTTTAATGGTAAATGGGAAGGGTTTTATAAGATGATATCTTTCATTGGACCGTTACACAAATTTTTGAATGCAATACGTTCTTCATCAGGTTTGAGCAGTGAGAACCAATGCAACATAATAGAAAAACTCCACAACCCCCCCCCAGTTGTAAGCGGGGTGGGGGTGGAGAAATTCCCAGGAGTAGCAGACAAACAATTAGCAGAAGAAAGGAAGCTGGTTATTGGGAGTCAAAGCCTATCAAAAAGAGGAGGGTTTTTCTCACCTTTCATGCGTGGGGAGAATTCAGGGATCAGGTAGGTTATAATGTTCCATAAAACTAATATTAGTGTTAAGGAGCTTGATGAGATAGACAAGGGGAAGCCAGGGCAACAATTTATAGTAGGCAGTTATTTCCATGTACCCAGTGGAGCTATTCACTGAACAAAGGGCTGTAAAATCTAACCACTTGTGACAACAGGACTATGGGAACAGGCATAGAGGACATGGTGCTAAAAAAATCTTGAGCTATACCTACCCATATGCTTTCATTCTTGTTGCCCCTAGTAGAGCTGCAGACATTATCAGTAGGGGTGTGTGAAACAGGCTGCATTCAATTCGGATTTGGATTCACCCTGAATCGGGACAATGATTCAATTAATTGATTTGGATCACTGTCCTGATTTGATTCGGCCAAATCTAAATCTGAAGGTTCGATGCTGATTCAGAGAATCAACAATTCAGCCATAGACACAGCTTTAAATGATTTTTCTACATACCTCTAGGTACCAGGTGCAGCTTGTGAATGCTGAGATGGTGAGGCAAATAGAACATCCCACAGGAGTGTTGTGGAGGGGGCCTGCATGCTTGGCAATGAATCCGGAAGTGAACTGGAAGTACTTTTGGTCCACTCCCGGGTCCACTACCAAGTGCGTGGTGGAGTCCTCCGTGACCTCCTGGCTTAGTGATTGACTGGGGGGGGTACCCCAGGTGTCCCCCCCCCCAGACCCAGGAAGCACCAGTCATTGAGCTGGGGGGGTCCCCTTTGCACTCCCTAGCAGACTTGTGGGTCCTGGTGCTGAGTGCACTGGGGACCCCCCTGCGCTCCTGTAGGACACTCCATCCACCCCAGCATCTCAGCATTAATGAGCCGCCTCCTACCTTGAGGTAAGTAGAAAAAACTTTTAAAGCTGTGCCTATGTCCAAATCATTGAATTTTTCTGAATCTCTCTGCATCGATTCAGAGGGTTCTGAGTTGATTTGGTGAGATTAAAGGGTATCCTGATTTGATTCAGATTTGGAGAGCTGCTGAATCAGGTTGAATCTCTGCCAAATCGAATCAGTGACCAAAGCTTCACACCGACCTAATTATCAGCATAAACAAGATACCATTGACTAAACCCAAAATTTTCAGGTGGTGTAAATGGCATAGCTCAGTTACATTAAGGCAGGGGCAGTCAATTATTTCAGGTGGAGGGCTTCTTACTCAGTTTTGGCAGGCTGTTGAGAGCCCCATGGGCAGCCACGCCCCTTGACAGATGCCCTGCCTCTTGACAGGTGCCCCACCCCCTTGTCACCATCTTATAGATTCATAGATGTAGGGTTGGAAGGGACCTTGTAGATCTAGTCTGACCCCCTGTCCTGGGCAGGAAAGAAGACTGGGTTCAAATGACCCCAGCCAGGTAAACGTTGAGCCTCTTCTTAAAGACCCCCAGGGTAGGAGCCAGCACCACTTACCTTGGAAGGTGGCTCCAGATCCTAGCTGCCCTGATTGTGAAGTAGTGCCTTCTAATGTCTAGTCTAAACCTCCTCTCTAGCAACTTATGGACATTATTCCTTGTTACTCCAGGAGGCGCTTGGGGGAACAAGATCTCTCCCAAACCCCGGTGGTCCTCACTAGTAAGTTTATATATGGCCACCAGGTCCCCCCTCAGCCTTCTCTTGTGAAGGCTGAACAGGTTCAGGTCCTGTAGTTTTTCCTCATAGGTGCCCTGCTGTCCCCAGATCATGCAAGTGGTCCTCCTTTGAACCCTCTCAATGCTGTCCACATCCCTCCTGAAGTGCAGTGCCCAGAACAGAATGCAGTACTCCATCTGCAGCCTGACCAATGTCTTATAGAGGGGGAGGATCACCTCCTTGGCCCTGCTTGTGATGCATCTGTGGATGCAGGACAAGGTACGGTTAGCTCTACTGACCGTGTTCTCACATTGTCGGACCATGTTCATCTTGGAGTCAATAATGACTCCAAGATGATCTCTTTCTGCCACCGTGCTTTTGACAAGGGAGTTCCCCAGCCTATAGGTATGCTGCTGGTTCCTACTGCCCGAGTGCAACACCCTGCACTTGTCAGTATTGAATCCCATCCTATTTTCATTTGCCCACCACTGTAACCTGTCCAGGTCCTGCAGTAACCTGTCCTTCCCTTCTAGCATGCCCGTCTCACCCCAAATCTTGGTGTTGTCTGTGAATTTAAACAGGCTGCCCTTCACTCCGTTGTCCAAGTTGCTAATAAAGAAATTGAACAGTGTGGGCCCAAGATCCGAGCCCTGGGGGGACCCCACTGCCCACTTCCCTCCAGTTTGAAAATGACCCATCTACCACCACTCTCTGAGTACGACCCCTCAGCCAATTTGCTATCCATCTGACAGTGTAGGCATCAATGCCACAGTCACCTAGCTTTTTAATGAGAATGGGGTGGGAGACAGTGTCAAAGGCCTTCCTGAAGTTCAGAAAGACTACATGCCCCGTGACACCTGCATCCAATGATTTTGTGACCTGATCATAGAAGGCAATCAGATTGGTCTGACAGGACTGCCCCTAATGAAAACATGCTGGTTGCCCTTGAGCATCATCCCCTCTGCTTGCCCATCACAGATGTGCTCCTTTATAATCTTCTCAAATTGCTTCCCCAGGATTGAATTAAGACTAACGGGCCTATAGTTGCCTGGGTCCTCTCTCTTCCCTTTTTCAAAGATGGGGTCCATAATGGCCAGTCATCTGGTACCTGGCCAGAGCACCACGAGTGCTTGTAAAGCTGTGCCAGGGGCCCTGTGATAACCCCTGCCAATTTCTTCAACACCCTGGGGTGGAGAGTATCTAAACCTGCTGATTTGAACACATCCAGGCCCTCTTCAAGTTCTCTAAACCAGTCCTCCATGATCCTAGGCTTGGCAGAGTTTATCTCGAGTCTGTCCTGAATCCTGGTAGGAGAGTCCTGGTTCCTGCACAAGAAAATGAAGGTGAAGAAATTGTTAAAGAGGTCTGCTTTCTCCTCTGGTGTGACCACCAGATTGCCAAGCATATCCTGTAGGGGCCCCACATTACCCGGTGTCTTCTTCATACTCCCTATGTATTTAAAAAAGGACTTTTTGTTATCCTTGATCCTTGATGCTAGCCCTAGCTCCATATCTGTCTTAGCTTTCCTAACAGCCCCCCTATGGACCCGAGCAGTGGAGGTATACTCTTCTTTGGTGATAGCCCCTTCCTTCCACTGGGCGTATGCCTCCTTTAGGCAGTTGGGCATTCACGAATGCCCTTGGTGAGCCAGGGGGGCTTTTGGGCATTCTTGCCCCCTTTGCTTCTTTTTGGGATTGTCACCCCTTGGGCTCTGAGTATCGTCTCCTTAAGGAATGACCACGCATCTTAGGCACCCAGTTCCACTACCCTCCAGGACCCTAGTGCCTCTCTCTCTAATCTCCTCAGCTCATTGAAGTTGGCCCTCTTAAAGTCTAAGGCTACTGCCTTGCTGCAGACCCTTGACACCCTGCACTGGATGGTGAATTCCAGCAAGTGATGATCGCAATCGCCCAGGTGGTCAAGGACCTGGAGTCCCCTCACCAGGTCATCACCTGTGGCCAGGACCAGGTCCAGCAGGGCATTCCCCCGGTAGGACTGTGCACCTCTTGGGTTAAGTGGAGGTCCTGTATCTCAGCCAGGAACCTCCATGAGTGGTCATACCTGGCTGACTGCTCCTTCCAGCAGATGTCTGGGTAATTTAGATCACCCATGACAACTACATTCCTTGCCTTAAGTGCCTCCGCAAGCTGACCCAAGAATTCACAGTCCAGCTCTTCCCCTTGCATTGGGACCATTGTCCCAATGTCTTTGGTTCCAAGACATTGGGACATTGGTCCCATGTCCCAGGGCCAGCACTGGTGGGGTGGAGCCCAAAGTGGGGCCCAGCCTGGCAGGGGTTTGTGGAAGCAGGCTGGGCTGCACCAGCAGGGATAGGGGGGAGCTGGCTTGGCTTCATAGAACCCCTGCGGCTGGGACTCCATGCTTCTGCCACCCTGCTCTGGGCCCTGCTGGCACTGGCCCTGGGACATGGATGCAGGCCCCATGCTCCTGCTGGCTCCCTGCCCACTCACTCCCAGTGCCCCCTAGCCTTGTGGTTTGGGTGGGGGGCAGCGCACAGCCTTCACCCCCTGCTCACCAGCAAGAAAGATGCTGGTGCTGAGCATGGGGGTGGGGGGAGTGGCCCTTTGCCCATCCCATGGCCGGCGCTCCCTGCTGCAACTGCTTGCAGCCCCTGCAGGGCTGTCCTCAGCAGGCACAGGAAGCCCCAGGTGGGCTGCAAGCAGCTACAGTGCAGGATGCTGGCCACAGGGTGAGCGAGGGGACGCTTTTCCCTGAGCTCAGCACCGGCTTGTAACCTGCCCCCGCTGCCAGCCTCGGCTCTGTGCCAGCTCTGGGCTTGCCTGTTGGAGCTGTGCACCATGGCAGCATCTGCAACACCCCCCCGCGTGCCGCGTTGGGCAGTGTTGGCTGTTGCTGCCTGACCAGAGCGTGGTCGTGTGCTGGGCAGCCCAGAGACAGTGGTGGCAAACACTTCCCAGCAAGTTGGGGGGCCACAGCTGTTGTTGCCACACGCAGCCCCGCTGGGTGGGCCCGGAGCTGTACAGGGCCCAGGCTGGTAGTGGGGATGGGTTACAAGATGGTGCTGAGCATGGGGGGGGCGAAAGGGGGGAAAGCGGCCCCTCCCTGCCCTGTGGCTGGTGCCCTGCACTACAGCCACTCACAGCCCACCTGAGGCTGCCTGTGCCTGCTCGGGACAGCCCTGTGCGGGCTGCGGCAGGGGCCAGAGGGGCTGGGCACACCCTGCTGTTGTGAGAACCTGCTGGGGCTTCCCCTGGGTCCCACTGCCCTTGGTTCCTGTCATTTTTTATTGACCAAGGGCAGAGAAATATTAATTTTTGAAATTTTTTTAGGGGCCCCGTGGCCCAAATTGAATGGCCTTATGGGCCTGTGGGCCATATTTTGCCTAACCTTGCATTAAAGAGTGTAGGAATTGCTGTACTGCATCATATCAGTACTCTGTTTAGTCCAGGACCTTGTCACTGACAGTGGCTTGTGCCATTGGTTTTGAGGGAGATGCCAACAGCTTCGCAGTACTCAGTTACTAGATGGCTGATGCCAAGGAAGCATCTTCTCTAGATCCCTAAGGGTAGAGATGGCTAATATTCTGAATCATAAGGATTCACCACCCTTCTGAAATCCTTGCTTGCTTTTAAGCTATTGTAACACTGAAGATTTCTGAAGTACAAGAAAAGAAATCAGAATCCTTTTCTGAGTCTTGCTTAGCTCTTGGCCTCACTGACATGTAAGGATGTAAATGATGACACAAGGGCCACGCTAAACTGACCTTTTACTATTTCTTCTCAGAGTTTTGACTAGTTAATCAGAGCTTTTGAATATTATAAAAGAACCTGACAATCAAAGCTAGTTGAGTTGCTCGTTTCAGTCGCATGCCTCTGTCAGGGCTCAAATGGGCCAGCTTGTGGCAATTTGTAAAGGCAGTACATTATCTGAGGTCATTATCTTGGGCTTCCCCTCTCTCTCTCTCTCTCACTGATGTTTGTCTGGGTTTGCAGGGAATTCGAAAGAAAAAGCTCTAAGGAAAGCTGTTGATTGAATAAAGCACTAACTCTAAAGCCAAAGGATAAAAAAGGAAATATCAACATGGATTTTTCAGTGTTAATTAAAGCGTATAAAAAGAAGTTGGGTGATGAATAATGAGTATGTGCACCATTTACTGTAACAGGCATCTCATGTTGAAATCAATCACTTGTTGGGCTTTAGAGAGCCTCTGAATGTATTGTTTCAAATCTTACTCATTGAGAGGTAAGTTAGAGAAGAGAATGAGACTCAGTTTAAGCTTCACAAAACAGAGCCTAGCCTCCTATACCAAAGGAGTACTACTGTATTTTCAACTTATGTATAATTTACTGTGAATTATTCGTGGAAGGGACTTCGAAGACTTAAGCCTTACTTTTTTTTCAAACAGACTCCTGCTTTCAATCCGGGTGATGTTACAGTGCACGAACAAGCAAGAACTTGCCTTGTCAAGTCACATTACTCCATCCAGGCACCAGAACCTGTGAAAAATAAAGTGCTCAACAAAGAGCACTTTATTGGAATTTGAATAATTCCATGGTAGAGACAGTGTGTTTCCAGAGTAGATTTCTAGAAGAGTTTAGTTGGCTTCACAGATTAAAGCAAATGTTTTCTTCTGCTTTAAATAGTATCACCAAATGTTCATTAGTAACCTCTTAATTTAAGCACCCCAAATTGCACTTATGCACATAGGCAATGTATGTGGGAGGGGCACAAGGGTATACGTGTTCCCCCTGAGAGTGCTTGTGCCCCCCATGACAGCAAGTACTCTGGCTAGTAGGAGGGCATGGAGAGTGGTCGTGCCCCCCCCCCCCAAATTGGTCTGCTGGTGGGATGTCGGTGGTGGAAGTGCGAGCAGTGGAAGTGCCAGCACTTCTGCTGCTGCTGTGTTGGTGGCGGGCTTGGTGACCGGCCGCTGTGGGACCCCCCACAGTCACGAGCTGGCTGGCCTCTGGGAGACTCGCCCCAGTTGGTGGCTGGCTGCTTGGGAGCTCCCCCCCTGGGTTGTGCCCCGTTGGTGCCCCCCCAGATTTGGGAGGTACCAGTTGCCTATGTACGTGCATTTTCAGGCACAGAAAAATTTACACACACAGGCTGTCTATAAATGTTTGATTTTCTTGTGCAGGTATAAGTTTGTGTTTGTCTGAAATCTCATATTCTCAAAACTGAACTGTCTTTGCAGGACTGTAAATTTAGGGTGCAACCATTGCTTAGAATTTGGCCCTGTGACATCTTTGCCATCTTCAGTCTTTTAAAAAAGAACTGTAGTTGCAAATAGAACAGATATGCATGTGAGTTTATAGTTCCCTGATGAATTTCCTGATTCACTTGTGTGGTGAATTTAGGTCTTTTTCAGTACATTTTCCTTGAAGTTCTGATTGATGTGCCACTTAGGTGTAGTTTCCTCATAATGAAGCTAGGCAGCTGATCACAGGTATTAATCAGTGCATACTACGCTTTTGATGGTCACCTTTTTCATTTTAATAACACTTTCATTGAAGTCACTTTTTCATAAACATTTTTCCCATAAACCTCTGTTTAAAAAGAGATTATTCAAGCAGCTTTTAAACAATTAGTCTTTTGAAAGGTTTAATTGAAGAAAATAAACCTGTAGAGAATCTAGCTGAACCAAAGATCTCCAGCATCCAAGATTATCTATCTGTCACCCTGTGACCTATTTCCTTCACACTACTTTTTAATTTTTGTAGCAATTATGGTGTATATGGATAATACCTATTAGCATATTTATGGTCATTGCTTCATATTTATTGTCTGCACAACTCATTAATCTTCATCTAGTGTGTGGGGCTGACAGCTCAATCTATTTTGCAATCTCTGGGCAGCAGCCATATCCAAAAAGCCTTTGTTTCTCTGTAAATAAACTGTGTTCAGGACCAGAGGACAATGGTGCATCATACAGTGATTGACACAAGCCATGGCTGCTAATCAAAAGTAGATTTTATTACCAGCTGAGTCAAGTGCATTATGGGGCCATTGTTCTATTGCTGTCAGGGCAAGAGCATACGTAGTCAGTCACCTTCTCAAGATGGGTTGATTGTTCTCCAAGATTAGACAGAGTTGCCTTATTATCCATCCCAGACAACAAGGCATCTCACCCAAACAGACGCCTTTGCTGAAACTGCCTGTACATTGAATTGATTTGAATTGCTAATGCATAATCTGTCCAGCACAGATGTGCAATGAATATTTGGATGTTGTTTTGCATGTCAGTTGAGAAGGCTGAATGATGAGGTGATGATTATTCAATGATGGGTACTGGACATTCGCCAACAGTTGAGTTTGAGCACTTTCACTGACAGTAATCAGATCAGCTTCCAAAACCCCTTTTCTTCAATTCAGTGACAATTTATGTTAGAAGATAATACAATTTTCTCATCGTTAACACAGTTGGTAGTAATTTACATTTTTTCATATAATTAAATTTTTCACTTCACCCAAGATACGAAGAATATAAACCACATAGGACCCGGACACATATTCCTATACATTAATATAGTAACTCATTTTGACATGGTTATAGAAATGATTAGAGAAATAATCTCTGCCCCATGTATGCATACACTTTTCACAAACATAGATGGTGCATATTTTAAAGGTGCAGATGTATTTGGAGAAGGTAGGAAGATTGTTATCAAAACATACTAGAACAGTCCTCCAAAATGGCAATTATAATAAGAGGTGTTAAATATATTAATACAAAACTGCAGTGAAAGATGTTAATATGCAAACAAAACCATGCCTAAAATAAAGGTTAAATTTGTACTGTCAGAACTAGCTTGACACAATCAAGATTTTCTGGTTTTTGTTTCTGTTCTTATTATGCGATGTCACCAAAACTGATGTTGTATATGAATGTGAAAGAAATTGCTTTATTTTGATTCAGACTGGAAAAGCAGAAAAAAAATTTAGAATGCAGTAGCTTGAGATCTACTTGTAGAGTATGGCCAGCAGATCTGGGGCTGTTAAGAGACACCTGCTAGTGTTTCAAAAATTTTACCCTCAGACTTGAATGAAGTCCTTTGCTCAGTATATCTCTTATCACATCATCAAACATTTTATTTTATAAGTAATCATGACATTAAAAATAATACTTTACTCTTCTGGAGGACATATGTGGGATCCCAGAGTGTTTGTTAAGTAATTTAGCTGCCTTGGATCCTCCTGAGGGTACGTGTTACTCTGTGGGAACATCTACATATGCAAATAAGACAGAGATATAAACTCTGGCACTGGAGGCAACTGCTCTGAGCACAGCATCTACATGCACGACTGGGACTGCAGCACGTTTTGCTGGGATGGGGCAGCCCGGGGCTGGCAGAGGGCCTGGGGAATCAGCCCTGGCTCTGGGTGGCAGTGTTAGGTGGCAGGCAGACCCTTCACTTTAGCATACTTGTGCCCCAGCCAGCTCCTGTCACCATCTGCATCTGAGTTTCAGTGCACATAAGTACTCCACCATAAGACAGTACTGTCCTCAACAGTACTAACTTATGGTCGAGTTAATTTACTGCACCCTAATACTAGTGCATGTGTAGATGGTGACGCTTTACTGTGTAGCTAATTAGTCTACTCCACAATGAGCATGTCTACATGAGCTGCTACCATGCCATGGTTACTATGCATTTATTTAGTACTTGTATAATCAAGTACTTAATATATATGCAGTAAGCCGAATAACTGTGCAGTAGCACTGGCAAATGCCTTTTAAGTGACATTACTGCACAATAACCTAATTATATTGCTCAGTAGTATATTAGCACTGCTGGTGCTGTGATGCACTACCATGCACTATTATATGGCTACTGCACAGTCAGTGTCTTGTGTAGACACGACCAGTATAGCACATGTGGGTGGTCTGGGCAAAGCTTTTTTCAGAAGTTTTACACTGACAAAGTACTATTAGGGAAACATTCTGATTACTTTGTTTTGTTACAAAAGTAGGCATGTTAATGTTTTGTTAGGGGTTCAAGAAGGGTGGAATAGGATCATCTTCAGGTGCCCAAGTCCACATGGACACCAAATTAGTAGGATAGGATCTGGCCCTACTTGCTAGATACTCTGCTGATGTAAATCACCAAAGCTCCATTGAAGTGTATAACGCTACATATAATATTGGTATAGAGACACTGCATGCTCCTAACACTAACTGAAGTCAAATGAATTCAGGTCACATATCTGAAACCAGTGTCCCAAAAATGAAGCAATTTTTGAAAGTTTGCATGAGGAACTCGTTAGAACCACAGTGTCGGATATCCAGGTTGTAGCCACATTGGTCTAGAGGAAAAGGCAATCAGGCTCATAGTAGAGATGATATTTTTTATTAGACCAACACATTTTTTTCAAAATAAATTTTTGCTAAGATTTTGTTGATCTAATAAAAGATATCACCTCTACTATGAGTCCTGATTGCCTTTAGAACCACAAAAGGATTTGGATGCCAATGGCCTGCATAACTTCCTGTTTAGGCATCTAAATCCAATACTGTAACCCTCAAAACTCTGCCTAAAATAAAGGTTTAGCTAAAAGTTGCCTAAACATGGAGGTGCCTGAAATCTGTGGGTGCTTCAGTTTTCTACATTAAAGTTCTCCAGGTGCCTGAAGATTGGATCTGAACGTGCCCAGCAGCGCCTCATCTGCAACAGTGTGAAGCAGTTTGGATGTATGCCCTGCAGGGATCTATATACCAGGCATTCCTCCACGTGGACAGTCCCAGAGACTAATTTATTTGGTGCACACAGAGACTGGGTGCTCAGGCTCTGCACAAAATACAACTGGCAAAGGAAGGGACAGTTTTTCCTTTTTATATACACTAGTTCAGGAGTAGGATCACTTGCCCAGGATTGAAGAGAGGTGGTTAGCTGTGTTAGTCTGAAATCAGGCAGAAGGTAGGGCAAGGTGGCACCTTAGAGTCTCTTTTTCAGAAAGGTATAAACTTTCATAGGTAATAGTCTACTTTATCAGATGCTATGAATGCTCTTGCAGAAAGCAGGGGTACTAAATAGATTTGAAATCAAGTCCAGAAGGGCACAAGTCTTAAATCTTCTCAGATATTTCCATCATTGAGCTCAGAGTGGCTGTTCTTAGAACAACAAAACTTTAAAAACCAACTTGAACCCAAGATTGCAGAACATGAAATCATTCACAGACTTAGATATGGTCTCAACAGAGAGAACCATCTGGGTTCTCATCGCATTCCTTGGACTAGATGTTGTAGCCCTTATGACCGTCAATGAGTTAACCGCTTTGTTTCCCCCTTTTGATCTCTTCAACCCACCTTTGTCTCTCAGCATTGCCCCCTCCCCCATGCTTTCCCCCTCTTTCCCTACCCTTTGTATTTAAACTTTTTTCTTCTCTATTTAATAGTCTTGCTTTCTGTGGCACATCCAGTCAAGTGTGCATGCAAGGTTCCCTGGGGACAAATAGCAGTGGCACAATTTGTGCGGCTGCTACTTATTCTGGGGAATGTCCATGCACACACAAATTGTCCCTGGTAGGGTAGAGGAGGCTAGGGCCAGCACCTAGGCTGAGGTCCGGGGGTCATCCCGAGGCTTCAGCAATGGCAGTCTGGCAACAGGGAGACTGGCCGGCTGCCGGAGTGTAGCTCCAGCTGGCCAGGCTCCCATTTCTGGCAGCGGATGCTGCTGTCATGTGGGCTGCCCCACTTTCTTCCACTGCAGGTTTTTTTAACACAAGGATCTCCTGGTGTCCACCCCACCCCTTGACCTGCAAATTAGCAGCATGTGGAAGGCCTGCATGTGTGGCATTTGTAGTGCCGGCGCCATAGATGGCCCGCATACCACATGTGAACATTCATCTGGACGTGCCCTGCAATTGCATTCATCTGTTGAAATAGGCTTTTTCCTACAAAAGCTTATGCCTCTCTGAAAGAGTTAGTGTCTAAGGTGCCACCCTGCCCTGCTTTTTGCCCAGAATATGAGAGATTTGTGATGCGAGAGTCCATCCTCTGCCTCACACTTCCCTGGAAAGTAGTCTGGGGATAGGATAGGTTGTTTATTAAGCTGTCTTTGGAGCACAAAGGGAACTCAGTTCTTCCATCTCCCACCATATGAGCTCCAGCCATCATGTAAGATGGTCATGCTTCCTCTTTCTCTTCTTTTGGCTAACTGAATCTTCTCATACAAGGCAGGTCAGGAGAGAGATTCAACAGGGAGGAAATCAGAGTACCTCTGCCTGTTCCCACATGCTTGCTACACTTGAATTCTTTTGTGGATCTAGTACCAGAAGTTACAGGTTGCAAGCAATTGTCTTAAACACAAGGCCACTGCTCCTCCGTTAAAAGGATTCTTCCATATAACTGAAACTTAGGGTACTGACGGACGTGGAAAAAACCAAACCAAACCAAACCAAACCAAACCAAACCAAACCAAACCAAACCAAACCAGTGCTTTACTAGAACAGGCAGCACATCAGTTTAACTCAGCTCCCAGCATCTTTATAGATCTGGCACTTCAGTAGGGCTTTTTGGCACTTTTATTTAATAGCTGGCTAAATCAGCTATTAGATAAAAGCACCAAAATGCCCCACTGAAACTCTTCTGTGCATGAGCTATGCTCAGCGCAGGGACGTACCAAGCTGAAATTAAAGTGTTATTCTGTTTTCCTTTTTTCTATTAAAAAGCATTAATTTTTAAAACAATTGAAAAGCATAATTTTTTCTATTAAAAAGCATTAATGCAAGCATTAATTTCCAAGCTACTAACTATACCTTTTCCCAAGTTGCTTTTAAGCAAATGCCAGCAGCTACGACTTTTGTTTTTGAGGTTTGACTATAAAAGATAAGGAACACAGTTTGCACGCTGATATGCATTTGAATGGAAAATATTTTCTGCTAACCTTATTCTGTTAAAGGAACATTTAGATAACAGTCTGAAAGCTGATAACAGTCTGAAAATTATGTCACATGTTTAAATGTTCCATGTGTTCACTAGATTAAGATCTTCATGCACATAAAAGTCCTATGTGATATGCACACTTAAAGCCAGAATATTTAAAAGAAAAAAATGTATTTTTAATTTGTCCATAAAAAAAGAGGCACAGACAAATGGGATTCAGTGATATTATGATAATAAATCCTTCAGGAACCAGGAGGGCCAGCTCCTGAAGGCAGAAGATTAAGTATATAAGCAGCTAATTTGTTTTAGTTCTCTCCTAAGACATTATAAAGCTTTTTGTGTAAGAGCTATGATGGGAAGAGAAATAACAGGTGAAGAAACTGAATTAATAAGTAAAGAATTACTTACTTCATGGCGGTTCTGAGTTCCTGCTGCTATTCAAGTACAATTCAAATTGCATATTTAATGTAGCCCTCTGCAAGATATGCTAGTTGTACATGTTACATAATCCTTTGTAAATATAGCATCTTTAGAATAGCAGCTTGTTAGTTCGCAGGTACTGTATGTATAACACAAGGTTGTGATAAAGTGTAACAATACTTGAAAACTGAAAAGTAACTTTTGAATCTTCCTGAGTAATTTGGATCACTTTGCATGGAACAATGAGGCATGGAGAACCACAGACTGCATCTGTTTTGTATTGCTTCTGAGGAACAGCGCAGATGTGTCAGGCTAACAAAATATTAGTACCACTGTACACCATGCTTAGATATTTTCAATGCTAATTCCAGTGTAAGTTAGACACTTGAAAAATTACACGGGAGGCAGAGTGAGGGAGAGAGGGAAGTGGCAGATTCACAGCAGGATTTAAGGTTAAATTCTATTTTACCTTTAGGGACCAAAGTGGCACTTTAGATAGCTACATAATGACAAACTTAGACACTTGCATACAGTTTGGTTTCCACATCTGTAGGGGGCACTTTGGCTGCAGAAGTGCCCCAGGGAGAGAATCATCCAGATGTGCATGTAATGTTGTGAAAGTTCTGAAACTTTAGATACAGAAAAGCTAGGATTAGTAGATGCCCTAAGGCTTAATCCTGGAGTTGGCAACATAATGGGGATCTATTGTGTCATTCACTGCCAGAATCTGTGACAGCTTCTCCTAGCAGGGGCAAGTCACCCTCCAAGCACCAAAGACTTAATTGACATCTTAGGTCCTTGGAAGATACCAGAAGAGAAACCTTTATATCATTTAGGCAATAGCCTAGGGAATTTGGCCACAGATCCTCCTTGCCCAGAGTGGGCTTGAGTCTGTGTGCTTGCCCTGCTCACCATGGGACAGGCTAGATATTGCCCAGAGTGCTGTCTGGCACTCTTCTTGAAGCTGTCCCACTGCTTAGAATAATAGAAACATAGAAAATTACGGTTGGAAGGGACCTCAGGAGGTCATCTAGTCCAACCCCCTGCTCAAAGCAGGACTACCTCCAAATAGAGTATTGTAATCCCAGACAAGGCTTTGTCTAGTTGACTCTTAAAAACCTTCAAGGACAGATTCCACAGTCTGTTTAGGTAACCTGTTCCAGTGCTCTACTACCCTCCTTGTGAGAGAATTTTTTCTAATATCTAACCTAAATTTCCTTTGCTGCAAGTTGACACTTTTGGGTGCCTGTAGACATGCTGGGAGGCTGCTTTGATGTGCTGTAATTACAATGCTTAGGAGCAGGCTCAATAAATGAAGCTGCCTCTCATGTTTTGTGTATCAGTGCTCCAGCAGCCTCCCTTGTCTTGTGTATCATGGCAGTGGTGCTTGCTCAAAATAAAGCTCACTGAATGAGTTTTAGTTCAAGCACCCCCCCCCCCACCATTTTGAAGAGCAGGGGTGCCGATGCATGAGACTCTGTGGCACTTGGATTAGAGTGGCTCTTGGAACTGCTAATTAAAGTGACTCCCCCTCTCTCCCACCTCTGGAGCATGTGTAAAAGTGCCCATTGCTGCTTGTTTGTGTCATTTGCCACCCCTGAGAAGTCAAGCTCCATTGACTTTGGAATCACCCTTCAGGTAGTTGCGTTGCACTTAGAAACCCAATTTTTAACCTAGTGCTTTAAGAATTGACACAGCACTTGGTTGATGAATAGCAGAAAGGCTTGCTTTAATAATTACCAACATTACAAAACCAAATGACAGACTAAAGGCTCTTTCCAAATATAAAATGAGCTATTAGTCCTTGCATTATCTTAGCTGCACAGAGAAATTTACCCGATGTAGGCA
>JAGPOW010000261.1:164046360-164084134 GCA_030014935.1 Caiman crocodilus | reverse complement strand
TGTGTGTGTGTGTGTGTGTGTGTGTTAAGGAGCAACCTTACTGGCTCTGGGGCCCCTACATGACACGGTAGCATGCCCCAATGAGGGCTCCTCCTCCCCTACAGCCTCAATCCAGTCCACCACTTTCAACGACAACAGGTAAAATAATAACTTAGTGAGCACCAGCACAGTAGCACCAGCAGCATCTCAGGCAACCAAACTGTGACAGAGCCTTTCTTTCCTCTCCTGCAGGAGCTTCTTCTCCACCATGTGTGTTAAGGTGCACCCTCACTGTGTCCTTCCCCCCTCTTTCCCCTCCCTCTCCTTACTTTCTGTTTCCTTGTAGGCAAGCCCAGCTTCAGCTTTGAAACTCGAAATGTTTTGAAACTTTTGAAACATTTTGACTGCCCTCATTTCATTTTGAAGCTGTTTTGAAGCCTTTCATTTTATTTCGATTTCACTGTTCTGAGCTCAAAACAAGTTAAAACAGTGCCAAAATGAAACAGCTGGGGAAATTTCACACAGCCCTAATGTGTATAAATGCCTGCCCTTAGTTTTTAAGGGACCATACTGAACTGATTTCTGCCCTTGCTGAGACATAGGGGAAAAAACTTCCAGCAATGTAGATATTTGTTTTTGATTAAAGCAATCATTGGGTGCCTGTACACATGCGAGATGCCTACTCTGACACATGCTAATTAGTATGATCAGATTAATTGAGTCTGCTGGAATGTTTTAATTAGAATGCTCCAGTAGCCTTGCTGTCACATGTATTCAGCACCCCCCAAGTTTCAAAATGCTAGTGGGGGCACTTTAAGTAAAGCTTGTCGAATGAGCTTTAGAAGAATTGCCCCTGCTTCCATTTTGAAGTGTGGGATGCTGAGTACCTGAAATGCTGGGGACATTTTAATTAGAATGGCTCCTGAGAGCTGCTCTAATTAAAACATTTCCTCCCCCTCCCTCCAATCCTGGAGCATGTGTATAGATGCCCATTAAGTCTAATTGCTCTCTGTTGTCCTTAGTTGGTGGATGGATGACAGATACTGAGGTATTTCATGATGCAGGCATTTTCCTAGTAATAACTACATAATGACTCTAATGTCTCCCAGAATTCTGAAGTCATACAATGCTTCCTCAATTGTTAGAAGTTGTCCATTTGAATAATTTCCCCTTCTATTTTAATCATTTACATTACTGTTATCTTAATGAATTCAGCTGGAATTGACTCAAATGAAACTTTTCAGATCCTGAGAGACTTAAAGTGGCAATGCTGAATGGGAAAATCTTGCAGCTAATGTGCTTACCCCTAGCCAAGACCTGCTGTTTTTAGGCAGATAGCCTAGAATGTCCAAGCAGTGGATTGATAAGACTGAGATCTTACAGAGAGCCAAGAAGCACTCCAACCAAACAACCTAATTCATAGTTTCATAGGTGGTAGGGTCAGAAGAGACCTGAGCAGATCATCAAGTCTGACCCCATGGGCAGGAAAGAATGCTGGGGTAAAATGACCCCAGCTAGATGTCTATCCAGCCTCCTTTTGAAGACCCCCAGGGTAGAAGCGAGAAGCACTTCCCTTGGAAGTTTGTTCCAGATCCTAGCTGCACTGACTGTGAAGTAGTGCCTCCTGATATCTAGCCTGAATTTACTCTCAGTCAACTTCTGGCCATTATTCTTTATTACTGCTGGTAGTGCTTGAGGGAACAGGGACTCTCCCACTGCCTGCTGGTCCCCCTTGGCCAGTTTATAGGTGGCCACCAGATACCCTCTCATTCTTCACTTGTGGAGGCTGAACAGTTTCAGGTCTTGTAACCTCCCTTCGTAGGGCCAGCCCTGAAGCCCCGTGATCATGTGAGTGGCCCTCCTTTGGACCCTCACAATGCTGTCCACATCCATCCTGAAGTACGGTGCTCAGAACTGGACACAGTACTCCACTGCGGCCTAACCAATGTCTTATAGAGGCAGAGGATCGCCCCCTTGGACCTGCTTGAGATGCATCTGTGGATGCATGACAAGGTGCGGTTAGCCTTTCTGACATTCCTCACATGTTCATCTTGGAATCAATAATGACTCCAAGATCCCTTTCTGCCTCTGTGCTGAGAAGAGAATTCCCTAGCCTGTACGTATGCTGCTGGTTCCTCCTCCCCAGGTGCAATACCTTGCACTTTATTGAAACCCATCCTGTTCTCATCTGCCCACCCCTGTAACCTGTCTAGATCTAGTTGCAGCCTGTCCCACTCCTCTAGTGTGCCCACTTCTCCCCACAGCTTAGTGTCATCCATGAATTTGAACACGGTGCTTTTCACCCCCTTGTCCAACTCACTGATGAAGATGGTGAACAGTGCGGGCCCAAGGACCAAGCTCTGGGGAACCCCACTGCCCACATTCCTCCAGGTTGAAAATGACCCTTCTACCACCACTCCCTGGATGCAGCCCTCCAGCCAATTTGCAACCCATCTAACCATGTAGGCATTGACATTATAGTTGCCTAATTTTTTAATTAGAATGGGGTAAGAGACAGTGTCAAAGGCCTTCCTAAAGTCCAGAAAGACTATGTTCACTGTGACACCTGCATCCAGGGATTTTGTGACCTGGTCGTAGAAGTCAACCAAGTTGGTCTGACAGTACCTTCCCTAATGACCCCATGTTGGTTGCCCCTAAACATAATCTCCCCGCTGGTCCCTCACAGATGTGCTCCTGGATAATTTTCTCAAAGAGCTTCCCCACGACTGAGGTAAGACTAACAGGCCTGTAGTTTCCTGGGTTCTCCTTCCTCCCTTTTTTGAAAATAGGGACCACACTGGCCCTTTTCCAGTCCTTTGGCACCTTGCCAGAGCACCATGAGTGCCATGAAGGGTCAAACAATGACCTCTGCTAATTCTCTCAGCACTCTGGGGTGAAGATCATCAGGATCTGCTGATTTGATCACGTCTAGTTCCACCAGAAGTTCCCTGACTAGGTCCTCACTGATCCTGGACCTGGCTGTGCCTCCCTTGGGTCTGTTGGGGATCCTGGTTGGGGGGATGACTCGGTCCCTACTCAGAAAAATGGAGGCAAAGAAATTATCAAAGAGGTTAGCTTTGTTGTCTGGAGTGACCACCAGATTTCCTAGCATGTCCTGCAGAGGCTCCACATTACCCGGTACTTTCTTTTTACCCCCTACATATTTAAAAAAGGACTTCTTGTTATGTTTGATCCCGGTCACTAGTCCCAGTTCCATCTCCACCTTAGCCTTCCTAACAGCCCCACTACAATCTCGAGCAATGGAGTTATAATTCTCCTTGGTGATGAACCCTCCCTTCCAATGGGTATACACTGCCTTTTAAGCTTTGAGACATTCCTAGATGCTTTTGGTGAGCCATGGGGGCTTTTGAGCACTCTTGCCCCCTTTGACCCATGTTGGGATTGTCACCTTTTGTGCTTGGAGAATTGTCTCCTTAAGGAATGACCTCTTCTTGGAATCCCATTGGACTCCCAAGTTTCCTCCCCTCTGGGACCTCAGTGTCTCCGCAATTAGTCTCTCACCTCATTGAAATCCACTCTCCTGAAGTCCAAGGCTGCTGCCTTGCTGCAGGCCTTTGACACCCTGCACTGGATGGTGAATTCCAGTAGGTGATGATTGCTATCACCCAGGTGGTCGAGAACCTGCAGTCCCCTCAACAGGTTGTCACTTGTGGCCAGGACCAGGTCCAACAAGACATTTCTTCTGGTTTCTCTTGAGTTAGATGGAGGTCCTGTAACTTGGCTAGGAACCTACATGAGTGATCAGACCTGGCTGACTGCTCTTCTCAGCAAATGTCCAGATAGTTTAGGTCACCCATGATGACCATGTCCCTTGACTTAACTGCCTCCGTGAACTGAACTGAGAATTTATGGTTCAGCTCTTCCCCCTGGTTGGGTGGTCTGTAGTAGACCCCCACTGTTCAGTCCCTCTCCCTCCCAACCCCCTTGTATTCTGACCCAGAGCATTTCAGTCTGCCCCTCCTCTGATCCTGTCCTATTTGTTGAGGATGTGTATTGCTCTTTGACATAGAGCACCACACCCCCACCTTTCCTCCCTGTTCAATCCCTCCTGTACAGCCTATAGCCCTTGATGTTTACCACCCAGTCATGCGTGGGATCCTACCAAGTTTAAGTGAGTCCCACTATGTCTGGGTTTGTGTTAGCTAGCAGGAGGGCAAGTTCCCCCTGCTTGTTCCCCATACTATGAGCATTAATATAGAGGCATTTAAGGCCTTCTGAAGGTGTATGTATTGCCCCCTTAATCCCAGGAATTTTTGGGCTCCTGTCTCTTACCTGGGTATTACTTGTGCTCATCACCTGTCCTGGCTGAGCTGTTCTTGTGGGTGTCTCTGGGTTCAGTATTCCATGGCTCCCTCCGTCCTCATCCTCCCCTTACCCCAACAAGCCTATTTTAAAGCCCACCAGAGGAGATCAGCCAACCTGAAAGAGAATACACACATACCTTTGGGGAAGAGGTGAAGCCCATCCCACTCAAGCATGTCTCTTGTTCTGAAGTATGGGCCATGGTCCAAAATGCTGAAGCCTGCCTCAAGACACCAATTCCAAAGCCACAAGTTGACCTCTCTGATGCAGGTCTCATGGCATCGTCCATGTCCACTCACTGGAAGGACAGATGAGAAGACCATCTGTGCCCCTGCCTCCTTCAGCTTGGCCCCCAGAGCTTGGTAGTCCTTTCTCAGGTGATCTGGGCTGCTCCTGGCCACATCATTACTGTCAACATGGATTAGGACCATAGGGTAGTAATCAGTGGGCCAGATAATGGCCAGGATCATCTCCATCACATCCTGAATCCTTCCTCTGGACAGACAGGAGAACTTGCGTGTCATAGGATCCTGGTGACAGATGGGACCCTCTGTTCCTGTCAGGATGGAGTTGCCTATGATGAGCACCTGTCATTGCTTCTTCCAGGTCAGCTTGCCTCCTTCAGCCTGTTCTGTGCATGAAGTGACCTCCTCTCTAGAGGTTTCCTCCTCTCCTTCCTCTTCCTCTAATGTTGCCAGGGCCTCATACCTGTTCCCCAGCTGGACTGGGGGATCTGGTACTACACTGCCATGAGCAGCCCTGGCTCTGGAGGGCACCTCCTGTGGTTCTTTTTCCTTTGGTGCATGGCCCTGCAGGGAAAGGAAATACCCATCAATGTCATCCTCTGCTTCTCTGATCCCCCTCAGCCTGCTGACCTCATCCTGGAACCCTCTCACCTGCCCCTCCAAGGCCCTAAGATGGGCACCTGTGGGACAGGTGTGGGGGTCCCCATTCCCTGCCCCTCGGCCCCACTGGGCATCCCCTGAAGGCCAGGGGCAGGGTGACACCAGCTGCCCCGTGGGCTCCATCTGGGTGGAGGCCTCAGAGAAACCCCAGGTAGGCAGAGCCCCCCGGGCAAGGGCCCTAGCAGCACTCTGTGTCAATACCATTTTAATTTTTTTGGTGTGGTGCCTTTGTCTTTCCCTTGCTGAAGACTTCCTCCTGGCCCCTCCTGTTTGCCCACTTGTGCGAACGCCAGTGCAAACACCAGTGAGCCCTCACAGAGGGCACCTGTTTGTGTGCCCTGCTAGTGCGCGGCTTGGGAGTATGGATCCCTGCCGGCTCAACTAAAAGGGATCTGGGGGGCTTCCCCTCCGGATCCGCCTCAGCTGCACCGGCTCCTCTCCCCACTTACCTTAGGGGGATCAGCTGCTGCTGCTGCCACTGCTGCTTCTGCTGCTGCCACCACTGCCTCCGTTCAGGTAAGGGAGGGCACACATGCAAGTGGAGCCCTATGTGTGCCCAGTAAGCCCCTCTCTTTGCCACCTTCAGCCTCAATTGCCTATAATTGCAAAATAACACCCCTTTTTATACTCTTCTATACTCATTACATAAGCTACCTAGCCTATACTATTCAGTTTACTAACATGTATTAATATATATCAGTGGAAAAGCAGAAAGAAAAGCTCATTTTTTACCTCGAGTCAAATAGGAAATGGAAAAATTCATGTTTTGCTTAACTAAAACTTAACGTCTCTTAAAATTTTCTAAGGTGACTTGCAGTTTATATTATTTGAAACTTGAAACTTATTTCCATCTGTGTGGGATGGGTCACACAAAATTATATCATTTTGAATGCCTCTGAGACAATGTATGGAGCTGAGGGGGTGGTGTGTTATTGAGGGGTTTGGGTAACCCACAGGATTAATATAAAAAAGGGAATTAGTTTGTTGTATGGAATAAGTGTTCAAATAGTAAGACATATGATTTAGATCAGGGGTTAGCAACCTATAGCCTGTTCCCTGATTTAGCCTATGAAGAGCTTTTATCTGGCCCATTAAGTTGGATCAGTGGCACCATTTGTTGGTGGGGAAAACTGTCAGCATGCAATAGCAGTGGTTAGGTTGGAAGTAATGGCCTGTGTAAGGGTTGACTAGGGTATAAGTCAGGGGTGGGCAATTATTTGGGCTGGAGGACCACTTAGGGAGTTTTGGTGAGCTGTCACAGGTCATGTCAGTGCCTGTTCCTCCCCGGCAGTTCACCAAAACTCCCTAAATTGCTCTGCTCCAATTAGTCTGGGCAGCTGGGATAGAGCTGCAGCAGGGAGAAAGGAGTGGCAGGGTAGCGACCTTTAATGATTAAAAAGTCAGACAGAAGGAGCCAACCAGGCAACATTAAAAAAGTATATGTGCTTTTATACTAATGCTGGAAGTCTAAGATCAAAGGTAGGGGAACTTGAATGCTTAGCAGTAAATAATGATACTGACATAATAGGCATCTCTGAAACATGGTGGAATGAGGAAAATCAATGGGATGCTGTAATGCCAGGGATTATAGAAAAGGTACTGTTGAGGGAGCAACTCTATATCAAAGTTTCCATTGAATCAAATAGGGTTGATTTTTCAACTGATAAGAAAGGTATCAGAATCTCTGTGGATAGAAATTCCAGGTTTCTATAGAAAATAAATACATCTGGGGATATACTTTTAACACCCCCTCTTCCTGTCAAATGAAGCCAGCATCAATGAACTCAAAATTCTGAGGAGGAGGAGGAGAGAGGCTGTAACTGCAGAAAACATGGTAATAATGGGTGACTTTAACTAGTTACAAATAGACTGGATCAATCTAGCATCATGCTAGGATGCAGTGACCAATTTTTTTGAAGTTATAAAAGACTTCCCTTCCTCAATTGTTAAAAGCTGCTTCCTGGAGCAGTTGGTCCTGGAATGTACAGGGTGCTTGTACATGTGATGAGGTTCAATCCTCATTAAATTAAATAGGTTTATTACATTTGAAATTATTTGTTTTAAATCAATGCATCAATGTTTGCAAGTGATAGCCTTTAAATTGAATTAAGCTTGGTGCACAATTCCTAGTAAATTCCAGCCAGCGGTGAGGGGTGCATAACAATCCGCCAAACTGATCTCCTTTGTACTCAATTACAGTGGGGGCACTGGCAAACTGATAATCCCTGCCTCTCCTGAAACGCATCCCTCTGAAGCCATAGCTGGCCACAGGGTTTCCCATGCCAAGCCATGTTCATTCCCTCCCACACCCCCAAACCACATGGACTCCCATGCTAATCCCCCCTGTGACAGGGGGCTTCCTCAGGGGCACCTTCTCCTTGCCCCACCCACCTGTTCTTGGGCTGACCGACCACCTACTCACCTGCCATGTCTTTGATGTTAATTAATCAATTAGCGGGAGGCTGCCCTTATACCGCCCCCTCCAGTAGGGCCACTATCTGCGGCTCCTTCCTCCCCAATACCACAGCCCAAGCCTCGCAGATGTCAACTCGGTCTTCCTGTGCCCAACTTGGGCCTCTCAATAAGATGGCCCCCTCTCTGGGGCTCACTGTGCCCCCCCTGGGCTTCCTAGTCCTTGCCCTTCTTGGGCTCCTTAAAACACTGTCCCCTGTCTGGGGCTCACTGCATCCAACTTGGACCCCTTACTAGCGCTGCCACCTCTCTGGGGCTCGCTGTGCCTAACTTGGGCTTCCAAATAAGTGCGGCCCCCCCCCATCCCGGGGCTCTCTGCGCCCACAACTGGACTTCCCAATGTGGCCCCCTTCCTGGGGCTCACTGTGCCCAACTTGGGCCTCACAACGCTGCCCCCTCTCTGGGGCTTGCTGTGCCCCCACTGGGGCTCTTCACACACCCCTTTCCAGGGCTGGGGTCCACGCACCCCACTAACTGCACCCTCACTGGCGCATGGATCCCCACCCTACGGTGGGTCTCCTGTGAGGCCTCCTCCAACCCCTAATAGTCTCACCCAAACCACCGGTGTCCAACCTCAACACAAACTCAAGCCTCTGGCTATAACTGAAATATAAGGCACCTGGCCATAACAACACAAACCCCCTGGCTATAACTTTGCATCATTGCTGCAGCCTCTGGAGCCACCATCCTTCCCTCTGCTCGAGCAGTTCCTGCAGCGCTCGCATCTCGGCTTCCAGGAGCTCCTGCCTCTCCGGCTGCTAGCAGGGAACTACCAGTCTGGTCTCAGTTTCTGGGCTTTGTAAGGACCAAGCCCTGCCCCTCCCGGCCAGCTGGCTCGCATTAGTTGCCCCAGAGACCCACAGCCGTACTGCCTAATCACTGCTAGGGCTTCTGCCCTAGCAGTTTTTCTCCTCTCCAGGCACAGGGCACCTTAGTGCTCTGTGACACCCTCATAACATGATTATAAGCCCTTCCCTTAAAAAGAAATAAAAAGTCAGTATAAAACACAGTTGCAAAATACATAGCTCTTTAAAAAAACAAATATTTTTTAGAAAATAAAAACCTTTTACCTCAAAAAGAAAAAAAAATCCAGTATAAAACATATTAAAAATACAGTATGAAAATGTAAAATTGTATAAAAAGATACAATTCTTTCTTCCTTATATACATTTTAAATAAATAAATAAAGAACTACAAATAGCGATAAAGAATTTTCTATGCTTTACACTGTAGTCTATATACTATTTTAACTATATTTAGTTTAGCTATATTTTACCTATCTTTATACTCTATTCTATATACTATTTTATCTATATCTACATACTATTTAACTCTATGCTAATCTATTTTTATTCTTTTATTATATTTGTATTCTAAAATCTATTCTGCAATCTTCTATAATCTGTCTATCTTCTATCTTCCAATGACTTTATTCTTCATTTTGTCCTTCTATTTCTGATCTTCTAAGAAGCCTGCAAGGGAAAAAAGAAGATGGGGTTTGGCCAGTACTCCCAAAACCACCTTCTTGGCTTCCCCCCAGTAGGCTACAAAATCTCCTATGAGAGATTTCTGTCATTGCCTAAATATTACACGAGATGCTGCAGAGCCTGGAGGGCAAGTGGCAGGCCACAACGGCTGTGCTAGGGGTTTATGGAAGGCAAAAATAAGTTGAAAGTTACCCCAAAATATTTAAGTATCCAGAAGTGCTACCACCCCTCAGTTGAAAACTTACCATTTGCTGCTGCTGCACCACCATATTCAGCAGATGCTATTCCTGTGTGAGGGATGCAAGCGGGGTGGGGGGACCATGTAACTAATAGTTGGTGGTGTGTGGACCGCCAGCATCACGGGATAGGTCCATAAAACTTGTATGGGGGAGGGGGGAAAATCGGGCTTGGGCTTTGTCCATCCATGTTTTTTCTTTTGTTAATGGACTACATTTCCAAGCAGACCCTGCCCGTACTGCTTCCATGGAGACCCCAGCAGCAGCTGTACTGTGCTGTGATAGAGCGGCCCTGGGGATTCCATGGATACTGAACCAGATGCGCTTGGCAATTGTGGGTGCAAGGTTGGGGTAGCTATGGCTTCCCCACCTTAATGCCAGCCCTGCTCGCAGGGTGTGCAGCATGGTGCAGAGCTGTACCATAGCTTGCCTGCCATCTTGTGGTGGTGACAGCATGGTCCATTGCTGGGGCAGAAGCAGAGCTGCGATATGCAGCCTGCTTTGGCCTGGGCCACTCCATTATCACTGCGGGATGCCAGGCTTTCTGCGCTTGCTGGGAAACCAGTAATATGCCCAGATGTGCATGGCTATGTGCAATTTTGGGGTGGCTATAGCCCTACCCCTATAGCACCAGCCCTGCTAGCAGGGCGTGTGGCATGGCAGGGAAGTGCAAGCAGAGTGCCTGGCATCTTGTGGTGGTGACAGCATGGTCCATTGCTGGGGCAGAAGCAGAGCTGCGATATGCAGCCTGCTATGGCCCGGGCCATGCTGTCACTGTATCCTTTAATCTGCCTATTTGTGGGTGGGTGGCTTAAATTGCAGGATGTCCATGGGGTACACAGCATTTATGGGCTGTTGCGTGGTGCATGCATGGCCCAGCTCAGCCTCGATGCCAAACCTCTTATAAAAAACCCCTACATCACTAACACATTTTATACACTTAAATCTTTATTTACATTTTTAAAATGTGCTCTACACATTATATAATGGAAGTATAAATTGCTGTATGAAACAATATTAAACATTAATACCAGTCCAAAACACACTGTATAAAAATAAAAAACATGGTGTAAGAAGAAAAAATACGTTCTTCTGGCATATATAAAAAACAAACAAATAAATATGTTACTTCCAATAAATAGGTAAGCAAATGAATAAATAAAAAGCAGCCAAATGGCTTGGGTCCATTTCCATGCAGACCCCATCAGCCATCCTGCTGTCTTTGGCCCCCCATTAATCAGTCTTGCCATGGCATACACTTATTATGTACTAGCTCTCAGTGCAGTCATAGGCATGGAAGCTACTGTGGGAGGTTTAGCAGGCAGTCACTATGCCAAGCTGCATACTCCTGCAGCTTCATACCAAACTCCCTGCTGGGCCAAGGATCAGTTGCATTAACCCTTCACAGGACATGGTCCATCCAGGGAAGCAAGGCTATGGGGATAGACCCATGCCGGGTGTTGGGCAGTGAGTCATGCATGAGTTCCCCCCTGCCACAAACACACTGGGCTTTAGCAGCCTGCAAAGGACAACCTCCTTCCCCATCCCCAGGCAGCTATTCCCTCTCCTCCCCCCATGCCCTGCCACAGTCCCCAGTGGTGGCTGGTTATTCATCATTCAAGTAATCATGGGAAGCCACATCTTCTGTCAGGGAAACCCCCCCTCCCTCCATCCCCTCCACCACCTGCTGTCTCTGCTTATGAAAAAAACACACCACATCCAGAAGGAACTGTATAAATTACAATCTCTTATATAAAAATGCAAAAAAAGCAAATAAAAAACTTAAATAAGTAAAAAACAACAGAATAAATTAACAGAACCAAAAAACCAGACTGCAGTGCACAATGGCGGCATCATATCATCTCCAGTGTCTTATTGGTCTGCGGGGGAAGAAAGAAGATGGGTTTTGCCCCACACTTCCATAATCACCTTCTTGCCCCCCCCTTACAGGCTACAAAATCCTCTGTTGGAGATTTTAATACCTATTTATCAACCTGGCAGCAGTATATCCCAGGGGATGGGCCTGGGACCATGTGCATGGATTTTCTGAAAGACAGACAGGTGCAAGTTACCACTAACATGGTAACATGTGCCAAGGCACACCCCCTCAATGGCAAACTTACTACCTGTGGCCCCTGCTGCCCTGCCTGCTGCATGGGTGTGCTCCAGGGTGGATGCAATTAAGAAGTATGGAGTGGTGGGAGAAGCAGGAACCACAAAACTGGTGGTAGGGGTGGTAGGAAAACCACTACCACTAACTGATACCAGCCTCATAGATTGGGGGGGTCAAAGCAGGGGTTTGTCCCTCGGACAGGAGTGTGCGTTTATAAGCAAATCTGCTGCTACCCGAGGAGCTTTTCTGTCAGGGGTGTAACTTCCCACAGGGGTGGATTATCCATGTCTTGCCCAGATGGTCCTGTTACAACCAAGCCCACTGCTAGCCCATTGAACTTTGGGGGCCATAATTTTTCACATGGGTAGATTAAGATTTATTTGGGCCCTGGTCCCAGACCCCCCCCTCCAAAGCCAAGGCACCCATCACTCTTGCCCTGTCCCACAGCTGGGAGCCAGTGATGAGCTCCAGAGGTGGCTCCTCACCCTGCCATGGTGTTATCTGGGTTCAGCAGCACCCTGCCAACATGCACAATAACAGCTGGGCTGGGCAGGGACCTGGCTACACCGGGACCACCCTGCCACCACCAGGTCCCAACCATGCAGCTGGCCAGGCATCTTGTGGAGGCGACAGCACGAGCCATTGCTGGGTCAGAGCTGCAGTCTGTAGCCTGCATGTCCCAGGCCACGTAGCCTCTCTACTACCTGCCACTGCTGGGTCCTCTGGTTTCTCTTAGGGCTTTGGCTCAGTTGCACCACCCCAGCTGGTAGCCAGCAGCTGGCCCAAGCATTATTTTGCCTGTATGTGTGTATAAGTGTGTGTGTGTGGGGGGAGGGAGGGTGGGTATGATCTTTTCCTACATGAAAGTAAATGTTGGCACCCATTAACCAGTCTTGCTATGACGTGCATTTATTATGTACTACCTTTTGGTAACGTCATAGCTATGGGGGGGTGCTCCTGGAGTTTTATCAGGCAGCCTTCCCCGTCAGGCTGCAGGCAGGCTTATACCAACCCCACACCTAAAAGCCTATTCTGTCAATTCTATTTCTATCTATCTCTATTTCAGTCTTCATCTCTATTCAGCTATTAGTTATATCATTTTACTTTTGAACAGTCTCTGTTCTAGCCTTGATAATTGTCCTCATAGCAACGCCCCCACACCAAAAAAGCCGCAGACTTCTGCAGGCTCATACCAACCCCTGCACCCTTCCTGGCTGTGCCAAGGAGAGGTTTCATTAATCCTTCACAGAACATGGCCCATCCAGGGAGCCGAGGCTAGCTAGGGGTGTGGACCCATGTCAGCTGTTGGGCAGTGAGTTGTGTGTGGGCCCCCCACCGGACTGGTCTTTCTCCAGAGTTGTGGCTGGAAGACTGCGTACAACAACCCCCTTCCCCAACCAGGGCAGCTACTCCCTCTCCCCCCCCCATGCCCTGCTGCATTCCCCAGTGACAGACAGGTATTCATCATTCGGGTAATCACAGAAAGCTGCAGCTGCCTGCAGGGAGACACCCACCTGCCCCTTCCCCCCTCCACGACCTGCCATGACTGCAACCTCCCGCCCATCACTACAGACATAGTACTTAAGAGCCATGCATTTTGTGTTTGTCTTAGAATGAACTATTGGATTCAGAAGATTCCCCGCACTTGAACAAAGGACATACTCACGGTTGTTCTCACCCTTGCAAAGCTTTGTTTAAGGATACTTGCAGAGGCAGGCAATAGGACAGAGTAGAGAGGATGGTCACTTCACATCAGCTCTAGGTGGCAGTGGCCATCCCGCATAATTCTCCTGGCCCTGGAGTGTCCCAATTCCGGGGATGTGATAGCCTGCGCCGGGGCGCCGCACAAGTCAGAACTCTTGCCAGTGTGGAGGAACACCCCCGTAATTTAGGAATGTACAGCTTATATAGTCTGGAGTAAATAACATTATCTCAAACTAGGGATTTGGTTATCTCAAACTAAGAATTTGGGGATGAGTTGTGATCCAACACACCTGGTGTTTACCACGTTCCACTGTATTACAACATTCTAGTGTCTAGGTTCATGGTTTGGTCACGCTCACAGAGCAAGAAGCTACGTGCTGTTTCACCAGTCTACTATGGAGTCAGCATACAAAACTCTTGCTATTAGCATTTAGCAAAGCCCTTACTATTAGAGTGTTGCAATGAAAATGTTATTGTTATTGGAAGAGCCATTCAGTGGTCGTTATTGGGAACATATCCATCAGCCTAGAAAGAACCGAGTCCATTGTCAGTGTCTGTAATATATGCAGCCAGGCAATTCCACACAATGGCCACCCAACCAGCACTTCCACTGATGTTGTGGGCTGCTGTGCACTGCCAGTCCACCTCTCTGTCTGCCCACTGCCTCCCTCACTTTGTCAGCTCATGACTCGCTAAGAACCTCCCCCCTTATTGCACAAATACTGGGAAGCATGCAAGCTGCCACTATAAAAGTCACTATGTTTTCTGGCTCCAACTCGAGCAAAAGTTCAGTGACCTCAACTGTGCTTTGAGGTGGCTAAAGGTGCGTTCAACATCCATTCTGCATTTGCTCAGATGGAAGTTGAAAACCATCCTTTGTGGGTCAGTTATGTGTATTCCAGGTGTTTTCATAAGCCAGGGATTCACGGGGTAATCTGTGTCTGCTATGATAAGCAGGGAGACAGCAATACCATAGATCACTCTGTTGGGGACTCTTGGCAAATAGTGTTCTTTGTCCATCAAACCAGGAAGCGACAAGTTTCTAAACACATGCATATCATGTGCACTGCCTGCCCAGTCTGTATAAATGTTAGTGAACCAGCTCCAGTGGTCCACCACAGCTTGCGGGATAACTGAGGAAAATCCCTTCCAGTTTGTGAATGACCAGCTCACCTGTGAGGGAGATAGCACAGGAATGTGTGTGCTGTCTAAATCTCCCGCGCAGTTAGGGAACCACATGGCATCAATAATTCTTGGGGGTTATTGAGGCAAATAAACTTGTTCATTTTGATGTCCTGTAGCAACTGGCATCCACAGTAGGACCTGGAGGGTGGTGGTTAATGGAAGTCAATCCTCGTGGTGCACTGTGACCAGTGGGGCCCTGCAAGGCTCTGTTCTAGGGCCAACATTATTCAACATCTTCATTAATGATGTAGACATTGGTATCAGAAGCAAACTGGCCAAGTTTGCCGATGACACCAAACTCTGGGGTAAACCATCCACACCTGAGGACAGAAGGTTGATCCAGGCAGACCTTGACAGGCTCAGGAAATGGGTGAATGAGAACATGATGGTGTTTAACACCAAAAAAAGGCAAGGTTCTCTACTTTGGAAGGAAAAACCTGCAGCATGATTATAGGCCTGGCAGCGCTATGCTGGTTAGTATAACAGACGACAGGGACTTGAGGGTCCTGATTGACCACAAGATGAACATGAGCCTTCAATGTGATGCTGTGGCTAGTGAAGTGAGCAAAATGCTGGCTTGCATCCATAGATGCTTCTCAAACAAATCCCGGGATATCATTCTCCCCTTGTAGTCAGCCTTGGTGAGGCCACAACTGGAGTATTGTGTCCAGTTTTGGGCTCCACAATTCAAAAAGGATGTGGAGAAGCTGGAGAGAGTGGAGAGGAGAGCCACGTGCATAACCAGAGATCAGGAAAACAGACCTTATGATGAGAGGATGAGCACCATGAGACTCTTCAGCCTGGAAAAACGCAGGCTCAGGGATGGTGGTGGCTGCCTATAAGTTTATAAGGTGTGCTTACCAGGATCTAGGGGAACATCTTTTCACCAGAGTGCCCCAGGGGATGACAAGGTGAAAGGTCACAAACTCCTCCATGAGCATTTCAGGCTGGACATAAGGAAGAACTTCTTTACTATCCGAGTCCCTAAGGTTTGGAATAGACCACTGCCGGAGGTGGTTCAAGCACCTACTTTGAACGCCTTTAAGAGACATTTTGATGTTTATCTTGCTGGGATCCTATGACCCCTGCTGACTTCCTGCGCCTGGGGCAGAGGGCTGAACTCAATGATCTTCTGAGGTCCTTTCCAGAAGTAGTATCTATGAATTTATACCTCATGAGTTGCCAGCCTGGCTGTGCAGAAAGCCATCCCAAACTGGTTTGCAATGTAGTAGAGACCAGTGGGGGTTGGCAGTTTTATGATGGCCATGGTCACTCTCTTTTCTGGAGCAATGGGTTGATGCATGGCAGTCTCCTGCCTCACTGTTTGCATCCTCAGCATTGAGACTCTGTGATTAAATGTCTCCCTTGTCATTCAGAATGCCTCAGGCCACTGTTGATCATTCCAAGTCGATAGCATGATTCAGTCCACCAGTCAGAGCTGCTTGCGTGGGCCCAGACCCTGTGGTTGGGCTCGCTGCTCCTTAGGTTGATCCACAGAGCCCTGTCAGCCACCAGTTTTGTGCCTGTCTCTTGGTTCTCCCAATCCATGGCACATTTTACTGCCGTTTTTTGCAAGCCATGTTTACATGCTGGCACGTCATTGCAACTTCGTATAAAGATCATCATAACATACATTGCAATCTGTAGCTACATTTCTATGCTATCCAGTAAATCCAAAATCATCCAAGACCATCAGCAGGAGACTCAACTCCATTTTGTCCTCCTCGTGCATTTTGTCTGGATTCTCAATTTTGTCCTCCTCATGCATTTCACCAGGATCCTCTATGTCATCCTCCTCACACATTTCATTTGGGATCTCCGTTTGGTTGTCTTCATTTATTTAGTCTGGATTCCATGAAGCCATATTTGACAGCATGCAGCAGGGTCACTGTTTAGCACACGGCACCAAGGCTAACTGGGGGGGGGGGGGGTCATCCAAATAGATATGGTTGCTGAATACAATCTATTAGCATTAAAACTGACCTGCTACTTGCATTTCAATGATTACTCAGCTCAGGAGGCCATGCGCTTGGCATTGGTATAGCAAAGCCTTTTCCCTGTAGTGTGGAGGGTGGTTGGGGGGCAGGTGATGTACCACCCATCCACTTGTGGGGCTTAGAATGACCCCAGGAGCCCAGGGTTAAGATACTGCCATTTACTGGATCAATGGATAGGCACACCCTGCCCTGCAATAACCCAGGTTTGAAACATGGGTGTGTGAACATTATAGATTCATAGATGCTAGGGTCGGAAGGGACCTCAATAGACCATCGAGTCTGACCCCCTGCATAGGCAGGAAAGAGTGCTGGGATCAGATGATCAGATCTAATCTCTGATCTTAACATCATTATGTCATTATCATTAGTTTCCATTAACACCTCAAGACCTATGCCAGGCTTGAGGGGCCAGAACCATCAAGTCCCATTTCCCTTAGATTTCTAAGTTTACTAAAGTTGGCCCTTCTGAAGTCTAAAACTTTCGCATCACTGGATATTTTTCTCACCCTTCACTGAACAGTGAACTCTACTGAGTGACGGCCACTATATTCCAGGTTATTGTGCACCCACAGGTCCCCCACAAGATCATCCCCTGTTGCTAAGGCCAAGTCTAGCAAGGTGCTACTCCTGGTGGGACTGGACACCGTCTGCATTAGGTGGAGATCCTGCACTCAGTGTAAGAACCTCCTTGAGTGGCTTGTTTTAGCTGCCTGTTCCTCCCAGCTGAAGTCCGGGTAATTTCGGTCCCCCATGATCACTGTCTCCCTCGCCTGTAAGGCATCCGATAGCTTCTTGGAGAATACCTCATCTAGCTCATCATCCTGGTGAGGAGGTCTGTAGTAGACCCCAACTACCAAGTCCTTTTCCCCTGGCCCCCCCTGGATCCTGACCCACAATATCTCGGTATTCCCCTCCTCCACTCCTGCCTTGACAGAAGATACGTACTGCTCCTTAACATAACCCCCACCTTTTTTGCCCTTTCTGTCTTGTCTGTACAACCTGTACCCCTCAGGGAGGGATCATCATTACTGACACATGGTTCCCTCCTTCCTCCATACAAGTAGGCTCTAGGCAGGCTTTTAACTATTTACAATATTTATTAATGTATAATATATATAAATATAAAAATAAATATCACATACATATATTTATACAGTGACCATTAATCACTTCCAACCACAAGCTCCAGGAAAACAATATATACACAAGAACGCTACAGCTTTCCCACCCCACAGTGGGGAACCTGTACTCAATTTAAGGGTCACGCAAAATATAATAGGGGAGAAGTGATTATTCCCCTACAAAGGAACTGTCCATCTTTCTTTAATGCAAGAAGATAGGCATCAATGGACCCCTACCCAGTTAGGGGACCTAGCAATTAAAAAAAACAACAGGGTTCTTTTAAAAAATTACTCTTTCCTATGATAACACTATTTACCCATCACAATAAAACAATTTCAGCATTATCAACACAATACAACATCACAATACAACATTTCAATTACAAAATATAAGGTGCAGACATAAACATAAACAATCTCAATAACATCTATTTCTTAATATAGACCCTGACTCATGACAAGAGAGAGTCTTTCTTCCAATAGGGTCCCTTTCAGGGGGTGTGTGGGGGAGAGACTGTTCACCATGCCCCTTCTCTGTGGTTTGCCCACCACAAACATTTTCCCCTGTGGGACCCAAGGGCCCAATGACTCATGTTCCTTCAAGTGGCGGTGGTCAGGGGTGCCGGGCCTCATGCCGCAGCACTGCTATTTCCCCATGCCCTGGCTTTGGCATCGAGGGCTCTTTTAGCAAAGGCTGGGCCCTTCAGGATCGGGCCATCTGGTCTCATGCCAGGTGGCTAACCCAAGCAGCCTGCACTGCTTCCTGGCTCTGTTTCTTTGTGCACCGCTCTGCACATGGTGAGACCTGGCTGCTTGCCAGGAGATTGGACCTGAGCCACTGCACTGCGGCCCCCAAGACCCTGCCCTGTGTGTCGCCCCACGCACCGAGTGGCCTGCTGATCCTCTGGGGTTGCAGGCTTAAGTCACTGCTTGCGGCTTCCCAGAGCCTGGGCTCTGTGTGCTGAACCACGCACTGTGATGCCTGGCCACCCGCTGGAGTTGCAGGCTTGAACCACCACTTACAGCTCCCAAAGCCTGTATTTCATGTGTCAAACCATGCATTGTGATGGGCCCATGTGGTCTCACACCACTCCCAGGGCCAGGTCTCCATGCACCATCCCTGTGTTCTGTCAACAGCCCAAGTGGTCTCGCACCGCTCCCAAGTCTGCTTCTTCAGTAGTGGCTTCAGGAGCCTTGGGCCTATTGCCCACTGGGGAAGAGCTGCCCAGCTTTTCTCATTCCACTCTTTTTAAGTCCCTCACCGCATCTCCACTCATGCAAGGTATGCTGCTCTTTATACACTCTTCAGGGCTCTATCCTTGGAGTCTTCTGGACCTGACAGTGTTGCAGTCTACAATCAGGTCCATGGAGCTCCTCTCTCCCTCCTCTCAGGAAAGAGGTGTGGCTTCACTCCTCTTGCTGCCTCCTGATTGGTGAATGGACTCCAGCAGTCAAACAGCAGACTCTTGAGCCTGGGACTCAACCCAAGCTGCAAAAGGAAAACCTGCTACATGTGCTAGTTTGTGTAAAAGAGCACACAATAAACACATGCAGAATAATATATTAAACCAAATGTACATATGTTATGAGATATATTAGAATATAAGTTATAAAACAGGACAGAATAGAAAAAAAAATTATATTAAATATATACCAAAGTCACACAGTAACCCTCAAGCTAGGAACAAAGAGAGAACAAGTTGACATTGTTTTGCAACCCTGGCCACTGGCCAACAAATTTATACTCTCTCTCTCATGTAAAACAGTCTCCCCTTTCTCAAATGGTCAGCTATTACAAAGCTTACATGCACTGAACTTTTTTATAATCAGACATCCAACCACTCAGGTAAATACTTTGTTCAGACTATCAGGCAAATACATGCTACCTTTCCTGTTTTCTAGATCCTTAATTTCACTTTCTGTGGGCTCTCCCAAAAGAAAGCAGAGGCTAAGTCCTCTGTCTCAGTATCATGGTCAGGGTGATACTTAACCACAAGACATGATTCCCGTGACTCTAGGAACATTATGCAGAGAAATTACCACGGGCTCAATCAGAGAGAACTATCTTGGGAATCATAGAAAATTACAGTTGAAAGGGATCACTGGAGGCCATCTAGTCCAACCCCCTACTCAAAGCAGGACCATCCCCAGCTAGATCATCCCAGCCAAAGCTTTGTCTAGCCAGGTCTTTAAAAGCCTCCAGGGATGGAGGTTCCACAGCGTCTCTGGGTAACCAGTTCCTGTGTTTTACTACCCCCATGAGAAAATTCTTCCTAATATCTAACCTAAACTTCCCTTGCTGCAACTTGAGACTGTTGCTTCTTGTTCTGTTATCTATCACCACTGAGAATAGTTTATCTACATCCTCTTTTGAATCCCCTTTCAGATAGTTGAAGGCTTCTATTAAGCCCCTTCTCAGTCTCTAGACTAAATGAGCCCAGTTCCCTCAGCCTCTCCTCGTAAGTCAGGTGCCCCAACCCTGTCACCATTTTCATTGCCCTCTGCAGGACTTTCTCCAATTTATCAACATCTTCATTATCAAGTTTTGTATGAAGTACACACTTGGACCATACACTGTCCAATTAAATTCTTACTTACCTCATGCAGTCTGCAACAATTCCCATCCTCAAACTTTGTATCAAGCACTTACTTAGACCATGTCCTGTCCCACGCACATGCTACTACAATATTGCATACAGCACCATGCCTTGCACCTTGCAACTAGACACGCTTCACACCAAAACTAGGTCACTTATGTCAGCAAAGGGCAAAAGTTCATTCTTGCTAGAATGATCTTAACTGAAGTGTCTACTACACATACACATTAGAAGATTTTGCACACTCAAACAACAACTATATTAACTTAGACAGACATTAGGGCTGGAAGGGACCTCGGAAAATCATCGAGTCCAGCCCCCTGCCCCAGGGGCAGGAAGTCAGCAGGGGTCATAGGATCCCAGCAAGATAAACATCAAAATGTCTCTTGAAGGCGTTCAAAGTAGGTGCTTGAACCACCTCCAGTGGCAGCCTATTCCAGACCTTGGGGGCTCAGACAATAAAGAAGTTCTTCCTTATGTCCAGCCTGAAATGTTCATGGAGGAGTTTGTGACCATTCAACCTTGTCATCCCTTGGAGTGCTCTGGTGAAAAGACGTTCCCCCAGATCCTGGTGAGCACCCCTGATAAACTTATAGGCGGCCACCAGATCACCATTGAGCCTGCATTTTTCCAAGCTGAAGAGACTTGTGGCTCTCAGCCTCTCATCATAAGGTCTGTTTTCTTGACCCCTGATCATGTGTGTGGCTCTCCTCTGTACTCTCTCCAGCTTCTCCACATCCTTTTTGAATTGTGGAGCCCCAAACTGGACACAGTACTCCAATTGCAGTCTCACCAAGGCCAAGTACAATGGGAGAATGATGTCCTTTTCCTTCCAAAGTGGAGAACCTTGCCTTTTTTTGGTGTTAAACACTATCAGGTTCTCTTCCACCCATTTCCTGAGCCTGTCAAGGTCTGCCTGGATTACCCTTCTGTCCTCAGGTGTGGGTGGTTTACCCCAGAGTTTGGCATCATTGGCAAACTTGGCCCGTTTGCTTCTGATACCAATGTCTACATCATTAATGAAGATGTTGAATAGGGTTGGCCCAAGGACAGAGCCTTGAGAGACCCCACTGGTCACAGTGCACTATGACGAGTGACTTCCATCAACCACTACCCTCTGGGTCCGACCACAGAGCCAAATTTCCAGCCAGCAGATCGTGGTGAAGCGGAGGATGCAGTTGGCCACTTTTGCAAGGAGGTGATCATGGGATACCAGATCAAAGCCATTTTTTAAAATACACATGACGCTGGGGGTGCTCTAATTAAAGCACCCCTCCATCCACCCTGAAGCATGTATACAGATGTCCTTGTAGACTAACTAAGTAAGACATAAAGAGAGAGCCCTAGCACCATAGCATCTAGGTAGTAAATGCAACAATTAATTGAAATGTTATTGCTGTCTAAAACTATCTTCTTGTTCTTTTCTTAGTTAAATTATTCAGCTTATTCTAGGAAGAAAACAGCTAGGAGAGAAATAAGAATTTCATCTGCCATTTTGTAGCCTCTTCATAATATGCTTTTTAGCAAAATGTGTCTCATACCATACAAAAAGGAAAACAGATAGTTTTTGTATAAAAGCCAGATCCAGAAAGGAAAGGTGGAGGATCTGGAGAGACAGAGACAGACAGAAGTGGATCAAAAATATGATTTTCAGATGCAAATGTAGCTATTTTACATCACAATGTGATTTAGGCTAAGGGATGGTAAAAATTACATTCACACGGGCTGCCAATTTGCAAAACCATACTGTGCGTTATTTTACAGTGAATTTTTCACTTTCTATCTTGCAGCATATTTTTCACCTCAAATGGTCACAAAAGTACATAAATTTTACTCAACGTGAAAAGCATCTTTCTGTGGACACAGGAGGTGTCTACGAGCCAACAAACCGGCAAAGGAAATGAAGAATGATTCTGAATTCACAGAAAAACCTTGAATAAAAGCAGACATCATGTAATTACTCGGAGTTTAGGTAGGAAGCTAATAATAACCATCCAATTTATTAGAATAAAGTCAAAAATAAATGTTGGTGGATGAATTCTGGTTGCAGTTATATTGGGTACAATGTCATTGCTGTCTTAGCCTGCTGTCCACAGGCCCTTTATTAGCACCTAAAGGGAAAGTCAGCTGTTGCTTATGAAAGCTCATGCATCTCAGATTCAGTTAGTTCATAAAGTACATCTCTGCCCTGCCTTTGGCAGAGAGTAGGATTACTCCAGTTTTATACTAATGCAATTGGGATTAGAATCTGGTTCATGATCTTTGGTGAATTCATGTGCTAGGACCTGGTTTCTATGTCTAATTTGAAAAACAATACTTGGGGCTTTGGTCCAAAGGAAAATGGAACTACCTATTGAATTACGCATCTCTCTTTCTGCAGCTCTCATGTCTCCTCTCCACTCTGCCCCCGCACCCTTCCCTTTGCTCCTATCCCCTTCCTCTTTAAAATCTTGGATATCTTTGCAAAGTGTGATTTGTTCTAGGTCAGTAAGCTCCAGTAATTCCAACCTTTGCTGGAATTATTGCAGGCTGATGCATATCTTTTCAAATATACCAGCCTTTCCCCATAGCTATTGATTTAAAAAAAAAACTACCTAATTTATTGTGTTCATTAGACATCTTTCCTCTTCAAAATTCAATTCCTTGAAATCTCCCATAAGCCTCTGGGTTGCAGGGGGTCTGTGACTTTTCACTTTCTTCATATTTTTATGGACCCATTGAATTGCTGCTGTGACCCAAAGGTTTGGAATTCATGAGAAAGTTAAGTCTCTCATTCAGCCCCAGATTTTTTTTTAAATGGCTTTAAGGGATAGTAGTCATATTCAGGTCCAAATATCAAACCATCTTAGCTCAAAGAATCATAAATGAATTTGGATATTGCCTTCTTTGCTGTCAACCCTCATGCATAAAAATAAAAAGACAGAAAAGGCAATGTGTGACTATTTCCTTCAGATTTGCACATGCTGTCTAAATCTTCTGGATTGCTACCTACTGATCTTTTAAGTGTGCCTCCAGCAATATTTGTTGTGTTGCCTCTATTTGAAATGAGCATGATAGTATTTGTTCAAATTTATCAGGGCAGCTTAACAGCATGGATCAGAAATGATTTGCCTACTTTTTGTTAAACGTATACATGATCAAAACCTTTAAGTGTTCAGATATGGGATCTGGATGGCCTGTTGACTTGTTTTACTAGCTGAAATGCATCTTAACTCTTCACAGATCAAGAAAAGCTGTTAAATAGAGTCTGGTGAAAATTTTATTTCAGTATCTAGAAATTTCAGCCTTACTAACAACTCCTTTTGATCCCGAGACTGACTAGACATAATTGGCTGAATAACCACAGCAGAAAGCAACTATAAAATGTCAGAGTGGCATGAGGTTTCAAGTAGGGTTCTAGCAAGGTCTGCTTTGGGTCCATTTTTATTAATGACTTGGATGCAGGAGGAGAGAACTTCTTGATCAAGTCTGAAGATGACCTAAGATGGGGAAGGACTGGCCTCCCACTTTGAAGGATGGGATTAAAATTCAAAAGAATCTTGACAGATTGGATAACTGGACACTGGACCACAGAATATGACTCGACAAAGACCAATGTGAGGTGCAACACCTAGGGAAGAAAAGACAAATGCACAGATAAAGAATGGGAGATACCTAGCCAGGCAGAAGTACTCATGAGAAGAACTTGAGGGCTTTGGTGGATCACAAACTCAAAATGAGTCAGAAACATGATGCAACTGCAAAAAAAAGAAAAAGCAAGAAAATACAGTTTAGTTTTGCATTAGCACCATTAGCATGAATAGTACGTACGAGACAGGAGTTGAAAGTGCATAGTGCCACTCAGTGCTGGTTAGGTCTTAGCTGGAGTACTATGTGCCATTCAAAGCTGAGTGACAAAAAATGATAAAGGGGCTGAAATGAAAATCATACAAGAAAGGTTAAAGGAACTAGGTGTGCTTTGTTTGGTGAAAAGGAGATTAAGGGGAGAAGGAAGAATCATGATAGCACCTGTCAAATATTTGAAATTCTGCCATAAAGAAGAGAAATAATAACTATTTTCTCTATCACAGAGAGCAGAAAACAAAGCAATGAGTTTAAATTGCAGCAAAGCAGATTTAGATGACATGTCAGAAAAAAAATCCTTACCATCAAATTAGTATGACAATGATGCTCAGGAAAATGATGAAATCTTTTTCATCGGAGGTTTGTCAAGAAAAAAAACCAGATTGGCATATGTCTGGGATGGTTTAAGGATACTGCCGCTTTCTCTCTGTAGGGGTTGGACTAGAACACTGTTTAGGTCCTTTCCAAACCTATGATTCATAAGAACATAAGAAACTGATCCACCAAGAACCCCAAAGGTGGAATAGGTTGTTGCTCATTACATACAGAGAGTTCACACAAGTTCTCACACTTGCTTTTCAAGCCAATTTATTTGTATCAGCCTCTTTGGTTCTTGATGCCCAACCTCACAAGACTGGCATGCTCAGGTTGAAGAGCAGAATTTCGTACAAGTGTACTCAAATAGTACATCATTATTTTATAGTCAGTTAATATGATCTGGTTGCTGATCACAAGCTCTTGGTATAGCTTAGTGACAAAATTCACAGACTACATGATGGCATTTGGCAGTGCTGTTTGGCTTGTTCACAGTCATGTATATTTAGGAGATCAACATAAGAATGTCAGTCACTTGTCTTGATTTGACACTGAAGTACTGGAAACAGAAAAAAAGGTTTGTTTGTTTTTTTCCTAACTGGTGATGAAGTATTGTATCCTTTAAATAAGACTTAAAGGCAGACACTTAACGTTCGGTGACTGAAACACCCACTCACAATACAGCAAACCCCAGCTCTCCATTGGTAGTGTGTTGTATACTGTTGCATAGCATTATTACATATAGAATCATAGAAGCATGGAAGTGTAGGGGTGGAAGGGACCTCCAGAGGTTATCTAGTCCATTGATCCTGAGGCAGGATCATCCCTATTCAAACCATCCTACACAAATCCATTTTCTAACCTATTAGCAAAACTACAGAGTCAACCCTGACATAATTACAATGCATAACATCCTAACATGCCACAAGTAAAGCAGGAAGATGGTGTATAGGTTTCCCTATGCGGGGGAACTTCTCCACCGAGTTCTCTCTGAGAGCTATATGGAGGTCCTTCCCTTACCATTGGGTGAGGGATTGAAAGTTTAAGGCCTTGTAACTTCGGTTTAATGCTAGTTTTAAAACAGCGTAAGTTTTATTTGTAAGTTCTTTGGGTAGGAACCAGCCTTCTGTTCTGACCACGTTCAGTGCCTAGCACAGTGCGATGCTGGTCTGTACCTGGCACTCCCAGGCATTACCCAAATACAAACCATAAATATCTTTCAAGACACACCATCAGCTTACTTAAGGCACAAATATAGGAACATCAGGTTTCTTCTGAGTCCTTGTGCTTTTTGAAAAAAGCTGCCTTTATTGTTTCCCATTATATATTCATAAACTATAATTTCACTAGGGAATATTTTATTGTGAGCTGTTAAATCTTTACCGGAACACCCACCTGGGAGCGTGCAGACTCATGGAGGCAGCCCAGAGACATTATAATCCAATCAGACTGCTCTTGCAGAAGTCAAGAGAACTGGCCCTCCCTGCGGGGATCAGGGGAGCTACTGCTGCCACCTGCATGGAGACTCCTCCAGTTTCAAGCCTGTCCCCAGTTGACAGAGCAGCTGTTCACAGCATCTGCTGGTTTCCTGTCAAAGACTGGAAACTGGGATCTAGAACTTAAGATTAGCCACTTCAAGAGCCAGTTGTTAATGGGTAGCTCCATGCTCTGTGCAGAGCCATTTGTGCAATGTTATGTAAATTGTTTAATGATCTGGTTTGTATTTTTTCCAGTTTCCATATAACTGTAACATTCAGTTCTTCAAACAAATGTGTGGATTCATTGCTGCTGAAAAGCAGGCCTGGTGAAACACGTTGCCCGTTTAATAATGCGGAAATGGGAGGTCAAGCTAGCCACACATTCACTGCCCTGCCAGGGTGCCTCAGCTTCAACATAAGCCAGGTGGGGCTTCTTCTAGCAATGGCTAGCTGCTTCGTGGCTGACACAAGTTATGAGCATCTCTACTACCTAAGGAAGGCAGTGGAAAGGATGGTGAGAAGTTGTTTTTGTGAGTTGGTGGCTCAAAAAAAGGGCTTCCCCTCCCTCTTGCCCCTAATTCTCCTGCCCCATCCCCACTTCCCTCTCCCCACATATTCAGCCATCCATCATATTTTATGTTCCCATCATGTTCCCTTACTTGGCTCCCCTTCCCTCAGATTCAGATGCAAGTGTAAGCTGTTCTGGGTACAACAGAACAGTTGTGTTGTTGGATTTTTTTTTGTGATATCCTATTAATTTGACAGTATATATTTTGGAAGGATTTGAAAATACTGATTATTTTATATCATACTTTACTTCTCTATTTCATTTGAACTTTAACATTTTCTTTCAAGCTTGTCATTCTGTCTTGATACCAGAATTTACTTCTGAGCCTTCCATTTGGTTCAGTTTTCTGCTTTACTTGGACTTAATGGGAAATCCCCTTTCTGCAACCCATTGCCCTATGCCTCTGTCACTGGATGAATGCATGCAGAGACTTTAAATGACTACATTGAAAGAATAAGTTACATCCTTGAAGCCAATCTCTCCTCATGTTTATGGGCTAGTTAGACTCAGTGCCTACAGCAGTCAAAACAGGTTCTCAGCCATCCTTGTGCTGGCTGATATTCATTTGTAACAAATCAAGCAATTGAAAGGTGCTTTAATTAAAGCACCTGGAGTGTCTTATGCATCAGTATCCCTGTGTTTCAAAATGGTGGTAAGGGTTCTTTATCTAAAACTCATCAAATGAGCTTAAGATAAAAGTATCTGGCACCATTTTGAAGTGCAGGGATGCCGATACACTCTGGGAGTCTTAATTAGAGTGGCTCTTGAAGCAGCTCTTGGAGGCTTCAATGTTCTGGCCTAGAGCTTTACTCCAAATGAGGCAGAAACTTCCCTCCATCCATTTTATCCAATTACTCTTAAACACAACTTCAAAAGGAGGGTTGGAGAGAAAACTGGATGATTCCTAACCTGTGCCTGGTAGTTTTTAAGTGCTATGGTAGAAAGTCAAATTGATGTACTCTCCAAACCCCTTTGGGGTGAGGGGCAAGGGAAAGAGAATCCATGTTTTCTATTTCTTGGTCAAGTGGCCTAAGCACTGAGCTACAATATAAGCATGCATTCATTCTGGACCATGACTTTTGGACTTATGCTTAGGTGCATGTACACAGAGCTCCTGCCTGCCCCCAGAGCGCAGCCTGCTGTGCTTGCTTAGTAACTGTGAAGATGCTTACGCATCCACGTTAAGTACTGCATTAGTGCCACAAATGGCAGCTACGTGGCAAAGTGCCATTTGGGCACAAAGTGAAATAGAATTGTGCTCTGAGATTATCTGTGGAAGAGAGGAAAAGCAAGTAACACAGAAAGACAAGCCACAAGGAAAACAGTACCAAATATTAATAAGTAATTTTGCCATGGAAGGCAATAGCAGTCTTGTGAGGAAATCAGTGACAGGATTTTCTGATCCATCATAAAGTTTTAAATTCACTTCCCACATCTTTGATAAGGGATAATGGGGGAGATGTAACAAGACAGCAAAATGATTACACAGAAAAATTCCCTTAATTTATACACCTTCCTGCCTTCAGCTGGCATTCACGTGTAGGAGGGAAAGAGGTGAAATATATGGAAAGGAGGGGGTGATTTCTTCATTGTGGGAAGGTGGAATTCAACAGAGGAAAGAAAGAAGAGCATGAGGGCTCCATGCAGTCTCTCTGCTTTCTAACATCATGGTCTGCAAAAAGGAAACCAGTATCTTTCTTTAATTTGCTTCTAATACCCATGGTAGGCAAGATGAACTATGACCAAACTATTCAATATACATCATTTTTAAACACCATTTTTCAGCCCACAAAATGAAATTGCAATATTGAATAAGCACAACATCAAATTAACTCAATTCCCCCCTCCCATGTTATTATTTTATGCAATATAAAAAAAATTTATAGATTTTAACATTTATATAGAGGCTATAAAAACCTCATGCTACATCATCATATTGCTAAACTTTATTCCTTTTTATTATGACTTTATTATTGTCTCTCATGGATGAAACTGCTGATATTTTATTTTTAAATGTAATTTATTATACCATTAATATCACAGAGGGATCTTTTAACAAAACTATAACATAGTGAAAATATAGTATTGTGAAACTAATATACTCAATAAACACACATATAGTAGAGAAGTAAATAGGTATTTTAATTATAGCTTTTACACTTTTATGGTTGAAAGAGAACATGTGACCTGAAAAGAAATAAACCAGAGGTTAGCTTATATTGATTTATGAACGTCCAATTCTATACTGTTGCTTAACGCAGCCTCATTCAATTCCAGAATTAGCACTTTTGTCATGAGCAAAAATCCAAAACATTCAATCTGATTAACTCTGAGATGAGCTAATAGAATTATTAATATTTAATACTTTCCTAGACCTGATCACTGTAAACAGGAACACAGAAATCAAATTAAAAATAAACATGGAATTCAATTAGAACTGTTTTGCATGGAGAAAATGAACTCAAATTACTTCACATAACTTAACGCAAGACATTCAGTTGATAATGGGAAATAAGCATGCACGCACTTATTCAAATAAACAGTCTGTCATACAACTGCATATACATACATACCTTTAAGCAATCAAAATTTACTGGCATAGTTATATATATAACTATTTGTATGGTACAACAAAAACCATATGAATGGAAAACTGTGAGACCATCTTTTGTCTTTTTCAGGGAAAGATAAGCAAATGAAGAATTAAGTATTATTTTATTCTTGTCATTATACAGGTATATAAGTCATAATATTGTCATTACCTTTTATTTCAAGTCAATAGTTTGTTCCTGGCTTAGCACCAGATCCTGTAAACTCATTATTGCTGCACACAGTGCAATTTCTAAGAGTAAATTCAACACTAAGTATTTACAGGAGCAAACCTTGAATCTTCATTGGAAACATTTTGCACAACATAACATGATCCTCCTATGAAGAACTATGCAATTAACTCTCATGTTGATGTCACAAGTGTGTGGCATTTGGGAGAAAGATTACCTACTAACTTATCATTTATTTGCAACAAAATGAAGGCCAAGAGGACTAGCAAAATCCAGCAGGAAATCCAAGTCTCAACAGGAGGCGGTCACACGTCAGAATCTGCAGGCCATTGGCTTTCCTGGGTGGAACTGTAATCTCAAGGAGCTCAAGAGTAGAACTGTGCAAAGAACTAGATTTTGATTCACTGGCTAAACTGAAAATATATTATATATTGCTTTGCGTCAAACCAAGAGAGCTCTTTCTGCAAAGCAAACCCTTTCAAAACACTTTCACTTTGGGTTGATCCAGAAAGTATCAACACTTTCCTAAATGAAATATTTTGATTAATATTTAAAAAAACACATTGAAATATTTTATATGAAAACTTTAGTAGTTTTTTTTATTCCAGTATATAATTGAGGGTGAGTGGAGTGAAGAGAGGGGAAGGCTATCTACCCCCCCCACACACACACACACTTTTGATCTTTATATATGAGCTAGCCACCTCATCATCACTGGCATGTAGCAAGTATCATGTATAAATGATATGCACTTCTGCTAACCTACTTTGTGTTTATCTGCTGTTATGCTTGAAAAGCATTCAATTAAGCCTTTTTGTTCATATAATAAAGATGGGTAGCCCTGTTGCTCCCTGTATTAGAGAGCAAGATGCTCCTGTTACATAAGGAATCCATCCCTCACAGAAATCACAGCAGCTTGAACAAGAGGGATTGTAACCAGTACAGCCTGCTTCATACACCCCTATTTGATACGCATTCAGCCCAAATCAGGGACAGTGATTCGATTCATTGATTCGGTTCACTGTCCTCGATTCAGATTCAGCTGAATTGAATCCAAAGATTTGATGCTGATTTGGAGAATCAGCAATTTGCACGTAGACATAGCTTTAGAAGTTTGTTCTACATACCTCAAGGTACCAGCACAGCTTGTGAATGCTGCAATGTTGGGGCACACGGAGTATCCCACAGGAGTGCAGGGGGCTCTGCATGCTTGATGGTGAACCCAGAAATGGACCAGAAGTACTTCCAGGTCTGCTGGGGAATGCACTGGATGAGTGATTGGCTGTAAAGGGACCCTGGGTGCCCCCTACCAGACCCAGGAGGTACCAGTCACTGAGCCGGGAAGGTATGGAGGGGGCCCCTCTGCATGCTCCCCGGTGGACCTGGAAGCAGACTGAAGTGCTTCTGGTCCACTTCTGAATCTGCTGCCAAGTGTGGGGGGGAGCCCCGCATGCTCTTGTGGGATGCTCCATCCACCCCACCATCGCAGCATTTGTGAGCCACCTGCTACCTTGAGGTATGTAGAAAAAATGTTTAAAGCTGTGTGTTACGGCAGCGTCCCTCAAGAGGGCCGTGATCTCCTGAAGGCCCTCCGTCCGTGCCAAGTCCGGCCCAAGGCACCCTCAATTCTCACCCGCCACGACTTTGATGACAATAGATATAGGATGGGAGGCTGCCTTATTACTGCCTTGGGCGCGGTGTACTGGGACCTTCGTCCCTACAATTTCCCGGACCCACCGGGATGTTTCCCCATATGATGGGTACACTCCAGGCACCCTGGTCTTAGGGCGAAACGTGGCTCCTACCACCCCCAATACCACATCCCAAGCCTCGCTGACGTCCTGGACGTTGCTGTGTAAAAATCAAGTATGCCTCTTTTTCTCTAGAGGCTTCTGCTAGCGAGCCACCGGTCTTGTGGGCCCACCGCATGGCTACCCTTTTCTCAGGCCAGGCGTACCGTGCTACTATTCCCTTTTCAACCAGGGGACCACCGCCGCACTTGACCTTCTCAAAGAGGTGCTCTACTGCTAACCCCTGTCTCTCCTGGGGTCCAGGACAGCATCCAGCCTCAGGCCAGGGTCTAATGCTGTGCTAGCCTCTTGCCAGTTTGACCTGCCCCTGCCTAGGGCTTCTTCCAAATGCTGCCCCCTGCCTAGGGCTTCTTCCAAATGCTGCCCCCTGCCTAGGGCTTCTCCCAAATGCCGCCCCTCTCAGGCCTGGGGTGTCCTCATCCCATATTGCTGCACCCTCTCTGGTACTAAATCACACCCTCCTGGGTACCAGGGGTCCCCACACTGCTGGGGTCCCTGCTAAGGTTACTGTGCCCTACTGGTGCCAGGATCCCCACCTTACTGTGGGTCTCCCCTGAGGATACCGCACCCCTTCCTGGGCACTAGGACCCCACACTCTGTGGGCCCTTATGAGGCCTCCTCCTTCCACTACAGCCTCGCCCAAACCACCGGTGTGATACAAACTAACAAACCAAAACACCAGCCTCCTAGCTGTAACCAAACATAAGGCACCTAGCCATAACAGTAAGCCTCCCAGCTACCACTTCACATCATTGCTCTAGCCTCTGAAGCTCTTGGGAGCTGTAGTCACATTACTGTCTCTAGGAGCCCCTGCCCGAGCCCGAGCCCCTGCCCCTGCCCCTGCCCCTGCATGATTTTATGCTGCAGGAGTTTGTCCCGCAGCATCTTGCTCCCCTTGATGCTCCAGCGGAAGTAGCCAGCCACCTTCTTGCATTTGGAAATGAACTTGCTGGTGGTACTTACCAGCAGCCCTGCCCAACTCCAAGGTGTCCCTGACAACAAGGTGGAACTTGTGTGCCACACAGCAAATGCCAACAAAGGTGGCATCATGGACTGCCTTGACCATATTGATCCCATTGTCAGTGACCATGAACCTGCGGGTGAGTTTGCCCTGCCCAATGAGCTACCCCTGCACCAACTGGTTCATGGCCCCCATAATCTCTGTTGCCATGTGGGACTCATCCATCACCTTGTCTTGAAGGAGAGTCCACTGACAGCCTGATTGGTTGCACCAGTGCCCTGTGTGAGAGAGGTAGGCATGATCTCCATCCTGGCTGCTCCAAATGTTTGAGGTGAAGTGTAAGGCCACCTGTGAACCTGCCTTGTGCAGCTCCTCCCTCAAGGACTCCCTGCATGCCTCATACAGGAAGGGCACCACTGTCCTGCTGAAGGTGGTGCATGCAGGTACTTTGTATGATGGAGCCACGAGTGCCATGAGCCACCTGAACCCTGGCCACTCAACTAAGGAGACGGGCTGGCCATCCACAGCAAGCATCTCCTCAGTGGTCTGGGTGATCTCACTCACCTTTGCAACGTGCCCCCATTTCTGTCCACCTTTCACCTACTATTCCAGGGTCGCCTGCCCCTGCCTCAAGGTGGGTGCTTTGCAGTGAGAGGGGGACTTCTTTTTGGGTATGCTCCCACTGAGATACTTACCCTGGGCTAGAAACAGTGCCAGTAAACTCTGAGTGACCCCAAGGGTGGGGCAGGGGAGCCCTTCCCTGTGTAAAAGGAGAAACCAGTTGAAAGAAAGAGTTTTCAGTCCCCTTATTTGCATGGAAGGGGGATGGCTGGAGTGGGAGGCCATCCACCCTGAGCCCTGGTTGGCCAGTTTGCAAGCCAGGGAGGGACTGCCAGAAGGGACAAAAGCAGCAGCTAAACTGGCATGTGGAGCTGCTGACAGTGACTTTGGGGAATGGCTGGAAAGTAAAATGGTGCTGGCCGGAAGCCCTGGCCCACTCTCTCCACACCATCCCTGATATTGGGCAGGGGTGGCAACTACTGGGCCGCCACCCAGGTTACATTTAAATAATTGTATGTATGTATATTTATCTCATGTATGTATTTATTTATGTAATAAATAATATAAATGTAAGTAGTATGTGTTTCTGAATAAATTCTATATAATAATATGCAATATATGCTGTGCTTTTCTGCACAGTGAATGGAATGCATACTATGGGGAAAAAACCCACAGATTTCTTTTCTGGGGGAAAGAATCAAAATAGAGTAATAAAAACAAAAAGAGTATTTTTTGGGGAGGAATAAATTGAAAAGAATTAATGGATATAACAATAAAATAAAAGGGTATAGAAAGCAAAAGGTATTGAATTCCACTTATAACAGGTTAGCAAGTAGTAAGTGACAGCTTTCTCTGATGCTGATGAATTGCTGGAAGACATAGCTCAGTAACTGACCCTAAGGCAGAAAGCAGCTTAGTTTAAACAATGCTGCTTTTTATGCTGTTTTTCCATCTCTTCCAGAGCACTGGGATTGGAAGGGACCTCAGGGAAGGATCATAGTCACTGGCCTGCTAGACATGTCAGTATCAGAGCAGTCCTCCCCCCTCTTCCCCCGCCCTCTCCTTAGTTTCTGTTTCCCTACAAGCAAGCTTAGCTTCAAAACATTTCAAAAGGTTTGAAATGTTTTGACTGCCCTCCTTTCATTTCAACACTGTTTCAAAGCCTTTTGTTTCATTTTGATTTCACTATTTCAAGCTCGAAATGAGTTGAAACAGTGTCAAAATGAAACACCTGGCAAAATTTTGCACAGCCCTACTGAGTTGTTCCCTGGAGCTGCCCAGAGGGAACTAAAGGGAGATGAGGGCCCTGTGGTAAGGTAATGACCCAGACTTGGGTTGATTCTTTTGTTGTGATGCAGAAGCTTTTGCTTATGCTGCGAATTAGGTTTTAGAGCAGAGAACTGGCTTGTGGCTTGTGGGAGGTTTGGTGGCCACGGAAGGGTACGTAATAGCGGACTGGGAAATAGGCAGCCTGGCCTGGGTCAAGGAAGTGAGCAACTCAACTCAAGCTGAGGGTGGAACCAGTAAGGGCAGCCCAGCCTAGGGTCAAGCATCCTGAAGGGTAATGGTTGGCCCAGAGCAGGAGGCACAGGGGCCAGGGTCCCAGAAATACAGAGATACAGGGAAAAGACAAGGCTGAGGCCAAAAGAGCTAGGCCCAAATTGGTGGGCCAAGGCTGAAGGCTTCCAGTTCTTCCAGTCAGAAAGGAAAGCTAAAGCCAGGAGGTCTGATGCCTTTATAAGGGTACAGAATAATATCTGCAATGCATGGGTGTGTCTGTAAGGGTGAAAGGAAGCCATGAATTAGTCCTTAATGTAAGTAAGACATGAGAAACTGGCATGGTGACAGAAAGAGAGCACCTTAGACTCACAAGCCTCTGAAGACCGCTTCCCTTCATCAAGTTTTACAACAAGATGCGGCAGGTGAGAAAACCTTGGGAGGTGGGGGCAAGAGCCAGGCAGGATCAAGTTGCCCACTAAGGGGTATTGCAACCACACCTGGCACCTTGCTTGTTACACTCCCTGCCTGATCTCACTGGGACAAAGAAAACCCCTGCAGTACCGAAAAATCATGACTACAAATACCATCACCTCCTGCATCCAGAATTGACTGTGCTTCGGAAGAGCTGTCTGCTTTTGGCAAAGTCCTGTCTGCTAGCCCCCTTACGTTCACTTTCTGGGGTCTCTCCACAACAGCATCTGCACTTAGTAACCTTGGTGCTCAGAGGGCCAGCTTCAAAGGAGTGCTAGACATAAGAAACAAAGAAATACCTACCTTGTGTCCTGGGGCTAGGGTACCGTTTTGACCCCCATTGTGTTAGGCACTAGAAATAACTCATTTTAGACCACTTGAGGGGTGGGGCACGGGGGGGTGGGGGGGAAAGAGAGAAAGAAATATTATGAATGTAAAGGGGCAGATCGCAAACCTTAGCCCTAGATCCCATAAGGATATGAATTAAAATAATATTTGATAAATGATATAATCTTGGAAGCTCTGTAGTTCCATGGATCTCAGGTTTGCTATCCTGTGCTGTCACTGGGCTTTAGAGGTGACAGGACAAACTGTAATTCTGTGACAAGTAGTTTGCATCTGTTGGTTCTTAAACTCTGCAAACCTGTTGGTTCAGAGATCTTTCTTGTGGTTTGATGGTAAAGCAGTTTTGTCAAAGAAGTAGGGATGTTTCCTACCACTTGTGTCCTAGTCAAAGCTGTTCTAGGTTTTCCAGAGGGCAGATCAGTTCCGTAAACAAAAAAAGAAATTGCACAGCCACAACTAATGGGACATGACTTAGCATTTATACTATTCAAAACAGTGAGTTTGCTCTCAACTTTTCTCTAGAATTCTCTCCTAATTCTGTTTTTCATGTAGTTAGCTACAGCTGCTGTTAAAAGGAAGCACGTGGGATCAGGATAAAGAGGCACTCAAGAAACTAACTCTATTTGAAAGGATAGTCTATAATCTGAAAAATACTTATGAAATCTTGAACCATTCATCTCATGAGATTTCAAGGCATTTACAAACTTTGCATACTAGAGTCATTCCAACAATATAGAAACAGAGCTGTTTTTATAGTGCACCCTACAGGCAACACTATATACAGGCTGAATATATGCCATAAAAGCCTTTGAATGAACTTGTGTTGCAAACCTGTATTTATTTCTCAAGCACTCTGGTTCAGATTCAATTCTGTGTCTACTCTAGCTCTTGCTCTTGCTCTGGCTTAGAAAAGAAGTAGCTTGCATCTCCTTCACTTAGCACAGCTTGGGACCAATTAATAAGTAAGTCTTGGTCATGGCATTCCACACACTGTGTCTAGGGTTCGTGGGTGGCCAGACTTCTGTGGAGACGGCACAAAGGCTTCATGATCCGGAGTGGCTGGAGTCCTTATATTTGCATTATTAATGTAGCCAGCACAAAGGGGCTGAAGAGCAATTGTGGCTTAGATTCTCTACGTTGTAAATCCAAGAAGTTATATTCTTTTGCTGAATGGCTTATCCAGCAAGGACCAGGTGGTGTCAATCAGAAAACACTGTGAACAAGCAGAGCTTCCTCAAGCGCATTTTAAGATAATACTTCTAGTGATGGCAGTGCCTTTATCCCCCTACTTTAGGTGTAACAGGTTAGGTGTTTCTGATGATTCATGGCATTGTGCCTGGTAGTTTTGCAAGAGGGTTGTTTGTGCAATTTTAAGAGTAGTTTAGGCAAACACTCATATAGGATAGTTTAGACGGGGATGAGCTTGCCTTGAGCAAGGAGCTGGACTAGATCAGGGATGTCCTATCTATGGTACAGGTGCCACAGTAGCACAGACAGCTTCTGTGTGTGGTACATGTCAGATCAAGGAGGAGGGAGGCAAACAGCAGCAACAGCGCAGAAAACAAAAAGCAGAACAACAGATTAGGCAGGAAACACAAGGCACAAAGCTGAAAGCAGAGCAGCAAATTGGGCAAGGGAAAGAGATCTGTAGCACTTGGGAAGGATGCAGGGTTAATTTTTTTGATCCCCTAAAAGGTTGAACCCCACTGGATTAAATGACCTCCTGAGAACTCGTCCAGCACTACTTATTTACGACTCCGTCAGATATGGAAATATTTCACTGTAACAACTACCTTACTGAATAACCCTTGGGGGTGCTTATAGATTCATAAATGCTAGGGTCGGAAGGCACCTCAATAGATCATCGAGTCCGACCCCCTGCATAGGCAGGAAAGAGCGCTGGGTTCAGATGACCCCAGCTAGATGCACATCCAACCTCCTCTTGAAGGCCCCCAGGGTAGGGGAGAGCACCACCGCATGCTTGTACATGTGACAGGGTTTTATTCCTCAGTATATCATTCTATTCCCCCCTGAATTGACACAATGAGCTTTAATTATATCCATCACTGTGTATATGAGACAGAAATCACAAAAATCTAATAAATTACTCCATGAAGTATTGAAAGTTAAACACTGTAGGGGCACCACATAACAATCCACTCCACTGACCTCTTATTACTAAATTACAGCAAGGGGCACCGATAACTCACAGAATGCTGATATGTGCAGATCAGCAATAGTTTTGTAGTTTCATTAATTTATGTAAACTTTATTTTGTGTTTAAATCTACTTTTATTTTTTTTCGCTCCAACACAGTGCTGACATTCAGCCAAAGCCAGTGGGAGCGAGTCTGGCAGATGTGGGGGGGGTGGGAAGGGATCTGAGCGGATGGCCACGCAGCAGCCCTGGATTGCTCTCAGGACAGCAGCAAGTTTGTGGGGTTGCTTTTGTGGGTCTGTGACAGGGTGCCATCTGTGGCTGCATTTTTCTTGTAGGCCGGGGAGTGGGCACCTGTCAAGTCTTGCTGAATTCATCTCCTAGGGATCAGCTTCCCCCGCTCCTACTCTCCTGTCGTGCCTTGATGTTGCTGGGTTCTTAAAAAAGAGGGAGGCTGACCCACAGGTTCCCAGACAGGCGCTAAGCTCACCTCCTGTAGAATAACGCGCTGTTGCCTTAAGGGCAAAATACCCGCTCCTTCCTCCATTTCAGGTGACCCCGTGCCTCACAGATGGTTTCATAATTTTCTCTTCGTGTTGGGGTCTTGGCCGCTGTGGGCTTATCCCCCGCCGCCCCTTTCTCTCTAGCTAGGTCTGTCAGTCAAAACCCGTTAAGCAGGGCCTAACTCTGTGGCTCGAGCTGCCTCACCCACGTGGGCTCAAGGTGCTCTGTTGCATGCTCTCCGTGACACCAGGCCTCCTGGCTCCTCCACACTGTGGCACCAGGCTGTTGGGGCCTCAGCTCCTTCCAGCTTTGCCTTTCTTTTTGCAGCTAGGGCTGTTCGTCCAAGCCCACCCTCTAGGAC
>JAGPOW010000261.1:164012161-164028536 GCA_030014935.1 Caiman crocodilus | reverse complement strand
CTGAGTTCTGTCAGTTTTTCCTTTCTGCATACGTTTGATGTTTTCTGGTCACATGCACCTCTCCAGTCAAGAAGAGTGGTGGTCCTGTCCCACTGATGTGTTCTGTTACTTCAGCTTCAGTAGAAAAATAATAAAATACAGTCTGTAAGTAGAGAGCAACTGTTTTATAAGTAGAGAGAAACTGAGTGTAGTGTTTCTGTAGACTCCCACATGTACGGAGAGGACTGCCATTTTCCAGTACAGGTAGTCCTCAGACTTAGAACACAATCGGGTCTTGAAAACTGCATCTTAAGTTAAAATGTTGTGATGCCAGAACCAGTTTTCCTATAGGAACAATGTTATAAATGGAGTATTGTTTCCTTTATCACGAATGACATAGTTGCGTCCAGCTGGTAACTTTTGTTGTGGTGGGGAATTGGTGTCCCCTCAGAGGGAGGGATTGGAAGTGGGATGGCTCACACTGCTGTACACCACTGGTCCGGGAGCTGTTTGCATGGCGACTCTCACCATTGCTCCTGCTGCTGGTTTGGGAGGGCATGAGGTGGGGAGTGTGCCCCAGGATCTGGGCACAGTGGCTGGGACTGGGAGGGCTATGCCAGGCTATGCCCCCTTCTGCCACTTGCCTGGTTAGCTGGTGTTGGCACAAGACTGTGCTGCCGCGTTGCCTCTGGACAAGCAGCGCACAGCAGCAAGAGCCAGCCTGGCCTTCCTGTGCCTTCTGGATGAGCAGCAGCTTTGCCCCGGCTTGGTGAATGGCATCAGGGCATGGGGGGGATGGCACCCAAAAACTTGCTGCAGCCCCCCCATGACCACAGCTCCACTGCCTGGCCTGCCTCGATTTGGAGGCACACCTCCACCATGTCCTGCCACTGCTCACCCAGCCGGGGTGAAGCTGCTGCTCATCTGGGAGGCATGGGGAGGCCAGGACTGCTCCTGCTGCTCCTTCCCAGTTGTTTGGAGGCAGCACTGCAGGTCATTCTCACACTGGCTGGGCGAGTGGCAGGGGAGCATACCCCCTGCTCCCAGCGCCTTCTGCCTGGTGCAGCCCTGGCCCCACCTGCCCTGTGCAGGTCCTGGGACATGCACCTCTGCCCCATGCCTTCCTGGACCTTCAGTGGGAGCAACGGCAAGAGCTGCTGGACAAGCTGCCACATGAGCAGTCCCTGGACCAGTGGTGCGCAGCAGCATCAGCTGCCCCACCCCCTCCCCCGGGCAGTGCTTGTCCCAGCCCCAATCCCTCTCTCACTGCAGGGGCATTGATCTGCCCTTCCATGCCCCTTCCCTTCCCCAACCACAACAGACTTAGCAGTTGGACACAGCTGTGTTGACCGTCGTATAAGTGAAGCTGGCATGGGAACCTCAAAACTGTGTTAGTGTACAAATGTCATAAATGTTGTTTGTCATAACTCAAAGTCATAAGTCGAGGATTACCTGTATATGATAACTGTCAACTCCCCCCCCCCCCCCAAAAAAAAAAAAAAGCTACTTTCCTCACATACTCTTGAAACTTCTATAGTACTTTGCACTTTTGGTCACAAACCTTTCAACTTTGTGATAGTGGTTAGAGCAGCCTTTTGAGGACCAACAAGGAAGTTTGCTGATGGACTTCTGTTTCTCCTTTTTATAGTTGGGGGCTGCTAACCCATAACCCTTCTCTGAAATATTTGGCTAGGGATGATCCTGCTTCAGGCAGGATGAACCAGATCGAGGTTCCTAAACTGGGATGTGTACCCCTGGGCGTATGAAAGACATGTCTGAGGGGCACATGGGAGAATTGTGTAATGGTGGATTTAATTTTCATTATAATAACAATTGGCATTTAAGGGGCTAAAATATAAAATGCATGCTGGTAGGGGTGTGTGGGCAGCTGGTAAATTTAGAAGTAGGTATGCAATAAGGAAGTTTGGGAATCTCTGGACTACATGGTCTAGTAGTCCCTTCCACCCCTACTCTGCCCTGTGAGACTGACTTACAGGTCAGCATTACCTCATTCTCACAGGTGTGCTCTGTCACTAGAATTTTACCATGACTTCCTTTTTTTCCCTTTCCCCTCTCTCTCCCCACTTTCATTCCCAGTCAGTAGTTTTAGCACACAGTTTTTAGTGCACTGGAATAGGTGTGCCTGGGTGCACTCTTCCTGTGGCTCAGTTAAGGTTTCTTTTCTAAAGGTCATGTTCCCAGTCAGGATCCATGTAAATCCCAACCTGAGTATGGAATAGCTTCTGGCCAGTTTCACTGAAGGTCTGAAACATTCTTTTATGAGTGCTTGTAGATGCTGTGATTACAGCACGTGCTTTCAAAAAATGTCCTTCCCTTCTCTTTTTGAGCAACAAGAAACAGAAATTCTAGTCCCTGATTTATTAGGAAAAGTTTTAAACAGTTGAAAACTGCTTATTAGAAAAACTTTGTTTTAGTTGGAAACACTGTCATTATTTATTCATTATTAAAAAATGAAGTACTGTCTTGCTGTTTAAACGTCCATGTGTTTTGCAGTGGTTCTGTTCCTAAAATGGTATATTGAACTTAAGTGTCTGCCCTAAAAAATCAAAAACGGTAAGAATTCCAAGATGGGTAAGCTGTTTTGATGTGTCCCCCCAAAATAAATGACTGTTTCATTTTTTTATGAAAGAAATGTAATTAAATATCACATCTTTTAAAAAAAGAAATTTTGGAGATAAAGACCTATGTTCAATTTAAACTAGAAATGTTAAAATGAGAAATGGGATATTACTGAAAATTGTTCTTCCTACTGCATGTTCTGGCAAATCTCATTGCTGAGATTACAAGGACACTTAACTTTCGAGCAGAATGATTTACTTTTATGTAGAGTTAGGATAGAGAATCAAATTGGATTTATACTGGGAACTGGACTTACTGGATTTGAAATCTATGCTGTCTTTTGGATGCAAAGTCACTTACTGTGGCTTTGTACTGTCAGGTTCCTTAAGGAAGCTTTAATGAGATCTCATTACATGCAATGTCATTTTGACAGAGAAGTACTGTGCTTTGGGAGAGAAATGCTGAAAACCTGGAGATCGACTGAGGATATCTATAGAGTATATAGTAAAGGGGTAAAAATGTGTAGCGACTTACCAGACCACTGTTGAATAGCCTCCTGTCTCCTCTCCACCCAATGTGTTTGGAACTCTGACATCAGCATCATTTAACAATGTTCTTTAATTAATACTTTTATAATGTTCCTGATTTATTCTGGCCAGTCATAATGCAGTGTAGTTTATGTAGAACATTGTTGTTAATAAACAAATATTAGTTTTACATGAAGGCTAGTAATATACCTGGGAGTCATGGGTTTTACATAATGTTTTGGAAGAAATGGTGCTTAATATTAAGTCTCTTATCAGATGCAGCCCCATATAAATAAACTTGATTTCAGGTGATCCATTTTGCCTATACTTGTTGATGAACTCTGCATCAGAATAAAATAAAGCTGTCTTTGTGTCAAGATGTAGTTAGGATAAATTATCTTTTTTCACTGGAGGGACGGGGAGGAGGTTTAATAGTTTTCAGAATCTTTGCACATTTAACCTGAGTTTGTGAAATCCTTTAAATTAACCTAGATTTCTGTATGGTTTTCTTGGTGACTTATTTTTCTCTTGTCAGTTGAGTGAACTTGAGAAATTTAATTTTCTCACTTTTTAAGTATTTACCAGTAAGAAGAATTGTTTTGGTTCATTTCACTATCTTCCTTAGTATAAACTTGAATTGGACATAATAAATGGACCTTGAAAAATATATCAGGCCTTAGGTCTGGGCTTACAGATGCAGATCAATAATTTACCAATCTTGCAGCGTTTACTGTTAGTTTAAAAATGTGACTAAGTAATACTTCTGGACCAACTTAAATTCTTTTTTTTTTTTTTTTTTTTGTAATGACCATAGGTAATAGGATATAAGTTTTGCTAAAGAAAATGGCTTGAGACTCAACAGTCCTAACTGGAGTGTAGTTAATAAAAATACAAAAGCTTGGGTTGTGTATTGCCTGTTTCAAATTTAGCTGGTGTGACAGCTAAGGATCATCTGAGAATTTTAGTTGTTTTCCCCCACCCCTTTTGCTTTGTTACATTTATAATTCTTCTGGACAAATGTAAAGCTTGCTTCATTTAAAAAAAAAAAAAAAATGTTTGGGATTCACAAATTGGTTGTGGAACCTGGGGACTGATGGATTGCTTAATATTTATGGACTCTCATTGGCTTTTCAGACTAAGATATAGGTGCATGCGTGTGCTTATGTGCATATCTCTCTTGTATTTGTTCTTTTAGAATTTGATTGCTAAATGTCTCTGTCTCTATCCTTCTGGATGGGATTAAAGTTTTCTAACAAAACTCAAAAGTCAACACTGCACAATAGAGCGTAATTAGGGTTTTAAATATGGTAGTTGGAGGAGGCCTGCTAATCAGAATATCGTTTACAGAAAAATCTTAAACGCTTACCATGAGTTGAGATCATGTTTCATTTTTACTTTGTATTGTGTTTTAGAGTAAAACTTATTTTGATACGGTTATTGTGCTTAAGCATACTTTGTGAAACCTGTATTGAATATTATATTGTTTAAAGTTTTGGATATTTAGATAGCTAAGTATTTCCCATAGTGATGGAATATATCACAAGGTTACTGATCAGAGGCACTGGATACTCTGTAGTGAAACACCTGTGCTAACTTGCTGGAACTCTCTTTGTCCACTTAACCTGCAAAACAGCCATGTAAACAGAGTCTGAGATTTGCAGCTTTATGAAGACGCTTTCAAAATGTGTTGATTTAATGTTCTTTAACATAGTCGATATGGAACTGACAAGACTGGAAGATCCCCATACAAAGTTCATATTGGAATCTAAGATTTAGCTGATGGCAACTTCTACTCTTGAACACTTGAGTCTTTTGCAACAAATTGAATACAGTAAACTAGAATTAGTAACCACTATAAAAAGTCTGCTGTATGCTCTGCACTTCAGTTAAGCAGTTGATTGACACTGTTATACTTGTAAGTATAATTCAGTTCCAATTTGGTCTCTTGTTCTTTACATTTTACAAGATTGCAGTTAATTGTGATGTGCATAAAGTGTTTAAGTGCATAACATCTTTCAGTTCCACCGTCTGCTTTGTAACTTGAATGTACTCCCTCTAAGCATGTCAGAAACGGTAGAGGGGAAATGGCTGTCAAAAGGCTGTTATTAAAAGCCTTGGCAGTGTGGGAGCTAGGTGGTTTCAGGACTCTAATACCACAACACTGGCAGTGCTGTAAATAAGACTTCTTACGTACATACCACTGAAAGTGGTGAGTCTGGGGGCTACTAATACCACAGCAACTGCTGTCATTTTTAAGACTTCTGATAATCATTATCAGGGCTGCTTTTAGAAGCCTTGAATATGAAGGAAGCTAATCAGTTTTGTGGTTTCTAATCTTACAGGACTGATGCATTTAAAAATTACCTGAATTTACTGTAAACAGTTTTTAAGAGCATACCTAGGGTGCCTATTTCAGTCCCAAACAGAATACAATATATATGAAAAATGATTGAACTATCTTTTGCCTGTGCTGTATTTGTTTCTCTTCCTCACTGACAGAGAGGATTTAGCTTGGGAAAATGACTTACTACCAAAATAATTTCATCAATCCTAAGTTTAACTAGCCACCAGGGGACTCTCTTATCCCTCTTACAGTGTTTAAGTGTGCGTAGGTGACTCTTGGTAATAGGCTCACGTAAATAAATAAGCAAATAGAATGGGAAGAGGATTCCTGAGCAAAAACATGTAAAGAGAGAGTACAATAGCATGCAAGTCCTAAAATCCTGTCTTCAGAAAGTGATCCGCAGCAGGTTGCTAAATACTGTCTATAAGCATGTTACAGTACATGTGAACATCTGCATCCTTTCAGTAGTTCAAAACCATGGGCTGTATTAGAAACTGTTTAGATTGATTCAGTAAACTAACACTCTTACACTAGTTCTGATGAAATGATTCTCTTTCTTCTATGTTTCTGAAAGAATTACATTAAGCAATCCCCTTTACTACTTCCAATAACACATCAGTGTTTCTTTTGTACTGGTTGACAAATCACATCACTATATTTCTTTGGTATAAAATTGAATGCTGGACTATTAGAGAGTTGGAGGGGAGCAGTTATTGAATTCATTTGTCTTATTCTGCCTAACCTTCAGAGCAAGCTGACCATGCATGCAAATGTACATGTTGCTGATGTTAACCAACTTCTTTCTTTATTTTCAGTGGTCCTGTTCCAGTTTTGGTTATGAGTCTCCTTTTTATTGCTTCTGTGTTTATGTTGCACATCTGGGGAAAATACACTCGTTCGTAGATTCAGCTGCATCCCTACATCTGCCGACTTAAACTTACACCTTGGACCAAAAATGTGTTGGATCTTGATTGTTCTTGGAGATAAATTAGTTGGAGAACTTCCTGTTTAGCTATGGACAAGTCTCTCAACTCTTGCTTGGCTCTGGTGTTCAGTGAATTTTCACATTTTCCAGTTAGGCAAATTTGAATGCTTTTGATCAATAGATCACTTTGTATTTGCAACCATAGACATAGACATTTACAGATATTGCAATAAAACCTGTTTCTATAAATGGATGCTATCTATGTATCTTATTTCTATACCTTCCCTTACCTTGCCATCCTCCAGTATAACAATCCTGAAATACTACTGTGAGGTCTCTGAATTTAACTGTGGCTTTCAGTACAAACAGTCATATAGCTTAAAACTTTTACTGTATGTTGAATTTCATTTTAAAACTTAAGTTGAGAACAGGGAAAGTTTAAAAAAATATTCTCCAATAGTTGTGTGAGAGTATGAAAATATGTAGAATCATAGAAAATTAGGGTGGTTGGAAGGGACCTTAGGAAGTCATCTAGCCCAACCCCCTGTTCAAATTGGGACCATCCCCAACTATATCAGCCCAGACAAAGCGGGGTCTTGCAAACTGCCAAGGATGGAGGTTCCACCATCTCTTTGGGTAACCTGTTCCAGTATTTTACTACCCTCCTAGCAAGAACATTCTTCCTAATAGTTAACCTAAATTTCCCTTGCTGCAACATGAGACTTGCTTCTTGCTCTGTCATTTGCTACTGAGAACAGTTTAGCTCCATCCTTTTTGGAACCCTGCTTCAGGTAACTGAAGGCTGCTATTAAGTCTTCTCTGTCTCCTCTAGACTAAATAAGCCCAGTTCCCTCAGTCTTTCCTCATAAGTCATGTCCCCTAGCCCCCTCACCATTTTTGTTGCCCTCCACTAGATTCTTTTCAATTTGTCCATGTCTTTTCTGTAGGGGGGGGGGGCAAAACTGAACACAGTACTCTAGATTTGGCCTCACCAATGCTGAATAGAGGGGAGGAATTATTTCCCTTGACAACTGGCAACACACCTACCAATGCAGCCCAGTATGCCATTAGCCTTCTTAGCAGCAAGGGCACGCTGCTGGCTCATATTCAGTTTATTGTTCACTGTAACCCCTAGGTCCTTTTCTGTGGATCTGCTGCCTAATCAGTCAGCCCCCAGCCTGCATGGGATTGTTCATCCTAAGTGCAGGACTTTGCACTTGTCCATGTTGAACCTCATGTCATGAGACTCCTTTTGGCTTAATCCTCCAATTTGTCTAGGTCATTCTGAATCCTAACGCTACCCCCCAAGCATGTCTACTACTCCCTGCAGCTTGGTGTCATCGGCAGACTTGCTGAGGGTGCATTCTATGGCATCTTCCAGATTGATGAAGATATTGAACAAAACTGGTCCCAGGACCAATTCCTGGGGCACTCCACTTGATGCCAGCTGTCAACTAGACATTGATCCATTGATTACTACTCCCTGAGTCTGATGGTCCAGCCAGTTTTCTATCCACCTTGCAATCCATTCAGGCCATACTTCCTTAGGCTGCCTGGGAGAATGTTGTGGGAGACTGTATCAAAAGCCTTGCTGAAATCAAGGTACACCACATTCACTGGTCTCCCAGCATCCACAGAGTCAGTCATCTTGTCATAGAAGTTTAACAGGGTGGTCAGGCATGACATGTCCCAGTGACATCTGTCAACATACTATGGTAAGTATACCAGTAAGCTCTACCTCTTTGATATGGCATCCTACAGCAAAGTGTTTTGATTGTTTTTCATCTTATAAGGGATAGAATACATTCCTCAATGTAAATTAAATGTATTGTATTATTTCACCATAGCTGAGTGTATTTGCTTCTTAAGCTATAATTGGTATGAAAACAGCTGATCCTGTTATCAAATTCAAATAAATTAAAAAAAAAAAAAGAACTTACACACTAATTTTGTGGCTGTCAGGGAATGTAAACAGGCGATCTGTGCTACAGGGCTTTATGAGACACTCCATGCCTCCCCTACATAACAAAGTCATTAAAAACAAAACAACCCCCCCAGACATGTGCAACCAGTTCCATTAAACCAAATTTAAATACAGTTCCTGACAATTTGGCTAATACCAGAGTTCCTTCATCAATTTTGGACCACTTTTTTCCTTTTCACTCCTGAAATTGTGTGCATCCTGAGCCTTTATGATTAAAACTGCTATATACCATACACTGTAGACTCTCTAAATTCAGTGCTGTTCCAATTGCCTGTTCCATCACAATTGAGTAGAATGACCTGTAAAGCCTACTGCTCCTGCTTTTGATGCTTTTGGGATTTTTTTGGTGGTCATTCTTTAAATTGTAGTAGAAAAAACAGTTTCATCAACATGTGCCTCTGAGAACAACTGTTCCTTATTGGGTGGTAGGCTTTAAAAACGCCTAGTTTTTCACCAGCCTCCCTCCCTCCCCCCTCCCCCCCCAACAAATAAACAAAAAAAATACCAGGAAGCATAAAGTCTCTTCAGTTCAAAAATACTTGCAGGTATAATCAGTTACCTGTGTCTTTATTACTGCTGCTAACAAATGCTACTGAAAACAAACTGAACTTGCAGAGTGTACAGTCTAATGACATAAAGATGGAACCAAGCAACCCAGGTTCTGTTGATTCATTAAAAACTACTTCAAAGGTGTTAGATTCAGGAAAACATGTTTTGAAGTGCAGAACAAACAAAACCTAGAAAGATAAAAGGTGGGAGGTCCTGAAACAAACCTAAATTTGAGTTCCTCTGAAAACTTACATGACAAATAGCTAACTGTTGCTAAAGACTTGTTCCTTTTAAAATGCAGTGCTAAACAATGGGCTTTATTTGAAATAGTAGTGTTAGAGTAATGTAACTGACAGTCCAGAAATTATGTGAGGCAAGGATTTTTTGGGGGGTGTTCTGGGGTTGATTGCTGGTCTTGTGGCACGAACCTTGGGAGGGCACGGCCCTGGATCTGCATGCTGGCTGGGCCAGCTGCCACTGTAGGCTGGGGCCGAATTGCACCAGGCCAGGTGGTGTGGGGAGCAGGGCTACATAGTGGGCTGTAGGCACCTGAAAATTTGCTGTAGTTCTCCCTCCCAGCGCTGCTGCCACCCAGCATAACTGCAGTGCAGTGCAGCCCAGATGCTGCTGTAAAAAGTGCAAAGCTGTCTTACAGCCCTACCCACTCCCCTGCACAGATCCCAGGGTGGGGCAGGGGAAGGCGATGGCAGTGCCGTATTCTTCATGGTGGCAGTCTGGGCTGCACTGTGTTGTGATCAGGCTGGTCAGCTCTGGCATTGGGGGGGGTGGGCTATAGTGAATTTTCAGGTGCCTGCAGCCCCCTGTGTAGCCCCACTCCCAGCACTGCCTGGCATACACCAGCCCTAGCCCTAGGCAACCAAAATCATGGGCCCTGGGCTGGTTGAAACCCCCCCACAGTCCCACCCCATCCCCACCTGCTGCCACCTGTGGGGAGCGGGGCTCAGAGCTGCCACTAGGAAGCAGCCACTGCCGCAGCAAGACCAACAAAGTAGAGGGGAAGGGAAGGGAAAGAGGTGGATGGGGCCATTTGCACTACCACCATGGAAGAAAGGACTGCCCCCCCCCCCTGCAGCCAGGGCATTAGTGTAACAAGTGGATGTCCCAGGGCCGGTTGAATTGTTGTCTGGCCCACTTATTTCTGGTCTAATTGCTTTCCTGCCACGCCTTTGATGAAACCATTGAGAGTTGATAACAAGGCAGGAGGCTGCCCATTTACTTGCCCTGATGCGAAGGGCATATATACACAGCTCTGACCTTCCCTATACTGTGTCCTATGCCTCACAGATGGCATCTATGGCCAGGGTGTAATTTTAGGTCATGCCCCAGGACCAGGAGCTTCCACCTTTCCCGTAGCTCCTGTGGTGGGCCAGTAGGAGGTGTTTCTGCACCGAGCCACCATCTCACCACGCCCAGCCAAAAACCAAGGTTCGAATACCTCCCTTAGGGTGCCTATGTATGACCGGCCCCCTTCCTGGAGCACACCTGCAAGCCTGGGGTAGCGCTGCCACAACCTGGACTCTGGTCTTTGTCTGGGCCCTATGCCAGCTGGCATACACAAGCCCTGCAGACCTTGGTATCTTGGAGCGCTTCTATTAGCCTGAAGCATAGAAAATAGCCTTACTTAATCAGTTGAGCGAAGGGAGCAAAAAGGCATGCCCAAACCGTCTCAAGCACGTACCACAAGGCTGGCTAATGGACAGCTTTATGGGGTAGGCTTGGGGACAGGGCAGGCTTGGGAATAGGTGCAAGTCCTAGAAGTATCAAAAGAAAATTCTAGAACAAACAAATGGCGTGGTAGGTTTTTACAAGCAACTAAAATACTACAGTCTAAATTCCCTGCTACATTTCATGGAAGTTACTCACAAGTCCATCCAGGGGCTGATCGTGCCTGCTCTAGAGCCTGCATGGCTAGCTGGCTGTGTCCCCAAAGCATGTCTTCCCCCTCCTTCCAGGAAAAAGGGACCTTATATATCCATATTGTGACATCATCATTAAGTTCTCAGCAGAAACGATCCCATTGGTGGCTGACAGATGCTTCCAAATGACACAAGACTGACCAGGTGAGAGAACTAGTCATACGACCTGCAAGGGCAGGGAAACTGAGTCAAAGGGAGACGGTCCCCCCCCTCCCTTAGGAATGTCTCCAGCCTAGGTCACAGCTCAGTGGGAGATGTGGGGACAGGCTGCCTGCTTACAACAGTGAGGCAGACTGGGGGTGGGGAGGGTGATTTCTTCACGTACCTCTAACGTGTTACGTGTAGCAGCTCTGGCCGGGGGGTGCTCTTCTCCCGGCTGCTTGCAGCAGACTGCTGTCTTCACTGCTCAGAGCCCTGTTCTCAATCAGGCAGCTGTGCCTGATTTGGAGTGCAGCCAGCTGCAGGCTGCTTTGCTGCTTGCCCATACCCCTGTGAGTAACAGAGCACAACTTGTGCTCTGTTACACCTAGACATGTGCCTAGTTTACCTATGTGTTAATCTGGCCCGGCCTGGGGGGGAAGGAAATGAAGAATAGGGCACAAGTAGATTTATTAAACAAGTGGGAAAATTAACAGGTTGCTCAAAGAACTGTTAGAACAAGCTTTGGGGAATTTTGACTTTTCATCCAGGAAAACAAAGGCTATGAAGTAGAAATGTAGTAGAGAAGAAAAGGTTAGAATCTAACAAAGTAGGCTGTTGTCTATGAAAAGCCTCTCTGAATAAGATGTTTATAAGGTGCCACTTCTCTTGCCTTCTGCCCAGTAGAAAAGAAGATACTGAAAACAGACTGGCTGTTTTCCAGTAGTGAACTGGAATGACCCATGACAGGTCTAAGATGGACTTGCATTAGCACTCTGATACTTTTCTTTTGCCAGGCTACAGCACAGCACAGTGCAGGCAAAGCCCCCCCTGCTGATGGTCCTCCTTCTCTGCTGGACTACAGCGGGCAGAGCCCTGTGTCACGGGTGTGTGTGTGTGTCTTAAGGGAGGAAATACAGCCAAACCCTGGGACACCTTCACAGGGCTGCTGGGCAGATGATTTCAGTAATGTTTGTGGCAGGAATGTTTGCTGTGAGGGGAAGGGAAAATAAACCCTGTGGGTGCTGCACAGCGGGTTGTGCAGTGGGCATGCAGGCCTCCTGTTGTCTACAGCCAGCAGCTAGGGGTCCTGCTTACTGAATTAGCCCTTGTCTCCTACAGAGGGTTACTTTCCTTTACTTCTGGGCAGAAGCTCCTTCTACAGATGTAATAACTGACTCAGAAGCTGCTGGATCTGCCTCAGTAGCAGCTTGTGGGGATATAAAGGTGTGACTCTCCTGGGGACTTGCCAAAAAAGGAGGGAGCAAAGTCCCTCTCTGTCTGCCCTCCACAACTTGATGATACTCAAAAGAAATTATACAAAAAGGGAGGCTCCTATAATGGGTAATGCCTGTCCCTTCAAAGAAGGGGTTTTCCCTTTTGGCTGTATTTTCTGAGGCTCCACCTCCCCTACACCTCTTCCACACACCAACCATGGTGTTATCCAAGTGGTATTCACCCAAACAGTATTTAACAGAGACCTGCCACCCTTTACAACAGGGTGAGGACAGGGCATGCCAGTTCAGCTAATTAAACAATGAAGACTAGGCATCTACCTTCTTAGCCCGGGGTCAGTACTGACCCGAACAAATGAAATCAAATTATCGGCCTTTATCCTTGCCTTGCCCTAGTATAGAGTGTTTCAGCACATTCAAGAAGAAACAAGAGAATTACACCACAACAATTAATTTCATCATCTCACATTGCCAATTATTTGGTGCATGGTGAGATTCCAGCTCACATGTCCTACTCTTCCGGATCTCTCAACTGTGTGCAGTTTGCCAGATGTCCAGAGTCCTTTCACTGCATACCTGCTGTGTGCTTGCAGGTTTCTTCTGACCAGCCTCTCCTGGCTAAGATCTTGGAGTCTCTATCCCTCAAGAGTCTCAGGGTCCTCCCTGCAGCCCCTGTCTGGCTCAGCAGCCCATGCTTGGGGCAGAGCCAGTGTGCAGGGAATTTTGGGAGCAGCCTGCGTGCAGTCTCTAGCTGATTCAAAAAGCCCACCCTGCTCCGTCTCCAGGCGTATCTTTATGATGTTGTTCCCTGTCTACGCCACTCTTGCTTCCTTTAGACCTGCAGGTGAGTGACACCAGTGAACAGCCCTTCCTGGGCTACTTTGCTGTACAGCAGGGGCTATTTTGGGGTTCACACTGCCCCATACGCTTGGGGCACAGTGTACGAATCACCTTGACTGGTGACAAAGGGTATACAGGTTTCCATTGCTTTGTGCTGTACATGCGTTCCTGGAAAATGGCGCATAACTCAAATTTGTATAAAGAGAACCCACTTTACAATGTAGCAAACAGGAGGGATATATTCCAAGACCTCATCTGTACTGACTGCCAGACCCATTTCTACTACTTTTACAAGACAATTTTGGTACTCACCAACAGCAGACAGTACACACATGGACAGGGCACTATCATAATGGAGATGGCAATTACAGAAACATGTCACAGACAACGAGCAAGGAGCACAAATCCACACAGGAGACTGTATTTTGGCATGCATCACGCCCACAATGCTCTGCACAAAGCAGTGGACTGCGGGTTTCCACCATACTGCTTGCATAAGAGTGAATTTACCTTGCATATAATGAATTTTTGGTGTAAAAAGGGTCATCACATAAGAGTGAATTTGCACATACAGAACCCACATAAAGTGAGGGAAACCTGTAGTTACACGTTACAATTAGGACGTGCAAAATTTTTGGTGGTATTAAAGTTAGATGGTTGTCCAAGCAGTTTCATGTTAAGGGTTAATACGCTGTGTAACTTGTGCTGCTTGGACTAGCTGCTGGAGGGCTGTCAAGCAAGGGTCTGACTAGGAGTTGCCAACTCAGCCCTGGCCCCTGAAGCTGCAAATGTGGCTGCACCAGGGTTCGGAGCCCTGGTCCGGCTTGTTGCTGGTGATTTCTGCATGTGTGCCTCAGGGTGCATGGTGGGGAAGGGCCTGGGGCTGCACCTCCCCCTACTCTTCCCTTTTGTCTGCCCCGAGGTGCCCATGCAGTTGCCACCGACAACAAGCTAGGCCAGGGCTCCAGACCCCACTTCTGCTGATTGCAGCCTCCTGGCTGCCTGCTGCAAGCAGCCTGGGCTATGGACAACTCCCTTCTGCCTGCCATGAAACCAGGGCTGCTTGCAGCAGGGTTAGTAACCTCCCCACTGCCCCAGTACAACCAGTCTGAACTCTGTGGCCAGCAGCAGGGCCTGGCTGTGGCATACCAAGCACACTGGTTCCATGTGCCGAGCTCTGGCACATGCGTCAGGGGTTGTCAACCCCCGGTATATAGTAACCTTTGATAAAAAGAGGGGAAAGGGGATATGAGGAAAAAAGATATAGGTGGAAAAGAAAAAAGATGGCCGGCTGTATATGGATAATATTCTAAGGATGTTACATTTGTTACTTATTTATTTTTGGAGGCAGAAATTTTCCAAAATTCTCCCCAGGTTCACAACCACAGATACACAGTTATTAATTACATGTATAAATCTGCACTCTGATTATATTAATTAAAGGGGTTATTCATAAAGACTCCCTATAGCTAAATGAAGATTAGTTTAAGGAATTTCATCCAGATGTCCAGAAGTGATAAGTTTATCAGGCCTCAATTATTTAATGGCCTTCAGAGGTTATCAGCTAGGTTTGGACTCCTGACACTGAGTGCCAGTCCTTGTGGTAAATGGTTCCATTTACTTTGCAGTATTGCGGTCAAGTGTTTTCCTGGTTAACTCAGCAAAAAATGAAATCTGGCCTTGCAAGCTTGCTTTTACAAAAGGGTAACTCAGAATTTCTGTTATCTTTCTCACACATTTACAGTAGCAACACATACCTCCTTTCTTTACATAATGGAAGATATATACAGGGTGTAAGCTCTTATACCAAGGCCTCTAAATGTGTTTGTTATGATAAAAATCAGCAGATGCATTGTCTTTGAATTTTGGGTGTAGTGTTAAATAATGTAACGATTTCTTGTTTGAAGAACTTTGATAAAGCATAGAAATAGGTGAGAATTAGCATAAAGAGTGTAAAAAAATGATAATAAAAAATGATAATGTATTAAATGGAAAGAGAAGGAGGAGTTATCTAATGTATGGACATGTGATGCATGAAGTTCCTGGGTTGCAGTGCAGACTGGAGAGTGTTTGGTTTTCTCATGCTTCTGGATTTGGGCTTTTGGGCTCGTCTCTCTATGGGCTCATCCAGACAAGCATGCATGTGCCTCTTGCCCCACCTCAAACCCCTATGAGGCGGGGAAACAGCCACATGTGGGAACAAAAAAAATGTTCCCCACACTGCAAGTTTGCAGCATGGGAAGGAAATTAGTTCCCTGGATATCCAGGGGTCTAAACAAATTGAAGTTTAAAAAAAGTGGAGGAGGGCATAGTTCCAGATCGTGCCCTGAGGCAACCAAAGGCTGGGTCCTCCACAGAGACGCTTTGGCTGCTGAAACACGTGGCTGGCCAGGCCACAGGTTTCAGCACCAGAGCTCCGGTGCTGATGGGTAAGGGGTCAGGTGGGCTGGAGGAGGGGGGAGGGGACCGTGGGGGAGACCCCCGATGGCCCTGCCCACTCCCCCAGCCCCCTGACCCTTGCCCTGGCTGGCCTCTCCCCCCACCAGCCCTGCTAAGGCTCCCAACCCCTGCTGCGGCCGGCCCCTCCCCCTGCCGGCCCCCCGGGGCCCCTGACCCCTGCCCTGGCTGGGGCCATCCCCCAGCCCCGCAATCCCTGCCTCCCCACCCCATGGTTTAAAGAAACAAACAACCCCCCCCCGGGTACTTACCGGGAGCTCCAACTGCCGTCTGGCTGGTGGGCCCTGCTTGCACAGCACGGGGCAGAGGGACAGGCCCAGAGGCCCCATCCTGGGCCCTCCTGCCCCCCCCCCGCTGTCCTGTGCTGCCCAGGGGCTCTGCCAGGAGACCCTGGAGCCCCCTCACCCCCCCTTGTTTTTAAGGTAAGCAGAAGCTTTTTCCCCCCATTTTTTCTGTTCTTTTTCTGGTTTTTTTTTTTAATTGATGGTGCTTGGGGTTGTGGGGGTAGCCATGGGGACCTGGGGATGCAAGTTGGGGGGTGAGGCTGGGTAGAGCAGCCATTGGGGGGCCTGGGGGAGTGAGGGGTGGAGCTGGGTGGGGCAGCCATTTGGGGTCTGGGGGAGCAGGGGTGGGGCTGGGTGGAGCAGCCATTTGGGGTCTGGGGGAGCAGGGGTGGGGCTGGGTGGGGCAGCCATTTGGGGTCTGGGGGAGCAGAGGTGGGGCTGGGTGGGGCAGCCATTTGGGGTCTGGGGGAGCAGGAGTGGGGCTGGGTGGGGCAGCCATTTGGGGTCTGGGGGAGCAGGGGTGGGGCTGGGTGGGGCAGCCATTTGGGGTCTGGGGGAGCAGGGGTGGGGCTGGGTGGGGCAGGCATTGGGGGGCC
>JAGPOW010000261.1:163995016-164012061 GCA_030014935.1 Caiman crocodilus | reverse complement strand
CTGAGGGAGCGGGGGTGGGGCTGGGTGGGGCAGCCATTTGGGGTCTGAGGGAGCGGGGGTGGGGCTGGGTGGGGCAGCCATTTGGGGTCTGAGGGAGCGGGGGTGGGGCTGGGTGGGGCAGCCATTTGGGGTCTGGGGGAGCAGGGGTGGGGCTGGGTGGGGCAGCCATTTGGGGTCTGAGGGAGCGGGGGGGGGCCTGGGGGGGGCAGCCATCAGGGGAACTGCAGCAGCAGATGGAGGATGGGGCCAAGTGGAACATGTGGGCCTTGTGGAGAAATGGTAGGCTCTGTGGGGGCTTTTTGGCCTGCATTGGGGGGCTGGACCCCTTGTGTGGGGGCTGAATCCCCTGTTGGGGGGCCAAATCCCTTGTGTGCAGGCCATTGCCCTGTGGGAGGCAGCAAAATATGTATTCATGAATTCATGAAAGATGTATTTAGACTTCACTTTATTATTATGATACGAGATTTGCTTTAACACAGTAAGATATGTCAATAAAACATTGTCTAACTGATTGCTGTCTCTATCTCACTCTCTCTTTATAATGGTCTTTTGTTTTACTTGTGGAGGAACTTGGATTTGCGGGTATTGTACAGAGTGACTTCGGGATTTTTTCATCAGGGATCTTTCATTTTTCCAATTGGGAACATCAGAATTCCTGCTAGGGAAGTCAGTGGCAGGACCCTGCTTGCTCAGAGCTGGCAACTTGGACTCATCTGGCTGTGCCTGACCTCTTGGGAAATAGCACAGGAGGACATGCTTTGGCAGTTCAAAGCAGCCACCACACCCAGAACACGTTCCAGGTGATAGCTGCCCAGATGGCTGGGCAGCGGGCACACATGGCAGTAGTGCCACATGAAAGCTAACCCTGCACAACCCACTGGCAGCTGGCCCAGAGGGGCAGATGCCTCTACGGGCTGTGCAGCCCCCATATGGGTCTGGCAGGTGTGCAGCAGGTCACAGCCAGGCATCAGCCCCCACTGCCAGACTTTTGCAGCGGGTAGGGGGTGCAGGGAACTATCCGGGCTGCTTCAGCAGTCCATCTGGCACAAGGGGTAGTGTCCCCACATACCAATTGGCTGGACCCCAGAAGCTCCTGAGAGCTAGTAGTTTTGAGCTACTTGCCAGGGCAGCTTTTATACTGCTGAGGCCAGGAGAAGGCAGCTTTTTATCCTGCTGGGGACAACACAGGTGCTGGCCCTGGGCTCTAGCTCCCCCTGGCTGCAGATCTGGGAGGAGCAGGGCAGGGTTATTTTGCCCCAAGTGGCACAATTTGCTCTACAACAATGTACATGTCTGAGCACATGCACTGAAGCAAAACACCCCGGCTCAAATTTGCACCGCTTCTATTTGAGGTGCTGCAAGCGCATGTGCTTGCATGTGTGGACGTGCCCTCTGGGGCCAGGAAGGGATGTTTTCTTTTCCTGTTGCTACTGGCATCAGGGTTTCTTTCTTTTTATTCTCTTCCTCAAAAACATGGCTGCAGCCGAGGCTGGGGGTCTTGACAGGGGCGTGCCAATATATTTTGTGGGTCTAAAAAACCCAGAGGTTCTTGGCTAGAGGGTCTTGCTTCTTCACTCAGGGTCAGACCAATCACTGTGTTTAGGATCAGAAAAGAATTTTATCCCATGGTCATATTGGCATGGACTCTGTGGTTTAGCCTTCCTCTCCACCAGGTAACATGGTTTTCTTCCCTTGATTTCTTGAATATATTTTAATAAGTACTTCATGTCTTCGAAGTGGCAGTGCCCTCATCACTCCACTTGGTAAGTGTTTTTTGATGTTTTGTCTGTTGAGCTCGGTAGTTTTGGGTAAGGGTTGTTGGGAAAGATTTTAAGAAGGTTAGATTGGGGTGGCCAACCTGTGGCACAAGCAGCCTGGATGTGTTGTATGTGGCAAACGGGGAAGGGACAGCAACACTGTGGCAGATAGGGCAGAAAGCAGAGCATCAGGTCAGGCAGGGAGCACAGGGCAGGAAGCAGAAAGCAGAGCAGCAAATCAGGTAGGGGAAAGGGATCAGAGTGGCACTTGGAGGGCACAATGCTAATTTGTAACATGCCCGCCATAACGGTTGGCCTCTACGTTAGATGATCATTTTGTCTAGGATGTTTTAAACAGGTATGATCTAGCTGCAAGGAAAATTGAAATAGGAAAATCTAAGTTGCACAGTGCTCTGTATAAAGTAGGAAATGGTCTATTTAAATCTAACCTACATACATTTTTAAGTATATATTTATTTTAAGTCTTTTGATACAGGTCCTGAGTTCCTAATTCTGACTGATCCAGTATTGCTAACCATCTTTTGTCTGAGTAAGGAGCTGAGTTAGCATTTTTACATTTTCTAGAAACTATTTTTTTCAATAGTGCATCTGTTCATCTTCTATACTGAAAAAGTGTAATTAGTGTAATGGTAACATGTGGGTATTATTTAGTATATATCAGGAAATTCACTGTTATGGTTCCTCACATCATTTTTAATTATTCCTTTCTTAATAGATATTTAAGGCTTCATCCTGCCATGTGCTATGTTGGGATCCTCTACTTTCCAAAGAACATACCTGAAGAGATTGTCTTGTTGTATAACATAGTAACTGCCTTTCACAGACATGTGAAATGTTTGTTAATGTAGTTAGACCGTAACATGGAAATGTTGCTAAATGTGATCTGAGTATAGAGAGAGTTGTTTTCTGGTCCTGTACCGAGGAAATACACATCCTTTTTCTCCAAACCACCTTGAGGAACCTTGCTGCGAGTAGTAGAATATGCATTGAGTAAATTCTTTGTTTCAGGGAAAGGACTTGGCATTTAATCAGAATGAAAAATATCAATCAGATTATGATTCAGTTTTCTTTTCACTGCCCTTAAGTTATTGAAAATTGCTCTTTTTCACATACATACATGCAAAGAGAAGGCTTTTTACAAAATACTACATAATTACATATTTCTTTGAAAAACTTTGAGTGAAAGAATAAGAATTTCAATGTGACTGTACTGTTTATTCATACAGTAAATGGTGATTTAAAATCTCATAGTACATTGCTATAGCAAGAGTGAGAGAAATTTTAGTGGAAATGTTGCTTTAGTTTTAGCAATAATTATAAACCAGATGAGCTCTAAATGTGGACTTTCACTTTTTATTGAGCAGTAATTTACCTGGAGTGGACACACATCCACGTGCCAGCCAGTGCTTGAAGCTCCCACAGTTTCTAGCTATGATAGTGCCTTGCCAATATGAGTGAGCAGCTGTCCCACAGTTGCCTTATAATGCATAGGATAATGCCTGTTGATGCAACAAGCTGCGCGCTCTTTGAATTAGCGTGAATATGTATATGCAGATAAAGAATTGGGGAAATTGGACCAACCAAAATGTATTGTGACAAAGGAGCATTAAGAGTGTTTGGAAGGTAGATTGTTTTATGTCAGTTGTGCCCAAACTCTGATAGACTGGATACCACCGATTTAAAATGATACAGCCGTAAGTACCACCAGCAAATTTTTCATACACATAAGTAACAGACTATGTATTAAAACAACATCAAAACATTTAGTAATCATAAAACATTGTTTTATCAGTTACGGTAGCCATATAAAACAATTGTCAGGTGGCCGGGCCCCTGGGAAGGAATCAGCCTGAGGAGTGTGGGCGCTGAGCAGGGAGCAAGGGCTGCTTGGGGGCTCCAGAAACTCAGGCGGCAGCAGGGGTGCTAAGCAGCACCGGAGGTGGGGCCCAACCTGGGCCACACGGCTCCACGAGGGTGGGGTGTACCTGCCCTGCCCACAGGGGAATGCCGCCTGGCTGGGGTAGGACTGTGGGCTCAGAGGGCTCCCAGATTGTGTGTGCTAGGCACAGAACAAGCAGGGCAGAGCCTCCTGGCTGCAGTGGCTGTTCCTGGGAGCTCCCGTGGCCAGGCCCTTGCAGTGGGGTTGGCTCTGCCCCACTCAGAGCTGTGTGGGTCCAGCAGGCTTCACTTTGGGTGCCGCTGGGCACCCCCACCCACCCACCCTTCCCGGGGTGACCTGGGCCTTTCCAGGGGTGTGGGGGACCCCAGCCACTGTGTGCATCCTGGGGTCACATGGGGTCCACTTGCCCCCCAGATTTATGTTGGGGGGTGGGGGCGGCTGCTGCTGCACACTGGGCTCTACACCTCGGTAGCCACATGTGATGCCATGTGCCTTCTGCCTTGGGGCAGCCAGTGCATGGAAGGCACATGGAGTTGCATGAAGCCACAAGGCAATGGCAGCCGCCTCTGCCCCACACACAAAACCAGGGGGCAGGTGCCCCCTGTGCCTACCCCAGGGTGCGCACAGTGGTGGGAGCCCCCCCACCCCCGTGCCCCTGGTGAGCTGCCTGGGGCTCCCCATCTCCCTCCCCCTGCTGAGTCCCATTCATCCCTTCCTCTGCCCCACTCCCTCCCTCAGCATGGGGGCCTCAATCTGCCCCTCCCGCCCCTTCCTCCCACCACACCCCATCCCCCAACACATTTACCTGCTGGGCACTGCTGCACACACAGTTGGACTGTCTTCCTGATCACCCACAGCAGACTGGGCTTGGTGTCTGTGTGTGTGCACACCCTGCTCTTATCCCCAACCTTCCACATACCACTCACAGGTTGTCTGTGTACCACTGGTGGTACACGTATCACAGTTTGGGGACCACCGTTTTATGCTTTTACCTTACATTATGCCTGTAACAATGGCTGGGGCCTTAACAGGCTAACTGAGCTCATCTGTTTATAAAATATAGGCCACAAGAAATAAAGTTAATATGGATAGAATTTACCATGCCAGTCAACTCAACTTGTTTCAGTTTAGATCCCTCCAGAAATGTGTGATGCTGTTTATGCTCTTCTGTGTAGGTACCACTACAGTTAAAGTCTGGAACTTGCATTATATTTAACCATATGAGTGTAATCGAAAGCAGTCGAGGGAATGAAGTTGTTTTTCTGTTTAAAGCTGCACTCACAAGCCAGAAATAAAATTACTAGATACTGAACAAAGTTACCAAAAAATTAATACATATGATTCCTATCAGAGCACAACTTCAGTAATTGTTTTCTAGGAGTAAAATATATGATTCTGAGCAATGGAAAGGATGAGTATATTTTACTACCAAGAATAAAGTCTTGGAAGATGCATCTGTAAGAATCACTAATCACTGTCATTAAACAGTACTATTAAGAAGCTACCTGGTTCTGGAGGTTATGAGCCAAACCAAAGCTATTCCTCCTAGTGCAAGATGCCAGTAACAGTCAAAGCAGCTAAACAATTGCCTAGTGAATGTCCTGGACTGGCATCAGGACTACTAGTCAGTTTAATCACCACATTCATACCTTGGACATTACTCAGTAGTGTATACCTATCCTTGTGTTAAACTTATTTTTAACTGATAAAAACCAGTGACATTCTAGCATGGGAAAGCAGATGTATTATTTTTGTATACTCTTGTGTTAATTGATGTAATAGCAGTTTATCAGGAACAAGCACAACTGGCCAAGAAATTGTTCAGCAGTCCAGGTTTGAAGCCAGATGGCTACATAGTTTGGATGAATGTGTTGGTTCTATTACAGGCTTATTTGGGTCAGCAATGTCAATTAGGAAGAGGGCAGACGTGAAAAATATAACAAGGGATATTAGTGATTTTGATCATTGGGCAAACCAAACAGTTACTAACCAATAATATCTGGTACTGAGGGATTTGTTGCAAAAGAAAAATTGACTGTATATAATAGGCATGCTATCGCCAAACTGTTCACTCAAATACAAAAAAAGATTAATGAATTAATAACAGTAAACAATAACAAAGCGAGAAAGAATCATGTTAATGGAGATATCATCTGTACTGCCTCTGAAAATTATGTTTTAGGAGTCATAATTGTCTCACTGTGACATAAGAAAAAGAGAAATGATCTTATTAAAGGTGAATGGTTAGCTAAATGGTATCATCCCCACTGTCTGGTGAAACCTTCGGTCAGTTGGTGAAGTGTTGGTGAACTGTGTAAACAGGTTCTCTTCAGTACAATTTGTAATTTGGGAACAATGACAGCTCTTCCAACCTGAGATGAATGTTACACTAGCCCGTCGTGTTCAGTTTCAGGATTCCTGGATATTTCTTTTTCTGTATATTTAATTGCTCTGAATCCTGATATTGCTATATTTAACAAATTGGCTAATCTCTATTTAGTGGGTTGTTTGGAAGAGGGCATCTACAAAGAGAACCTGGATTTAGTCCTGCTATTAATACTTTCATTCAGCAGCAGGGACCTGCAAAGCAGTGCATATGGTCTGTCGTTCCCTAAGGGGGTATCAGCATGTGTGTAGGTGAGATGCATTAAGCATAGCAACATCTGTCTTTGTTCAAAGTATGGCACAGACCAACAAAACAGATGAGTTATTTGCCCTTGCTGATCGTCCTGTGAAGCTCAACAAAGGGTGACCAGCAGTAAAGATAACCTCCAGAAGCCGGTAAGAAAAATGACCAAACTTTAGTTATGCCTGTATCAAACTTTTTAGAATGAGTTGGTTGTTCAAAGTAAACCTGACCATCCAAAACACATTGAACAATGTAAACCAGCACTTGAGATGTACTGCTTTGCTAACACTAAGTTTAACAACCTTGTTACACTTGAAAAAAGCTAATCTTAAACAGATTGGTGATGACATGCAAAAAGCTGTGCAAACTCTAAATGATTTTATCTAGAATGGTGTAGGAAAACGTGCTTCAAATTTTGGACAAAAATTGTTTTAAAGGCTTTTGCACTAATCCAAATGGTATAAGTGCCACAGAATGTCTGGCTCTCAGATCCAGTTGGCACCCTAGGCCTTTAGGACCTTTGCTTTGTCCATACACTCATGCCAATTCCAGTTGTACCTTTGAATCATTATCTTTACCATGATACATTTGCAAGCAGCCTAGTTTTATTGCCTCTTTCTCTGGGACCACTGAGCGCTCCCATCATCCCACACGAAGAGGGATGATTTCCCCTCTGTCCTTCTCCACTTGCCATTTGTAAGGTCTTGGCCTTCCCCTTCCTGTCACCTGACCGGCTGGCAGGGCTTGAGCCTTGACCCCAGCTTGACCGGCCGGCCGTGACTAGACGTTCTGGACTTAAAGGGGCCACCCTGCCTCTTAGTAACAGGGTTAGGGTACCCTGTTACAGAGCCCTGCACTGGTCGTGCACCCTCTGCCCACTTGGCCCTCACCCTGTGCACAAATCTGGAGGGGCAAATGCTTGGGAGTTTGTGTAGCTGTGTGGGGAGCTGCCACCCCTGCCCTGGACGAGCTGCCTGTAGCTCCTTCCTGCTCCATGCTCCAACCCTACGCCCCATGCACTGCCCTCACTGGCAGCGCCCCCAGCTCCAGCCCCGCTTCCTCCCACACCTCCTCACTGTGGGGGGCCCCAGTTTGCCCCTTTCATCTTCCCTCTGCCCTCTCCCCCTGCATAGGTTTACCTGCAGGGAGCTGTTTTTCATGCTGCCTGACTTTATTCCCAGCCACGTGCACGTGAATATAGCACCCCCTACATCATGGTTTCACCAGCCCCTTGCAGGTTGGGTCACTGCCAGCCTGCAAGGGTAAACCAGCTGTTTCTCATGGTTTTCTGCAATGAATGGAAACCCTGGATCCCTGCACGGTACTGGAAATCTGTGACAAATGCTGTCCTCGAGTTATGCAGCCTGGGATCAGGATTTGATGTTCCCATTCTGTGACTGGCCTGCCAGTTAGGGACAGGTGTTCGCCCTGGGAATCACAGAATGCCACCTTCAGGGGACAGGGGAAAGAAAAGCACTATGGGGTACTGCTGGGCTGACCAACTCCCTGTTACACTATGATGGGTAGAAAAAGCATATCTTGAAGTACTTCACTGTGAACAGCTTCAGAGTTATCTGTTTCATCTATTTTTTATTATTCTTGATCTGTTTTGGCTATTTTTGATACAGTTTGAGCAATTATGTAGTGCTATGAAGCTGTACGTTGTCTGTCTGCTCACTTTTCTTAGTGCTTTTAAGCTACTTGTACTGTTAACATTACATTTCTCCATACCCTGATTATTTAAATAACACTGCAAAACAATATAATATAATATACAATATAATATAATACAACAATATATATATAACAATATATTCCAGGGTGTTTTGGAAAGGGCTCACATGGAAGACAGTTCCTCAAGAATGTAAATTCATTAGCTAAAGAACTTCCTTTCACACTTAGCCTTTGGTTTGGAAGCAGCTAGTTTTCTTTTGTCTTTTATCTCATCAGACTCTGAATTTGCCCTTCAACAAGAAACTGTCAACTCTTTTCAATGCCCCTTGTATCTTCCACTGTCTCTGAACATCTTTCATCCTATCAGACAGTAACATAACATAGTGTATGCATTGCTCCAGACCCTTCACAATATGTTTCTTCACTGTTATGAAGTCCTTATCATACTTACAGTCTCTTCATCTGTTTAGAAATAAAAGTAAAAGTATCTGAAAATATGAAATGACTTTCCTGTATTAGAAGGGAAAACACAAGTTCACTATATGTAACAAAGTAAACTGAACAGCTTGTGTTTTCCATCAGTCAGGTTGATTTTCTGCTCAGATGATGTGATGAGGGGTACATAATTATCTTATTATGATATATCAATAAATAGTTTTACCTTGTTTTTACAGAAAGTTATATATTCTGTTCTTCAACATAAAAGCCAAAATACTTACTACTTTGGTACTAGATGAAGACATTGCTGTTTCGCCTAACTATTTATCATTATTTGTTAATCAAATTAATTTACCATATGAATGTGGAAATTTTCTGTTCCATTTTTCTCACAACAAATCTTATCTCATTGTTAAAGGAACTATAAGAAAGCTAATTAATAATGTTCAGCAGAATAATTTTCTTTGTCTCTTAAAAATCAGGTAGAAAAAAATTACGTAAGTAATAACGCTTCACATCCAAGTGCTCTTACTATATACACTGCGATCCAGCCTAAAGGTATCAGTTAGTTCCCTGTATACTAGATATTGTGTCAGTCTAGGGCAAACACCTGTCCCAAAGAGTTTGCAAGTTAATATCTAAAGCTCCAGCCAGATATGCAGGTAAAGGTGTGATAGGATTCGATATGCAATCTGCACCCTTGTGCCTCCTACCATGCCACACGTGCATGGCAGAAAGCATGATTGAGGGATGAAGCATCAGCTCCCATCATGCCTTACTGCTGCTGCAGGAGGAGCCCCAAATCATGATCCCAGGCTCCTCCTGCACTGGCAACTAGCAATCTCCCACAGCTGTGGGTTCCCAGCCTTGGGGGCTTATGGTACTCCCCTGTTGCTGGAAGCCCAGATCAGCTGATGGGATTCCCAGCCACAGAGGTGTACCTGGTCAGGTGTTCAATTAATGGCATCACAGGAACCATTCACAAAGATCACACATTTTTTTGTGGAATAACGTTGTGGCTTATTCCTTGTTTTAGGATGCCATTAATTGCTTTAATGTGTGGCTAGGTTACAATTTAAGATATGATGAACTGGTTAAGTGTAGCCAGTCTTAAGTGTAACATATGGCAGGAGCCTGACTTGAAATGCTTTTGGACCACATAACTCTGGGGCAAATTTATGACCAGCAGTATGGGAGAATGAATGTCAACTTGTTTTTACTGCAAATGTTGGAGGAGTATTTTTAAATAATGCAAGAAGATATTTAAATAACATACTTTACAGATTTCAAAAAAGCACTTATTTTGTTTCTGTAAGACTACTGTAATAGCATTTAGTTTCCTTTAGGAATGTGAACTCCGGGTTAGGGATGCCATTACATATTTTGATTTTTTTTTTTCTTCAATGCAGTCCCTTTAGACTTGGCCACCTTCATTAGACATAATTTGGGGTGTACATTCTAGTATGTAACTGCTGGTTGACTTCTTTGCCACTTTTATAGAGAAAAAATATTGTATGGGTTTCTAATATGTTTCTTTTGGTTTCTGAATGTTACAAAATGAAAAGGCAGGCAGAGCAAGAGCAAGTGTGAAGCTTCTTTATGCAGCTTATTTCTGATCTGCAGTTTCCTTGTTACTTATTCCAGTCTCCTGCTCCTCTTGAGACTGTCAATTATATTAACTAGTGCAAAGTAGCAAGATCATGTTTGACATGGCGATATATCAACTGGTGACTATAAGGAACACAACAAACCTGTTTCACAATGCAAGAAATCAGTGTGAGCTCTTCTCTACAGAGATTTGTGGTGTTGATCCACTGTGCCATGGAACATATCTAAATACTCACTTTCACCAATTTCTAACTTGGTTTACTTTCTTTCTGAACACAGTTTTTGAGATCCTATTAGTCAGAACTGGAATCTGTCCAAATGACATGATCTGCTTATTTTAAGAACCCTTAGAGGAACACCTTTATACTAGACAAGTCAGAATTTTACTGTATCAATATTTAATCCTTTAAGTTTGTAGTCTGCTACTGAGTTAAAGCTCTAAATCATACATTTGTTCTTGGAAAGTAAGCAAGTTTGCAAAAACCACAGAGATAAGCAATTGTTTCAAATAACAGAAAAGCTTCTGGAATAAGTGTGTGGACAGGCACTCATAAACCAGTATACTTGAAAGTAGATTGTATACTCATACACAGTTATAGCATGTAGAAGCAAGCAGGCAGGTAGTTTATCATCCTGTCCTTTCCTTTCCCATGGCCTTGTGACAAGGCATTTAGCACTATTTGCAGATTTGTTGGAATCTGACAGGGCTGTGCAATGGCCCTAAATGACACTATGGCCTCAAACTTGCAATCAACTGGCTGTCAATAGTGTGCCTTAGTGCCCACGCCACCCCAGCCCCATAACTCTTGTACCCAGTTAGCTTTCTCGTCAGAAATTAAGATTGCACTATGCTGCATCAGGCTGTGGAAAAGATGGATAACCTACCCTTCCTTGTGGCCCTGCTACCCCAATACGTTCTGAGATGGAAACAGCAGTATCTCATGGGAAATTAGGCTCAGCATACCTGGAAGTTTTGTACCTTAACTTTGCAAATCTGGCAGAAACACTTGGGCTAATGGTCAGGACGGTATTTAACATCATGTGATGATATGACACTGACATTCCCACACTGACTTGCTCCAGTTTCTGGATAGACAATGGTGCCAAGTCCTTGCAGTGTACCTGACTTCTCAGCCCAGAGTCCAAAAGTATCTCATGGCCTTTGTCTGGTCATTGCTATAGTTATGCAAGACTGGTCACTACGCCTGAAGCTCTGACAAGGCACCCAGTAACATGGTAGGGGGTGGTCTTGACTGCAGGCTGTTGGAAAAAGAAATTCAGGACGTGACTGAAGGCTGTTTGCTTTGGAACCATCTTCAAAATGTCTACAACCAGCTGTGGGTACTGCAGTGTATGTAGATAGCAACATGTTTACTGCACAGCTATTTAGTCAACTGCACGGTAAACATCTCATGTAGATGTGCCTGGGGTGATCAGAGAGAACATTAGGTTGGCAAAGGCCACATCTCCCTTTTGAATTGGCAGTGGGGTGATAGAGACATGTCCCTACAGTCCAATTTCTGGCGGTAATATTGACCCTTAATTCACTTTGCTGAAACAATTTGAAGCAGGGAAGCTCCTATGAAGTATACTTTTACAACGTGTATTCATGTAAAACATGAAATATAAAGCAGTCTCTAAAGCAAAAGCAGGAGAAATAAATGATTGCAAGGACGAATATATTGGGAGAAAAGCTCAAAGAGTAATGCTGGAGCTAAGTTTTTCCCGTGTAAATAGCACTGAACCTGCTCTTTTCAGCTTGCTCACTGCTAGCTGTTTCAACACAGAATTAGATTCTGTTTGATAGCAGCATGGCATTGCTAGGCAGTGTTGCTAAGCAGCATCATGTGCTACATAAGGATGGTCAGCCATCCTGGATGACAGTGAGGAATTAAACAGATTAATTGTGTGTAAATTTCAAACAATTGTTTAGTTTTAATTCTGCATTCAAAGAGCTATGTAAGGAGTTAGGAAAAGACTAAACCCACTCAGAATAGGTGCATGCACTGAAGCCAGTGGGAAAGTTCCCAATGACTTCACCATAGAAGGATTGGGTGGTATTCTATTGTGCTCTATTAGATGTGCCTCTTCAAGTATGAAATTTAGTGCTAAGGTTGTTCATTGTGTAGGCTTGCTGTTTTCTGCACACTCATCAGAGGGGAAAAAATGAAATTATGATGATGAGTTTGTAATAAATACATAGATGACATTAAAATAGACCCATCTTCCCTGGGTCTTTTAAAACCTATTGCATTCAATGCTTCTTTTAAAACACTTATCTTTTAATTCTGCCTGAATTTAATTTTTGGAATAACATAGAGAACATTCAGGTGTATGAAAATATTTTATAGCAGCCCATTTTCCACTAAATTTGCTTCCAGTTGCAGGTATAATATGTTGCCAGGTTATTAGGGAGTGGAATTACAATACTTTTCTTTCTATTTACAAGCAAACAAAGAAAGTGTTAAATTTCAACATCAGATTTTTTTTCAGCAAGACAAATTCTGCCCTCAGGTACGAACCTGATCCATTTTCAAGTCTATGGGAGCTGCTAGCACAAGAATATAGAGTATCTACATGGATAGAATGAATACTGACACACACACACGAAAGGGGGAGGGAGGGAGAGAGAGAGAGAGAGAGAGAGAGAGAACGTATGTAGAGAATATGAACTCTTTTCTGAAAATCAAACATTTTTCATTTGAGCCAAACCTATGATATATTTTCTGGAGATTTCTTTGGGGTTAGAATTGACAATATGTTATCCCAAAAATAAATGATCTGGTGAAATCATGAGAGATACTGTGTGTTCACTGATTTCCCTTCCTTATCTTCACCCCTCCTCCCCCTGCCTCTTCTTCCAGACCTACCTGTGAGAGCTGCTCTCCACCGCTGCTTGTGGCTGTATTCCTGGCCATGTACATGTGTGCGCATGCACACATGCACGTGGCGCTCTCTGCTTCCCTCTGCCCCCAGCCCCAAGCAGCCCCTTGCAGGCTGGAAATCTGTTGGAGTCCACTGCTTCTTGATTTTTTTTCCTTTAAAGGAGAAAATCTATGTTTTTCTGCAGAAAATGGAAAATCTGGATTTCTGGTGATGACGTGTCACACCATTTACACCCCATTTTCAAAATCCTAGATATGCCTCTGTGGAAAACCTTCCTGTCTAAAGCCTTTGTTGATGATTTGTATCTTAAATGAATCATAAAAATGACACCTCATTATTAAGCTGTTAGCAAACAATCTTTTTAACACTGTTATAACAGCTTATAAAAAAAAGTTTGTCAGCCACTGGGATTCCAGTTAAAAAAGTAAACATAAATGCAACTCGTTTTTTCTGATATGGCGGTACAAAGAAACATCCCACTGTCTTTTGTGGGTCTAACAGAACATTGCATAGAAAATGAATTCACAAGAACAGTTGTGCTGCACTGTGAAGCTTTCAACCGCAAAGATTGCTTTGAAGCCAATTCTGCCCATGTCTGATGAAAGGCAGATTGCCAAAGTCTACGTTCACATGGTACTCTGAGACAATAGCCAAGGTAATAGCCAAAATAAAAGCCTTTAGTGACTGAATTAAAAGGACTTTATTAGAAAAACCATCTGCCCAGCCATGTTCAACAAGAGGTTGATCAACATAGCTGAAGTACTAGTAAACTGTGAGAGCGAAGCTTTCAAATTCTAAATAAGTTAATCCTACACTATCTGGCAAAGGTCTTTGGGTAGTTGTGATATCTTTTCTTAGACCAACTGAGCAGCTGGAAAAAAGCTCTTAGCAAGCTTTCGGACACAATCACCCTTCTTCAGGCGTAGGGAGTCTCTGCTGTTCTGAGACTCCAAGAAATGAGAGAAGCTAAAAGTGTGGCAGGACGTCAGTGAAAATGTAAATAGGTAGAAATTAGAAAAACGAGGTAAAGTAGGGAAGGGAGGAGGGAAAAAAGCAAAGGAAAAAAAGGCCAAAAGTGAGTAAGGGAGACACTACAGTGGTAGTAATTTAAAGTTGAAAAGAGGCTGTCTGTGAAAAAGTAAATAGCTGGAAATTAGGGAGACAAAGGATAGAAAAGTAGGAGAGGGGAGGGGAGAAAAGGTGGAGGAAAAGAAAAATGTAAGAGGTCAGGTTTGGCAGGTACCTGGTGAATCAGATATCAGGCAGGTCATAATCTGTCATAAATCCATGTCTATATTGAGTCCATGATTTTTTTTGTATCCAGTAGATTTATGAAGTAAAGTTCATGGGCTCGTCTATGACATTCTGTGTTTTGTAAGTAAGTTTTTTCTAATTTCTACCTATTTACATTCTCACTGACATCCTGTCACACTTTTAGCTCCTCTCATTCCTTGAAGTCTCAGAACAGCAGAGACTTTCTATGTCTGAAGAAGGGTGATTGCACCTGAAAGCTTGCTAAGAACTTTTTTCCAACTACTCAATTGGTCTAATAAAAGATATCACATCTACTCAAAGAAACTTGCCTGCCTATGTCCTTAGACCAACACGGCTACAACCCAAAACTCCTACACTATTTGTATGTGTTTCCATATCTACAGTTCTCATTGGAACTGAAATTTATTATTAGAAGTCCACACATTTTATAGTACGTTCATATAGCTTCTCTGGAGCCTTGTATAAATATGGTACTTACTTGCTCTCCTTTTCTACGGTCTCCAAATTGGGCAGTTGGCAGAGTTAAATAGTGACTGCCTGCAAATGTACTGCTCAGATAGGATGCACTGTTCATTATGATGGGCTATGAGGAAGCTCGCTTTTTGTTGCTTTCTTGTGGAGTCTCACAATGACTGTAGTTCTATTCTTTGGGCAGAAAGAAGAAAAATAATCTTTGACCTTGATACCTGGATAACTGTTGTGACTAATGTAATTCAAACATACTGATAGCCTGTACACTTTTGAGACCAAGAACTTATACAAATAGTTATTTTCAGTTTGAGAAGTTTTCTGAAATATTATGACTCGTTACATTTAAGATATTAAGAACCATATTAATTTTTTTGCTCAAACGGAGTCTGATCATTTTGACTCATTTGAGACTGTTAGAAGAGTTACAGTTGTTATTAAACACATTTTTAAATTAAGTTTTAGCACATTTGCAGAGTTCATAGGTGTATGTGCCCTAACTTGTCATCTTGCCATTAGAAGGTATATGTTATCCTCCAAATAACCAGAGTAGAGCAAATATGGCAGATTGTGTGCACTCTGCCTTGATTCCTGCACACTGGGTAAAAATTTACCCATTAAAGCTCACAGTAACAATCCCTGGAGAGTCCAAGGGGTTTTTGAGCAAAACCAGGTTCAGCTCAAAACGCCTGAGATTGTTCAGGTAGAAAAACAAACCAGGAAAGAAAAGAAAAATGTTTCTGCCTTTTACAGTCATTTTCTGGAACGTCTGCTTACTCGTTTCCTGCTGGCCTCCTTGGAGCTAGAATCTGGTTTAAGATGCTGGTTGGCATTTAACCCTTCACGGTGAGTGACAGATTTGATTTATTCAGAACTTGGCTTACCTCTGCCAAATTATTTCTAAAATAGATCAATCTAGTGTGCTTCTCCCTGGCCAATAAAGCACAGCAAGGTTCTGGATAACCTTTGACGTGACTTCAACAAAGAGCATGGTATGGGATGAAGCATTCAAAGTTTGAACTGGTATGAAAAGGCTTGACGTAGTTTGGGGATCAAGTAGACAATTACCCATTTTAGGGAGTCTATTAAAATCCTCGCAGCAAGACAGAGAAATGCAGCCTATCCATCTTTTTGGCTTTGATGCTATTACCTCTCATGTAAAGAACCAGTTTTGGTAACAGGGTTCTGAGCGGCGATGGTCTTGATGTTTAGCCTGGAGACAAAGGGCACAGGAAATCCCCAGCAGTGGAAGAACAGAGGAGCAGAAATAGACCCCAGAGCAAACAGTGGTGCTGCAACTGGCCATGAAGCAGACCACTCAGATGGACAGGCTAGTGACCTTCCTGACACTTTATTCCAAAGCTTTGTTTGGGAATGGAGAGGTAATGGCACTGGAATAGGAGCTGTGTAAATGATCATTGCAATCTTTTTTATCATTGTAGGGCGAACTGCAGCACAAGTGAGAAGAATTCCTGGGTAAAGGGAATAAAGGTATTGTTATGGAGGACGTGGTATGTAATAGAATGACCTTAACTTCAGTTGAGGATGGAAGCTGTCTCATTTCTTTTCCTCCATCATTCCATTCCCATCACACGATCCCAGATGCTTTCCAAGTGGAGGAAAAAATATTTGACTAGTGATTCATTCTCAGTAAATTTGAACTGATTACTTCAAAACAAAATCAAAGCTGTGATTATGAGTTTAGCAACCACGAGTACACATTTCAGGGTATGTGTCTTTATTTTTATAAATTATAGCTGGAATTTCCTAAGTTGTTGACAAGATAAGAAGACTTTTGTACAGGATTCCAAAAGAACAGACAAGTTCTATTACAGTGGCAGCACAGAACATTTCTTAGAGTGGTCCAGATAATCAAGGTGCTAAGGACCTTGAGCTTTGCCCTCAGAAATCCTACTGCCAAACCCAGGTACCTGGTGAGCCAGTGTTGACAAAACTATGCAGATATGTCTTGTGCAGCACTGCAGAGTAGGTTCTTGTAATAGGCAGTCACATCATATATAGCCCCTTTCTAAAAACTGACCCAGCTCCATACATCCAGAGGTAAAGCTGGAATCACAGCATGGGAGGTAAGCAGGAGGAGCTGTCTCCTCTGGTGGCTTGGAAGACCCAGATTTGGTTGGGCTCATGGAAACCTAGTGGGACCTGACCCACGACTGGGTCGTAGGCTTCGATGGCTATGCCTTTTTCAGGAAGGACAGGATGGGGAAAAGAGGCGGTGGGGTTGCGCTCTATGTCAAAGAGTGTTTCTCTGCATCGAGTGTCAACTTGTGGGTGACTGAGGACCAGGTGGAAGCGATTTGGGTCAGGCTGCAAGGAGGACAAGGGGAAAGGGACTTAATGGTGGGTGTCTGCTACAGACCACCCAACC
>JAGPOW010000261.1:163972072-163982886 GCA_030014935.1 Caiman crocodilus | reverse complement strand
GGAAGAGGGGTGTATTTGACTTCCTCTGAGTTTGTCAGTACACCTGTGGAAAGGGTAGATCTTTTAAGTCAAGAATTTGTGAAGTCTCATAGGCAGCGTGGGATTTCATTGTCCTCGTTTGTATAGTGCCTGGCACAATGGAGAGCTGACTGGAGCATCTCCAAATACCTCTTCTGTCATCTAGAAAGATTCTGTGAGAAAGAGCAGAATAATGGTACTGAAAATTACCACCTGGGACTGAGTATGTATTCACAATTGTTCTAATTAGAGTTGACAACTTCTGTATTTTTTAATGAAAAAAATGGAAATATTTAGTCCTTCTCATACGGATGGGCAAGTTCAGTAGGCCCCAGCACACCCCACATTTCAAAGTGAGATAACTCCAGTAGGCAGTGCAGTGCATGCTGCAGTGTTTGGGCCACTCAATGCTTTTATATTGTGACTGAATTTGGAAGCAGCTCTTACTTCTCTGGTCCAAATACCTAGCCACGATTAAGATGTTAAGCAGCTACGCTTATGATGCTTTCCATTTTTTTTCTTCTGACCAACCAGAGCAGGCAGTACTAGTGCAAGCTGCCCTCGCCGCCTAGTGAGGGTGGTCTTACCTGACCTAGATAGATCAACTCAGGGCATTTGGTGCAGTTCCCCGTCTGTGCCAATTTAGCTTTTCAGTACTCTGCTATCACTGCCAATTAGAGCGCCAGTTGGCAAATCTGTAAAGTGGACATTTGAGCAATAAAAGCCTGAGTGAAATCACCAACTCATTTCCCACAGACCACAAAAGAGTCATCAAATTATAACAAGATTTGGTCATTTGCAATCCACTCAGAATTTGCCACGTATAAAGGAAATTTTAGTAGACCTAGAGGAAAGAAATATTAATATTCTTTTTTTTCTTAAGAAACTCTGTCCATTTACTGTGAGTTGTATTAGTACTTTTCACACTGACCACTTGATGATGGGCAAACCACAAACACTAGGGCAGGTTTATTCTCCATAGAGAAGGACAATAGTGATTAATACACAGTAGTGAATATGTTACAGAGTAGCCTAGTAAATGCTTTTCTAGAAGTAGTTATATGAAGGAGAAGAACCTGTGATGTAGGGAAATCAGAAGTTAGTAAAATATACACTAGAAACAGAAAAAGAACAAAGCTTCTTGTGTGTCCTTATTTATTTGGGAAAATGGGGAGGAAGCAGTCACCATAGTATAAGAAAATATTTTAAGCCAGTCTCAGGGCCTTTCTTGTGCAGCCAAAATGTGATTCCTATGATTCGGATTGCTCTTCCCATGTGTGAAGGACAGATTTAGATCAAACAGAGAAGTGAAAGCTGCGAAGGAGAGGAGGAGGGCTAACAGCTTACTTCTTGGCTGCTAACATCGAATAATTAAATGCTAACAGCCCAAAGTAAAGCTGTTATTTTTCTGGTCCAAATACCCAGCCAGGAATAAAACATTAAGCAGCTACACTTATGATGCTTTCCATTTTTTTTCTTATTACAAAACAAATCAGTTTTTGCTTTAGGCATGCAAAGTTCAACTCTATTTATGATAACAAAAAATGTAACTTCTCTTGGTTTATACCTGATCAACTATCGACAAATTAGAAGTGATATGTTGTTGCTTGTCTCCCCTTAACCTAATTTCTTTTTTGTGGTCAGGATTCTTTATTTTATACCTTTATTGAGTGAAAAACTGAAAGTGGGAGAAAGGGGTGTATAGACTCCAGCTACCTGGACTCACTTCATTACTGTCTCTTGGAAATTGAAGGGTATTGCAAGAAAATCCCAAGCAACAGCTCAAAATCAGTAATGCTGCAGTAAGATGAGACTGTTTTATTAAATGTTTTGAGTGCTGGAAAGCCAAAAGAAAAATAAAAAGTGCATTGAAATAAATATACAAAGGTGAGAGCCCCACAAAGTAATATTCATAATTTAATGCAGCAACATTTTATACTTGTTCAATCCTTCTATGTTCTAAGGAAACTCATTAAGAGAAGGAGCCAAAGAGGGAAAGATGGCACTCAGAACATAGCATATCTGACAGAAGAAATATCCCACAGAGCCAGAAAATTGTCATCATGCAGCAATGATATCAGTTGATAGCTGTTTCCAGCACAGCACCACCAGGCCCATCAGCAGAGCTCCCCATACGCACCATCGTTCCATAGTCACCTGTCAATCAAATCATCTGAAAATAAAGCCCACATGTCAACAAATTTATGGAGTCCTTTTCTTGTTTATGCTACTTTTTCACCCCCCAGCATATTGCATTTAAAGCACAATGTTACTTGTACCATATTTGAGGAACTGCAATAATGATTTTGCTCAAGAAATATCCCTTTTGTCAATGACTGTCAAAGGATGGTTTATATCTCAGTTTGGTCCCAGTAAAACAGCTGCTCTGGAATTGGTAGAATTGTTAAAATTGGTAAAATCAATCAATCAATTAGACGTCTTACTGTGTGAAAGCCCTGGAGAAAAATATATGTACATTTTAAAATATACGGAACCAGGACTCTGACAATGAAATAATGCCAGACCCAATGCAAAACAACTGAATTAATTCCCATGTCACCTAATTTACAAGAAAACTATTTTTAACTTCTCCTAGACTTTGATCCATAAAACCAAAGGAAGTATAAGATTTCATAGATTTCATAGATGTTAGGGCTAGAAGAGACCTCGGAGATCATCAAGTCCAGCCCCCTGTCCCAGGGGCAGGAAGTCAGCTGGGGTCAAAGGACTTGAATAAGTCCAGAGTAGGTACCTGAACCACATCTGGAGGGAGTCTATTCCAGGTCTTGGGGGCTCGGACAGTAAAGAAATTTTTTCGTATGTTCAGCCAAAAACAGTCTTGTAGGAGTTTATGACTGTTGGTCCTTGTTTTTCCTTGGGGTGCCCTGGTGAACAAATGTTCTCCCAGAACCTGATGAATACCCCTTGTGTTCTTATAGGCAACCACCAGATCCCCCCTGAGCCTGTGCTTTTCCAGGCTGAAGAGTCCCATGGCTCTCAGCCTGTCTTCATAAGGCCTGTTTTCTTGCCCTCTGATCATGTGCACTGGACTCACCCAAGCTTCTCAGCATCCTTCTTGAATTGCAGAGCAATAAAATGAACTGTATTGCTGGATACCACAGATAATTCCTGGCAAAAGGAGCTTCTTTGGAATTTTGCAAAGGTTTAAGATTTCTTTCCAGGATTGAGAAAAAAAATAAGATTTTTTTTTGTTTGCTGCCTTTCACTATATGCATTTCTGACCAGTCTTATACTTTGAAAAACCTTATCATTATGAGGTTTTTGTTACCTAAGTTAGATCACTGAAAACAACCTTGCATCCCTAGAGAACGCCACCTCTTTCACAATCTTTTTCACCTTTGCATTGACATGGTAGGTTGTCAGGGACCCCAGCTATCCTGGCACCATTGAAGCCCATGACACAATTACCACTGACTTCTGTGGGGCCAGGTTTTCAACTCAAATGCTTCATGTAATCCTTCTTCTTTGCCTCCCCAGTACCATTCAGTTACACTTTTCAGGTTACTTTTATTTCTGCCTGTTTGACTTAATCTTCCCCAACTTCTTGCCCAAGGTTTTTGTACTGCGGACTCAGAACCTGATGTTCTCATGAAGCGTTAACTGCGTGTTTCCCTAACCCTGGATTGTATTTATTCCTTTGGCTGAATATTCTGAGTTGTTGGTTTTCCTGCATCTCCTTTACAATGAAAACATTCCTTGGAAGATAGATCCATGTAATAGATCTCCAAAGCTTTCTCCATACCTTCTTTCTAAATAAATATCTGCTGCTCCTAGAAATGTTTTCTGCTCATGCTACCTACATAAACAGGCTTCTGAATGTTAATTGTCTTGGTGAGAGGTGACATCCCATTTTACCCTTCACTTTCTTGTCATTCTCTCTTAACAGTAATTCTTCTTTATATCCAATCTGAATTATTGGCAGATTAAAGGCGATCTGTCACACATGGAAAAGCAGATGGTGCAATCCAACCCCCCTCCTCCTTCCTTGTCATGGCTGAAAGGAAATACTGCAATATTATTACTGTCTCAGTGTTTATTAAGAGACTTAGCCTATCCAGTTTATTGGGCTGCCATATGTTGGCATACATTGCTATATATGTGTGTGTGTGTGTGTGTGTGTTAGGTTATATATAATCTATATAATACAAGATTACATATTGTACATATAAAATTTAGTGTATATGTGTACATGTGTATACATACGTGCTTATATACACACTTAAATATAATGTGCATGCATCTAGATATATACGTTTCAATGTATTTATATAGTGTGAGTGTGTGTGTGTGTGTGGGGGGGTAAACCTACTAAATCTGATATTTACAGATATTGGCCTACTACTCTGTGGAATACTTTGAAATTTAAGATTTATTGAAAGTAAATTGTTTCTATGAACTGGATTGGCAAAGGTGAATTGATTTAAGGATCTTCCAGTTAATAATTGAGCTTGAAAATCTGGATTGTCTAGGAATAGAACCTTACATCCTCCTTTTCCTGTGCAATTGCAGCCTGTTTGCATGTTTAGCCCACATTTGGCAAATGCCTAGTTCCCCTCTTTAAAGGTTTCTTTCTGAGGAAGACTTCTTGCTAGCTGCTCACTTCCTTTTCATATTTTCACTACAAATATTAATTTTAAGTGGGAATAAGAGCCTGTCTGAAGAGGAATAAGAGGTAGTTTGAGGTGAGCATCAAAACCACCTTAAGCTCTTCTTCATTAAAGTTCCTCCAGAATAACATTAGTTTTTTAACAGTTCTTGAATCCTTTACAGACCAGGGATGAGACCTATCTATGACAGCACATTCTGGAAATACCATGAACAAACAACAAGCAATGAATTCACATATTTGGTTTACAAGGCTTTGGGCCTAACTTCTATAGCACATCTTTGTGGCACCTTTTCCTTCTTCTCCTCCATGGTCTACACTCAATGATTTTGATGAAATATTTTTTATTTAGCCTCCAAGAAAGTTCTCAGAATCCAGCAGTTGAAAAATCATTTTTATTTATTAATCTCTTAAAATGTTCCCTGATCTCTTAGGACATACATAAAATTGAAAGCACATTCATTGCTTTATTAGCAACAGGCAGGAATTTGAGTTAAGTCCTCTCTGAGTATCTACACACCTGCATTTCCAAAGGGGATTGACTAATAATTCCTTTTGTACTATCTATGGTTCTTCACTGGTCACTCGTAATAATAATAATGATGACTCAGTTTCTGATAAGCCTACCACTTAATTTCCTAGGGCATAGCTTCCCTGGTGTGCAAGGGCAGCAGCTACCCATTCTTGCATCCCAGCTGTCTTGTAGTCTCCTGTCCCATTTCCTTCAAGGCAGGGGCCTAGTATTGATATTGTGGAACAAATTTGCCTATGCTGGTTTTTCTCCTTAGTAACTTAAATGAGATTGCCAGAATATAAAGGACAACAGGATTTGCCCTTCTGCTTATTAGCACAGTGCCTTTGGCAGTAATAATTAGGGAACTGAATATTACCCAATGAAATAAAGGTTGTGAAATTACTGGAGCCAAAACACCTCAGCCATGTCTTGAAAAACAACAGCTTCTACTTCTCCCATCCACATTAACTCACCAGGATAGTGTGCAGCTTAAAATAAATTGCATTGAGAGAGATCTCATACCTATACCTATTTGTAAGGATCCCATGATGGAAGCACAATAGAAGTGAAAAGTTCTATTTTCTTTGGCCCGTAATGTGAGTTCAGCATGTTATAAGAGTGCTATTTTCATTCTACATGTGAACAGCCCCTTGCACGTAGACAGATATATACTTTGAAGGCCTTTAAGAAGTAACATATGGTGCAAGAACTAGTTGCCCCTGCCCACACAGTAACTCCATACATTTGTTTGAATATAATCAGGAAACAGTCATGATCCTTTTCCCACTCCTAAGGGAATCATTAGTTTTGCCTGTGCTTAACTCCCAGAGGCTGCCTGACTTCTGTTCCAGCCGCCTTTCCTCATGCTAGTTATACAGTTTAGATCAGTTCCTGCTGCTCCTTGTACTTTCTCAATGGTTATGTGCTCCTCCTTCCTCTGCAAAGGGCCTCCCATCCCTCATCTCAGTCTGTAGTGCTGTCTGCCAATTTTGGTTGTTTAGGTGGGATTGTTTGTCAGCCTGATTTGCAGAGAAGCTTCACCAACTATCATGACCTTAATGGGACCTAGATAGCCCCTCTTCTTTGCCAGATTAATTACAAAACCAGACATCCTTCTTATGGTATGACATTTTCCCAAGTACTGAACCTGGAGGGAGGAACTGGTACCCCCTCCCAAAAATTATATTTTCTTCCTAATAACTTTTAAGAAATGCCTCGAATTAAAACTTCTGCTTCATCCATATAGAGCATCAGCTTTCAGTTCTGCAGTGTTGTCACTTTGACTAGCTTACTTCTGAGGTCTCCTTTAATATATTGCAGTCACTAGTTTGTTTCAAGGCTCTTTTCTCAGATGCCTTAATATTGTGTCTTTTGGCAATAGCCATCATGACAGAATATGATTCTTGAACTGCCAGCCCAAGATGGTATAGAGTGCTAAAATGTGGTGAGGGTTTCATTTTAATGGCTCATGCTCTCCTAGTTGCCTACCTGATGGGGGCAGAACAACTCCATCTTGAAAGGATAAGTGACTGACTTCTACTCACACAGAGAAACAGTAGCAGGAATGGAAATAAGCTCTTCCATCTACGTCTCCAGCATGCCTATAAATACTAACTGTTCTGATGAGGAAGTCTGACTATTTTTTCTACCTTTGGATCCTATTTTGTTAATAGTTATCTTCTAGTAAGATTGTTCTTAGGTTTAAACATACTCTTTAATATGTAAATAGTCTGTTGGCTCGCTAGGGTGGTTTTTAGTTGAGAGTGTATGGGCAGGCCTTTCAGGCCGTGAGCCCAGGGCCATGTCTGTGAGGCCCAGGTGTTCGGGCCAACCTGTACATACTCTCTACTGGTCCCGATGGGTCACCCTCCCTGGAATAAACGCCTCTTAAAAGTCTTCAGTAAAAACATTACAGTCGAGTTAAATCTGACTGTTTGGTTGTCTCATTCAGGGGTTGATAAAGGTCTTTTTTTAAATACGCTTTTCCTACCTGCATCTAAGTTTATAAGCTGGGAGCTTGGTGGTGCAGGGGGTGAGCGTTGCCCTTGGGAGCAGAAGAAAAAGTATATAAGCTATGAACTGACTAGCATTATGAACTGTATTTCCTTCAAAATGTTTAACTGAAAGTCTGCATTTGATACTGGGCTGGAGCTGGCATGTCTGCCATGACACCAGAACAGTGTCTGCTTCATGTACAGAAAGTCAGCTGTGTGTCATGGACTCCAATATTGAAAGCCAAAATTCAAGCAACAACATTTTACACTGTAACCTTGTCTTTTTGAAAAAGGGATGTATGAAGTAGCCATGGAGTTCTCAGAGACCACAGACGGAAGTTGCTCCTGTGCACCATTCTCCATCTACTTATCCAATGGCTATTGAATGTAAAGGCAGTGGCCTAGAATTTACTCCTTTACTTGACATGAGCAGGAATGCAGACAGTGGCTCACAGCATGGGAAAAGATACTGGCATGCTGCTCTAGTTACTTGCTGTCCTTCATTTAAAGAGTTTTCCCTGTGAGCATCTCTCCATTTAATCATATTTTCCACTAGAATTCTCTTTCCTTCATTTATCTTTCAGTGTATGAGACTGTTTGTAACTTCATTTGAATAGTTTGCCACAACAGGCACCTCAACTAAAACCACAGACTTTAACCTCAAAGGGAAATACCATTTTAAAGATACAGTTTTTATTTGAGGGTAAAATTGGAGCTGTCTCCCTTGTGTTGCTTGTTTGCTCTTCCATATCCTTATCAGAGAATGAGTTTTGTCGTTTAACTATAATAATAATAATGAAGAAGAAATTCACTATCAAGATTCACATACACCAAACCATTGATGTGTTATGGCTGTGACAAAATACAGGACATTTCCATTCAATCTTAAGCATAAAAGGATAGAACATTATTTAAACCTCAGTGAGTATAGTTGGTCCAAACTGCCTTAGTTATCTCTTCACAATACTAACATGCCTAATTTGAGTGCGGGACTTAGTCTCTAAAGTTAATGTTCAGACCTAAGTGTAGTTGCTCCACAAAGTGAGAAAACAGTAACAAGGTGCTGAAATATGAGTCAGACTGAAAGTGATTACTTTTGACATTAAAGTATCAACATTTAACCCCTGGTTAGGCCTAAGGCAGCCTCCTTATCTATGCAATACCGTGGATGGTACTACCCACTTCAGTAAGGGGTGGGAGATGTTAGCCAAAGGGGGTCATTTCTTGTCTCTCTCTCCCACTAAACCTAGGATGATGCCTAGCATATGGTGGCTATGGCTGTCAAAGTGATTAGGTATGCATGTACATGGATAAAACAATTATACTTTGCCATATATATGAACTGCAGTTTAATTCTTGAAGTCAATTTTTGTGGTGACAGGTTGCATTTGGGGATGAGAATAATTTATGGCATCTTCCATATTAATATCTTAGCATTTTTGTAACTGCATAAAAGCCTCAGCTAGTAGGCCTGTGTAAGTAGGCAGCTGTTCAGTCTGGCTTTAGATCCAGCCGCTTTGGATGCCTGAGTGATCTGGTTTCCTGCTTAGATCTGGCTGAAGCAGCTCTGAAGCTCAGAGATCCAGCCATAGGGTATAATGGGGAATCAATTAAATATCTATAACTTTGTTGATTTTTTGTCTGATTTGGATGAAACTTGCAGGGGTAGTAGCCCCTGCTGACAGCATGAAGTCTGCCATGTTTCAAGAACATTAGTGTAGAGGTTCAGGGGGAACTGCACCCCAAATTCTTGAAAGCAAAACATGTCATGTGTATGTGTTACACCTCGGGGGTGAAAACTGCAGGGGTTGTAGCCCCTTGTGAGGCCACAGAGTCGTTAACGAGTTAATTAGCAAGGATTAACACCTACAAAAGCACAGACTAAGGAGAGGAAATAATCAATACAGACAATCAACTGCCCTAAGACAGAGACAGTCAGTTGCACAAGCACTCATGTCACAAGTTTTGCCTGTCAGCAGCTAGAGATGCAGGGCCCCAGAATCCAGAACCCCTGAACCTATCTCCCTGACAGCTGGCAGACTTTGTGGCTGCAGCAGGGACACCCTGCTGCGCCTTAACACACACAGTGTCACCCATGTCAGGAGTTTTGCTTGTCCGCAGTTTGTTATGCGGATCCCCCTGAACTCCTGCACTGATCTTCTTGAAACTTGGCAGGCTTTGTGGGCACAGCAGGGGCCACCACCCCTCACTATGGCCTTAACACACACAGGGTCATCTATGTCATGAGTTTTGCCTTTCATGGTAGGGTTGGAAGGGACACTTCCATGAGCAGATCATCAAATCCAACCCCTGCTATGGGCAGGAATGAGTACTGCGGTCAAATGACCCTGGCGAGATGTTCATCCAGCCTCCTCTTAAAGACCCCCAGGGTAGGAGTCAGCATCACTTCTCTTGGAAGTTGGTTCCAGGTCCTAGCTGCCCTGACAGTGAAGTAGCGCCTCCTGATGTCTAGCTTAAATCTACCCTCTGCCGGTTTGTGACCGTTATTTCTTGTCACTCCTGGTAGTGCTAGGGGGAAACAGGGACTCCCCCAATGCCTGCTGGTCCCCTCTGACCAGTTTGTAAATGGCTACTAGATTCCCTCTTCAGTCTTCCCTTGTGGAGGCTGAACAGGTTCAAGTCCCTTAACCTCTCACCTCTCCTCGTAGGGCCTGCCCTGCTGACTCTTGATCAGGCAAGTGGCCCTCCTCCGGACCCTCTCCATATTGTCTACATTTCTCCTGAAGTGCAGTGCCCAGAACTGGATGCAGTGCTCCAACTGCGGCCTGACCAGTGTCGCGTAGAGGGGGAGGATCACCTCCTTGATCCTGCTTGAGATACATCTGTGGATGTATGACAAGGTACAACCCATGTTCATTTTGGCATCAATAATGACTCCAAGATCCTTTTCTGTCTCTGCATTGATGAGAAGGGAGTTCCCCAGCTTGTAGGTCTGCTGCTGGTTCTTCCTCCCCAGGTGCAGCACCTTGCATTTGTCAGTGTTGAAACCCATCCTGTTCTCATCCGCCCACCCCTGTAACCTGTCTAGGTCTGATTGCAGCCTATTCCTCCCTTCTAGCATGCCCACATCTCCCAACATCTTAGTGTTGTCTCCGAATTTGAACAGGGTGTTTTTTACCCCCTTGTCCAAGTCGCTGATGAAGATGTTGAATAGTGAGAACCCGAGGACTGAGCCCTGCAGAACCTCACTGCCCTCATCCCTCCAGGTCGAATAAGACCTGTCCACCACCACTCTCTGAGTGTGGCCCTTCAGCCAACTAGTGACCCATTTGACTGTGTAGCTATCAACGCCACAGTCCCCTAGTTTTTTAATGAGAACAGGGTGAGAGACAGCGTCAAAGGCTTTCTTAAAGTCCAGAAAGACTATGTCCACTGCTACACCTGTGTCTAAGGATTTTGTGACCTGGTCATAGATGTTACGTCTCAGCTGTGTGTTCTTGGGCAACCCTGGCACGGAATGTAGTCTGTCTGACTCACAAGGACTCACCCCCCTCCCTCCTCTCCTCTACCTAAACAAAACTGATTAAGATGCAGTGAGAGGCACACCTAAGACCCTCCAGATAAGGGTGACAAGAGTGAAACAACTGCCCTAGGTCTCATTTGCATCCGAGATGGAACCAGATGACCATTCATTTACATG
>JAGPOW010000261.1:163952873-163971972 GCA_030014935.1 Caiman crocodilus | reverse complement strand
CTCTCCTCTCCTCTCCTCTCCTCTCCTTCTTGGGCTGAGACAAAGCTCTGATTCCAAGAGCAGGCATAAAACCTAATACACTTTATTCTACAGGCCAGACCTGCAGATGTGATCACTTTTGTTCTTTCCTGGACTTCAACTTATGGCACACCACACGAAGTTTAGTATAAATGAGACAATGGTTGTAGACCCCCGAAGGCATTTCTATATGGTTAGTAGTTTTCCTGGATTCTGCTGCTTACTCTACTTTGACATTCTAAAAAAATAGTTGCTATATACCCAGAGCTTACCTTATTTGATCATACTTTGCCTAATGCACCATTTCAACCACAGCAGTTTCTGATGCTGAATCATAGTACTCATTCAACTGCACAGAAACAAATGAGAAACAGCAGCTGTATTTATATCAAGGGTGGGAGTGAGAGCCAGCCAAAAATACTCTGATGTTGAAATGGACACGTGGGGCTGAACTGATGTTTTTGATCCTGGGGCTTCATGTTTAATTTATAAACCAATTGCTAGCACCCCAACAGTGTTACCCAGGAAGGAACTAGGATGAGCTAGAGTGCCTGGTCTGTAATAGTTGCTCCAATTCCTCCCTATAATAAAATATATTAATAGGACATTTGAAAGAAAACAAGATTCAGATATCTCCAGAAGATACTCCCTTTTAGTCAGTCCTCTGTAATATGGCAGCATGCTCATCGCCCTTCTTTGTGTTCACTCCCTTGCTTGATGCCCAAGCTTATTCTTTGGTGTCCCTTAAGAAATTTAAGCCAGAAGATGGAAAGGTAAGTCAGAGGTTAAGGAAAGGCCTGGTGGTTAAGGGAAGAGTGGCTAAATAAGTGAGGATAGTCTGAAGGCTGAGGGGAAGGCCCCCAGGACCCCCGACAGCCCGGCCTGCCCGCAGGTAAGGAGGGGGCCCTTGGAGGGAAGGACCTAGCCACCTTAGCCAGCTTGGAGCTGGTTGAGTCGGGGGTGGGGAGGGACACCCCCCCCGGCTCCTACTTCACCCAGCCCCCCAGAGAGCCATGTGATCGGAGCCTCGTGAACAAGCTGCACAAACAGGTGCACTCCTGGGCCCTGCGTGTGAGTTAGTGCAGGAGTTTCCGCAGGAGGGTGTGCAGGAGGGCCTGAGGCCCTGCTTGTGAGCCCCTCAGAGTAGACAGTCCCAGCCGTAGCCAGCTCACCAGCAACATGACACAGGTGCGCACGAACCGCACCCCAAGGGTCCTCTCAGGGCCTGCATCCCCCCTCTCTGGCGCCTCAGAGGCCTCCACCCAGACGGAGCCCCTGGCTCTCGGCTGTGGGGGCTGCCTGTAGCTATTTCACGCTCTGGGGTCTGGGAGTATGGCCACCTCCCCTAGTGGGGTCTGCTCCCTTCTGGGGTCTCTGGTGCACCAGCTGGAGGAGCTCCAGGCCACAGTCAGAGACTGCACACCATCAGGGACTGTGAGCAGGAGATTGACTCCTACTGCCAGGCCCTTCTCCCCACAGTCCCTCCAGGACAAGGGAGGACTCAAGAACCTCCCTCACTGTTCAGCCCAGGTCTTGGACCAAGGTGGCTAAGGGCCTCAAGGTCCACCGCACCAAGGCCCCTAGCCCGCTGGAGCTTTGCAACAAGTACGAGCCTCTTGCAGCCCCAGCAGAACCTGCTGAGTTGCCAGCTCCCACAGGCAACACAGGCACTACTGTAGCTACTGCCCCCACTCTCCCCAAGACAAAACACAAAGTTTTTGTCATGGCAGACTCCATCCTGAGGGGGACTGAGGGAGTAATCTGCCACCCCGACCCCTTAGCCCAGGAAGTTTGCTGCTTCCCGAGAGCCTGTATCCAAGACATTGCAGAGAAGATCCCTAAACTCCTCCGGCCTACTGACCACTACCCTATGCTCCTCATCCATGTAGGCAGCAATGACATGACTTGGAGCGCTCCCAGCCAGGTCAGGAGGCACTACAGAGATTTGAGAGATGGACTAAAGTGTCTGGGGGTGCAGGTGGTGTTTTCTTTGATCCTCCCAGTCTCAAGCTATGGGATGAGGAGGGAGAGGAGGATCCAGGTAGAGAACCAAAGGCTGTGGCACTGGTATTATTGGGAAGGCTTTGGCTTCTATGACCACAGCCCGCTCTTTGGCGAGAAAGGCAGCAAGCTGCTGGGAAGAGATAGCCTCCATCTCTCTCCACTGTGGAGGAGGCTCTTCTCAGCCAGACTGGCTGACCTGCTCCACTGGGCTTTAAACTAAGCCCGCCGGGGGATGGGGGGATTACTGCCACCGCTGGCCCACTCAGCAACCCTTGCAAAGCCAGCAGGCCAAGGCACTTAAGGGAACCCACCCCTACCCCAGCCCTGGAATGAACTGTAAGCGAGGCCAGGGTCCCCAAAGGGACACTTGCCTGCCTATACACAAATGCCAGGAGCTTGAGGAACAAACAGAAAGAACTTGTCTTCCTGCTAAATGCAAATAACTTTGATGCCATAGGGATAACAGAGAACTGGTGGGACTCCACCCATAACTGGGCCACAGGTATAGATGGCTATACGCTGTATAGGAGGGATTGAGTGGACAAAAGGGGCGGGGGTGTAGCTATGTCAAGGAAAGCTACGCATCCCTGCAAGACAACATTGGCACCCACAGTGGAAGATTCGAGACCCTCTGGGTTAAAATCCATGGGGAACACGGCGTTGGGGATACTATGGTGGGAGTCCATAGGCCCCCTACCCAGGGTCAAGACCATGACCAGGAGCTTGCCAGAGAATTGGCCAAGGCTGCGTGCTCCTGGTGTACGGTTGTCACGGGAGACTTTACCTACCTAGACATCTCATGGGAGGAGCGCTAAGCCAAATCCAAGTGGTTGCAACCTTTCGCTTGTGCATGGATAACCTCTACCTAATGCAGGAAGTTTACAGGCTGATGAGAGGTAAAACACTGCTCAACCTGGTACTGGCAACCAGGAACAACCTAAGGATCGAAGGGGAAGCTGGGTGACAGTGACCATGAGCTGATCACCTTCACCATCTGTCGTAAAGCTGGCAACTCAGACAGTAATACAGAAGTCCTTGACTTCAGGAAAGCTGACTTTGACAAGCTAAGGAGACTTGTCAGTGAGGCTGCAAAAGCAGCAAAAAGGTACAGTAGTCCCCTGGTTCCCCAGGGAACTAGCAGACCTCCTTCATCTTAAAGGAAGACCTACAAAGGATGGAGGATTGAAAGCACCACCAAGGAGGAATACTCTGCTCTGGTCTGAGCCTACAGAGAGCAAACCAGGAAAGCCAAGGCTGCAATGGAATTCCAGCTACCTACAAATATCAAGGACAATAAAAAGTCCTTCTGTAGACATGTGAGGAGCCAAAGGAAAAGCAAGGGTAACATTGGACCCCTGCTAAACCAGATGGGACAACTTGTGTCCATGAAAAAGCAAAGTTGCTAAATGGGTACTTTGCGTCAGTTTTTCCCTGGTCTCATGGGATGCCTCTGCCCACTGTGGATCAGGGATGCCCAGATGAGGGAGATTCCTTACCTTCCATCAGTGCTGACCTCATGAAGGAATACCCTGACAGGCTGGATACCTTTGAGTCAGCCAGCCCTGCCAATTTACACCCAAGCGTAATCAAGGAGCTGGCTAGCATCATAGCTCAGTCCCTGGCACAGATCTTTGAGAACTCCTGGTGCTCTGGTGAAGTGCCCGAAGGTTGGAAGAAGGCCAATGCTGTGCCTATCTTCAAAAAAGGGAGGAAAGTAGATCTGGCAAACTACAGGCCCATTAGCCTGACCTCTATCCTGGGGAAGGTCTTGGAAAAGATTATCAAAGAGGCCATACAGACTAGCTGATGGCAATATCCTGAGGGATACCCAGCATGGGTTTGTTACGGGTAGGTCTTGCTTGACCAATCTCATTTCCTTTTACTACCAGGTGACCTATCACCTGGACAAGGGGGAAGAGATTGATGTCATATATCTTGACCTTAATAAAGCCTTTGATCTGGTATCCCATGATCACCTCTTGGCAAAACTGGCTAACTGTGGCCTCAACCTCACCATGATCCACTGGCTGGGGAATTGGTTCTGCAGCAGGACCCAGAGGGTGGTGGTTGATGGATGTCGATCATTGTGGTGCCCTGTGACCAGTGGGGTCCCTCAAGGCTGTGCCTTTGGGCCTCAACTCTTTAATATCCTCATCAATGGTGTAGACATTGATGTCAGAAGCAGGCTAACCAAGTTTGCCCACAACACCAAACTCTGGGGTAAAGCATCCACACCTAAAGACAGGAGAGTGATCCAGGCAGATCTTGACACGCTCATGAAATGGGCAGATGAGAACCTGATGGTGTTTAACACCGAAAAATGCAAGGTTCTTCACCTTGGGAGGAAAAACCTGCAGCATGCTTATAGGCTCAGCAGTGCTACGCTGATCAGCACTACAGATGAAAGGGACTTGGGGGTCATGATTGACCACAAGATAAACATGAGCCTTCAATGCAATGCTGCAGCTAGTAAAGCGAGCAAAATGCTGGCTTGCATCCATAGATGCTTCTCAAGCAAATCCCGGGACATCATTCTCCCATTGTACTTGGCCTTGGTGAGGCTGCAGCTGGAGTACTGCATCCAGTTTTGGGCTTCACAATTCAAAAAGGATGTGGAGAAGCTTGAGAGTGTGCAGAAGAGAGCCACATGCATGATCAGAGGTCAGGAAAACAGACCTTATGATGAGAGACTGAGAGCTATGGGACTCTCCAGCCTGGAAAAGCACAGGCTCAGGGTGATCTAGTGGCCTCCTACAAGTTTATCAGGGGTGTTCACCAGGATCTGGGGGAATATCTGTTCACCAGAGCTCCGCAAGGAATGACAAGATCAAATGGTCACAAACTCCACCATGACTGATTCAGGCTGGACATAAGGAAGGAATCCTTTACTGTCCAAGCCCCCTAGGTTTGGAATAGACTGCCAGAGGTGGTTCAAGCACCCACTTCGAATGCCTTCAAGACAAATTTGGATGTTTATCTTGCTGAGATCCTATGATCCTTGCTGACTTCCTGCCCCTGGGGCAGCGGACTGGACTTGATGGTCCTTCGGGGTCCCTTCCAGCTGAATGTCTATGAAATCTATGAAAGGGTATGGCCACTGGGCAGGAGAGAACAGACAGGACTGCTAGCACACAAGCTCAGCTTTTCCTGACAGAACAGAGGGATCAGCAATGAAGCAAAAGACTTCCCAGACACCTTGGTGATAAGATGTGTACAAATATCAAAACAGGTAATAATTTAGGTAGCCAAATAGAGAGCTAGAGCTGTGAGGTCATCACTAGCCAAAACTTTCTTTGTCTTCCCCCTCTGCTTTCAGGATGGCGGTGATGAGTCTCCATAGAGATACAATTTCTTCTTCTTTTGGGCTAATCTATCTTCCATCCCTCTGGGTAGATGTATTGGTTTTTCTTCATTTTAGTCATGATATACTGCATAAATTAGAACTTGAGATATTTCTATGGGTGCCACGCCATACTCAACTTTACCAGCTGATACGTATCCACTGTATGATTCACTTTCACCAGCTATAGGTTCTCAGTACAAGAGACTTGTACCAGTGTACCACTGCATTGCAAAATGAAGGGCACTTGTATGGGCACGTTCAGCAGTAGCAATCTATGGCCTGAGGGCTAGTTTTGGGTCATGGAGTCATTTGATCTGGCCCGTGGAACCGGGGAGCTTCAGCAGTGTTTTGCTGACAGGTGACTTTACTCACGCTATACCTGGGAGTTAGGGATAAAGCAGTGACAGTACAGGCAGCAGTGGTGGTAGCGGTGGTGGCAGTTGAATCAAAAGTGCTGGCCTTCCTAGGACCTCAGCCAGGTTTTTTTGGCTCACCACTCTAAAACACTGCCAGTTTCTGGTCTAGACGGTTGCTTATGGCACTGAGACTGTAAAAGGCACAGGAACTCTATTACCATAGAGTCGAATTCTCTTTGCCTTTGTTCATCTAAATGGCAGTTTTCTGTGTCAGTAAGTGCAAGAAATGTCACTTACATGTAGATAGTGATTCAATTTCCCCTACAGTGTAGGTGTGTAAGTGGGTGTGCTCAATAGGCTATGATTGGCCACATGTATATGTGGCCACATCCACAGGCCCAGTATTGACAAGTACTAATATCCAAGTCTGGAAAAGGTAAACAGCCAGAAATCCATAACTAGCTGGTGTTAGACAGGAGGAAGAAGGCTGTCCAGTGTTTTAGCAACAATAGCTCTGTGGTTAGGGAATTTACCCATAGTTCCAAGTGCTCTTACCCAGAGAGGGTTTAATCCTGCCTTTCTGTGACTTCCCTGTGCAGTACTGTAGTCATTGTGCCACAGAACAAGTCTTCCCCAGTCTTGCCTTGGGTGCTTCTTTTGATGATGGCTCCCTGATCAGTGAGGAGAGGAGGCCAGGAGGAAAAGAGAAAGTGTGAGGGTGCGTAGCTCAGTGAGATAGATGTTGCGTTGGGAGGGAGTGGGTTTTGAGTTTTTGCCTGGACCTTTGCTCCCAGTGGGGCAGAAACTTCCCCACCGTAATGCCCTGCATTTAGCAAATGAGTATTAAATGCAAGGGGCACTAGCTCAGCTTCAAAAGGAGTACTGGAGAGAGGACTGGGGCAATGACTGAGCTGTGGCATGGTAGTTAGAGCAGTGTACCGGGAAATTGAATGGATATAGGATCAGATCTTGCCTACAGAAGGGGTGGCATGCAACCTAGGTCTCTAGCTCCCTGGGTTAGTGCCCTAACCATTCAGCTACTCTGAGCTTAAACATGGAGGAACTCTCCTTTCCTTACTGTTTTCCAGGGCTTATGGTCAGATATGCCTGCACAATGTGGCTTGGGTATGTATGTATGTAGTTCCACATGCACATAGGCTTTATATGCCCAAAGTGTAAAGGAGGGGTCAAAACCAGCCAAGTAGCCAACTAGAATACTGCCACTTAGACATACAAAGGGAAATAAAACTCCAAAGTGATTTCTGCATCAATAGTATAACAAAGGGAGGCAACTAGGGCACCAACTCTGGTCATCACTTCTGGAAGGTAGGGAGTGTGTACAGAAACAGCAGCAGCTGTGCTGCTGGTTTGGTCACTAGGACTGTGTGAAGCTTTGGGTGCCGATTTGATTTGGAGGAGATTTGGCCTGATTTGGTAGCCAAATCTTCAACTCCGAAAGGAATCAGGGGGCCAATAAGAAGGTCCAAATTTATTCAAAAAAAGATTCAGAGAGCTTCAATGATTCAAGCAGTCCCTGCTGGCTGCAGCAGGGAGCTGGAGCCAGACTCCATGCTGGTAAGTTGGGGGTGGTAACCATGGGGGTACCCCTGCCAGGCCCCATCCCCTGGCTGCTCCCCCAACCTCACCCCCCATGGCTGCCCTGCCTGCCCCAGCTCCTGGTACTTTAAAAAAAAGCCACACTCACTGGGTGCTGCTGTGGGGGGTGAACCCCGCTGCCCACCGCTGCCCCACGCTGCATGGGGGGCTCTGCCATGAGCCCCCCTCGCCCACCCCTCAGCTGCTTTGCCTGCCCCATATCCAGCTCTTTAAGAAAAAAACCCAGAAAAACCCCAGTACTCACTGCTTCTGCAGTGGCCTCAAGGCTTGTGGGGGCTCATGGAAGAGCCTGTCATGTGGTACAGGGCAGCAGGGATCATCCCCTGCTGGGCAGAAACAGTGAGTCCAGGGTTTGGGGGTTTTTTTCCTTAAAAGTCTGGAGCCATGGCAGGTGGGGCAGCCATGGGGGGGGGACTGAGGGAGAATGGAGGGGTTGGGGAGCTCATGCAGAGCCCCCCACACAGCCTGGGGCAGTGGGGATCGCCCCCCACCCAGCAGCACTAGCTGAGTCGGTGCTTTTTTTCCGCAGTGCTTGGAGCTGGGGTGGACGGGGCACCCGGGGCTAGGACAGCAGGTGGGGGATGGACCCGTGTGATTTGGAGATTCAGCTGATTTGGCAGCGGCTGAATCTCCGAATCAGATTCGGCCAAATTGATTTGGGACAGTGATTCAAATCACTGAATTGAATCACTGTTCCCTGAATCGGCTGAATCCGAAGTGAATACTAACTGCTTCGCACAGGCCTATTAGCCACCATTGTGCCTCTGGCAGTGCAGCTACTGATGCTATTCTGTGAGCAGCTGCCACTCAAGGAGCTCAAGTGTCCACTTATGTCTCTTTACTGCATAGTGATGATTCAGTATCAGACATCATTATTTTGATTCATATCTATTTCAACAACAGTCAGTGGTGGCAAACAATTTAATACAATAAGTGCAGGTCTCTCTTATTTCTACTAATGCCCTATCTTCCAAATTTCAGAGAGAAATCAGTGTGTGGTGATGTGAGATATTATGTAAGTTTGCTAGATAGAGCTACAATACACACATGCTCTAATTTGTTGCATTAATGTGACAGCCGGCCAACCCAAGGTCAGTAGCAGTTTCCTGAAAACATCAAAATGGGGCTTCCCCAGAGCTCCCGCACTACTTTGATTCATTCCTTTTCTCATGTCCCTCTGGTTTCTAGGGAAAAAGTACTGAGCTGCATACCTCTTAGCATGCCTAGAGAGGTTCTCTGTTTTCTTTTTGCCTGCTGGATTAAGATTTTTCTGAACTGGTACCAGTGTCTGATCTAACAGGATTGTATTTTGACAGGTTCTTCTTCCAGCCCTCAATAGCATCTACAAAGAATGACAACCTTCTCTTTAGGATATTTGCAGAAGCCCTCACTTGGCCTAAGTACTCTATATTCATCCCCTAGCAGGTCTCCTTCCTCCCTTCTCCTGCCATCAGCCACCTTTAATTAACTGCTTAAGTGGATTGTATAGTTAAAACAATATGTGCATTTTATCATAGCATTTTGCATCAAACCTTGCAAGATTTTTCTTTCTTTACTGCTCTCTGCCTTTTGTGTTCCTCCTTTTCTCTTCTGTTACTATTTTCTTTCTTTCTTTCCCTGTGGCATGAATGTTGCTGACCGTTTTCCTTCATGTAGTTCCATTTCTGGTTTCCCCCAAGCTATATTCCAAGCATTTGCTTCAACAATGAATGAAGACTTTTTGACTTGTCATTTAAATTAATTCTCCTTTCCTTTGGTCTCCTATTTACTGTGGTAAGAATTGAAAGCGTGCAGCTCTCTGAAGAGACAGCATAAATCTGCCTGGGTCCCTAATTCACCCCAAAGTACTAATCTAATCACACACATATGAGAATGTTGATCTTATGAGGTTTTATAGAGCGTATTAACTCCATGCAATAAGTAGGAGCTGCCTATAGACAACAGTGCTGCACTTTCCCTGCCATCCTTCCCAGAAGACTGCAGTGCAGGGCAAAGAAGATGTTAGGATCTAAGTGAGAGTCATAGAAGGAGATTTTAGGAGAGCATGGGATGTTGAAATAATTGGGGATGTGAGAAGATACTGGAGCAAAGAAGTACAAGAAGTGGGGTGCATAATATCTGAGACAGTCAAGGAACACCTATTTTTCAAATAAGTTGAGGACCTGAAGGTTGAAGTCCACACAGACATATCATGTGGTGGATTTTAATTTATTTTCCTTACATTTTTCTATCAAAGTTGTAAGTAATACATAAATAATCAGTCACCAGCCACCTTCATGGCAACTTAGACCTGGCGGCCTAAAGTCCCTATTTTTCTGGAAGATAATCATTGGCAAACATGGGAAATGTTAGCACTGTATCAGGTATAAGGACAGCCCAGGAGCAGGAAAGCCTTAGCTCAGTCAAAGACTCCGTCCAAGGAATTTGTATCAAAATTATTGGCAGCTATATCAATCAATATATGTGAAACTGTTTGATTCTTCTGGAAACCCAGATTTAAAAATGAGCAACAGCTATCACCAGCTTGGTGTTTAACTCACACCAGAGAAAGCCAGTGGTTATCTCACAATCTCTTTTTGTGGGGGCGGCTTTTCAGTATTATTCTGATGAAGGCCATAGAAGTAGAAAGATATGTAATAGGAGAATTCTGCAGTGTTCTAGCTAGTGTTATACCGACAGTCATATGCTATTCAGCTGAGCTCCTGTAAACTGTATTTAAAAAAGGTTTCTCTATAGTTACCTTCTGGGATATTTTGCATAATAAGCCTGATTTTTATTATGATCCTTTCCCCTCATTTATTTTATATATATATATATATATATATATATATATAAGCAAGTCCTTTTTACAGATTTTCTTATACTCAGTCTTTGTACAAGAGAAAGTTCTTCTGGCAGATTCTGAAAGAAGGGTAAGAATCACCGACTTACTGAAAACTAACAATCAGGAGACAGCATAAAATGATTACAGTTTTCTACTAAAATGAATAAAAGAGGGGTTTCTGTTCTGTCTGCATTTTTCATTTTCATTTTGGTATTTATTTCATTAAACATCACCTTTGTTAAACTTTAAATGAAGCTGAAGTAGATTTTGTATTCCTCTTTGCCATATTCTATGGAGCCAAGGCACTTTGCCAACAGAATTATATTCAGTTTTTGATGGACTATATGGTATCTTGATTATCAGCTAAGGTAAACTGGCACGGCTCTATCCAAGTGTTGAAAAGGCACGGGAACCTTTCTCGACATGCATATATGCATAGTATAGAACGTAGAACAAGATCTGAACTGGCAAAGCCAGTCAAATAAAAATGTGAGAGTGGTGAAACATTCAGCTAAAGGACAGGATCAGCATGGACATGGATATTTAAGTCACTGTCATCAGAGAAAGCCTCTTAAGTTTGAGGTTTTCCCAAAGCTTGTTACATGGAGCTTTTTAGTACAGTACACAGTTTCAACAAATATCACCCATCACATTCCTCTTCTCTTTCTTTTTGTAGCATATGCCAACTATATTGTCAGAAACACCAAGTTTTAGTCACTTATAGAACTGCACTATTATTGAGTAAAACTACTAATTCTTGTCTTTGTGTGCAGACAGTTTAGTACATTCATACTTTAGTTTTTCTTCTACATCTTGTCATTCAGACAAACTTCATTTTCTGTCTTACTCTGTAGGTTCAAAATGCACACCAAATACTTTGAATTAAAAAACAGCAACCCCCCCCCCCATTCTTCTTCCTTTTCAATGTTTGAACTGCTCGTAGGGCAAAGGCCTATATAAAGAAGACTTGCCAGGCTGAAACTGGAAGCCTGATCATTTTTTGCTTACATTGAGACTGTTTACTCTAGACTCTTGATATAAAAGATGTTCATTGATTCCTGAACCCAAGCTCTCCTATGTTGGCACAGTCACCATTTGGCCTCTATATTCCCCTTTCTTTTGTTGCATAAGACACCTCTGTACCACAACATGGGAACTGCAGATACATGATTTCACATTTTACATGCACTGATTGTTAAGCCATAACTCCCTGCTTTATCATACCACCCCTTCCATAAACTTATCCAGATCAATTTTAAAGCATTTCAAGTATCTTTTCCCACCACTTTTCTTGAAAGACTAATCTACAACTTAATTCTTTTCATACTTGGAAATCTTCTAATTTCCACTCTAAAATTATCGATACCAGTCTGTAACCATTCGATCTCCCGTCAGCATTGTTTTTCACTCGAAGGGCATGTCCCCACAAGCAGTTTGGGACATTGCAAACAGTATGCAGCACATGCGCAGGCATTCACACTGCTAATTTGCAACATGGTTGGGGCTTTTGTCACTGAGAGATCCTGGGGGGGTTTTTTGACACCAAGAAATCCCAGTGTAAAAAATGCAAACAAACCCACCACTGAAAAATGTGGTGTGGCTTACATGGCAGCAGCATGCGCCACCAGAAAGAGAGCTGGCCTTAGCTTTTCCTACTCTACTTGGGAAAATTTGCCCTGTGTCAACCTCACGTACAAGGGCGTGAACAGCTGCAAAAGGCAGCAGTACAAATACATTTTTTGCAGGCCTCAAAAAGGAGATTGCAATAACAGCAATTTTTATTGTTACATTTCAGTAAAAAAAGTATGAATGTCAAAACCCAGGAATGAATTTGTAAAAAATAATCACATCCCCTCTCAAATCTCTCTTTTGTTAAGCTAAGCAATCTTAGCAGTTGCAAATCTTCCATTCTTGATTAAGGTTACAGCAAGACAGCTCACAGTATTCACAGATGCCTCTGCCTTCTTTGACTCCTCTCATTTGGGATCCATATTATCATCCATTTGAGATCATACATTTTAGACAAAAAAGTACCAACAAAAATTGGTGTTAGTGGAAGCCACCTTCTTTTTGAGGCAAAACATGAATTTTTGCATTCACAGCTCACTTAGGATACAGATCCAATATATGAAACAGCAAATATTCAGACATCTAATCGCAGTTTATTGTGACTGGTGTAAACTGTGAATGCAAGGTTTTACTCTAGTTACTCCAAAAAAAAAAAATAGAACAGAACTCAATCTGTCTTGAAAGATATTTTTTGGCTGCACTTTAAGCATCAACATATTTATAAGCTGTTTCACTTACAATGTCTGCAGTGACTTCAGGATGTCTCTTGATTTATAGAAGGTGAAGGAAAACGAGGCCTTTAAATACAAAATGAAATGAATTCCAAACATTTGCTAGTTTTTGAGATGAGATTATTTATGTGATTCAGAGACTGGATTAAACAAGAAATTAAACTGAATCTTAACAAAATTTACGTCTTTTCTTAAATATTCTTTAAAGAGATAAATGTTGAATTAAATTAAATGAATGAGCCAACACCCTCTCCCCCCACCCCAACTTAAATGTTTCAAAGGGAAAAAAAATCCCTTGCGGTTTTCTGAGAAGGGACTGTCCCTTTCATGAACAGACACTGGAGGCAGCCTCACACCCATACACTATGAGTAAGAAGCAATCATGTTTCCTGTCTGAGCAACAAAAAGATAAAGTGAAAAAGCCACAGTGACATTTGACATTTTTTTTTCAGTTTCCCTTTTCTCGGTCAGACAGTGTGATTCACCACGGCTCTTTGCAAAAGAAGGACTGCATAAAGAAAACACACACTTAGAGCTCACCTATTGAGAAAGTGGCCCCTGAGCACCTACACTTCAGATTCCCCCTCACAGATCTACAGATGAAGTGATAAGGATGTGAGTTAACACACCTGATGCTGAAACTGAGCATCTGTGTAATAAAGGTTTGTGGCATCTTGGGCAGAATTCTAATGTAGTGTACATCCCTAAATGCCATTTAACCAGCTGCATAAGTGGCATTTTTTTAACTTAATCAAAGTTTGTAATTCTTTTATCACTGTAGTGCAGATGAGCTGCCACATAGACAACTGAGCATGCTTAGTAGACTACACACTGACCAGACAGGAACATGCATATACCTGGGCACAAGTCTTGGAAAAAACAGCAGGGGGAGGAATTTCCAAGTTTTAGCCCCAGTCAAAGTTGCACTTGTGTGCAGCTGCGCACACTTTAAAACCGTGCCGCGCACCAAGCTCATTAATGCCGTGCATCCGCCCAGTGAAGAGCTGGGTTGCGGCTTCGAGAGGCACCGACACTGGCGTGGGATAACATACGAGTGAGCTCAGGCAGGCTGTTGGAGGTGAGGCGGGGATGGGGGCATCACGCACTTCCTCACTCCCAGAGGCATGGCCAAGTGGGGACTGGGGCTGATGCAGGCTCTGCCAGTGCCAGAAAACTGCTCTGCTCCCCAGCCCTGACGTCACGCGTCTCCTTGCTCCCAGAGGTGAGGTGAGGCAAAGCGCGGGCAGGGGCCAGGACTGAGACCAGGAAACTGCTCTGGTCCCAGCAGCAATGCTGGGGCTGGGACCAAAACCAGCAGTGATGCAGGGGCTGGGGACAGGACTGGGGGTGATGTGGGGGCTGGGGCCGGGATGGGGAAAACTGCTCCCCAACTCCAATGCTCCACTCCTAGAGGCAATGTAGGACCAGGGGCTGAGGTTCCCGGCTTTGAGGGGCCTTCACTAAAGTATTCTTTTGCATGCAACATAAGTGGATTTGTTAATTAAATTGGAATTTCTAAACTGCAAACTAAATAACAAAGCAACATGCTGGGAACTGTAAAGGGAAAATTAAACTTATTCTGAAGTGTTTTTTATTTTTTGAATATTTGTAATCATGAAAGGATTGTAATTCCAGTCTTGGAGATAACCTGGACAATATATATTATGTTTGGAAAACAGAAAAAAAAGGTAGATGGGAGTCACTCTGGTAAGTAAAGGTTATAGTATCATCTTTTGTTGTTATACTGTGGGCACGCGCTGAAAGGGGGAGACGGGACCAATTTGGGAACGGACCGAAGCAGCACGATCACGGACCAAAGCGGTGCGCTCACAGACTGCTACACCTTAGAGGGAACATTGGCCCCAGTAGTCCCAAACCCAGGTCAAAGATTTGTGTGTGTGCATGGTAGGAGGAGTTAGATTAAAAACTGAATTAACTGTACAGCTAAGAAGTACTCAAGTTTATGCATCACTCAGAGAAATGAATTGTACTAAGCAAATTACGATGTCTGGGAACCAGTATTCAAGAGACTCTCCTGAATACTCCAGCACCAACATCTCTTTTTTAGACACAATGATCAGTATGATCAGAATGGTAAAATACAGACCACGTTATACAAGAAACCCATGGACATATCTGCACAGAACCAGCAATCACCCTAATTACACCAAGAAAGCTGTGATATACAGCCAAGCCCTCAGATACTACCAAATTTGCACTGAGAACACCCATGATCACCACCTCACAAATCTCAAAAAGACTTTCACTGAACAAGGACATTCCTCCACAGAGCTAGAGCGCACATTTGAAAGAGCTGTGCACATACCACACAAAGTATTGTTGCAGTACAGAAGGAACACTCTCACAAATCGCACACCATTGGTAATGACATATCATCCCTCCCTCAAAGCTATATGGAAAATCCCCAAACGATTGCAATGCACACTAGAAAAAGACACAATTCTTAGAGAGATCATCCCAGAACAACCCATCCTAGACTTCAAACAAGCACCAAACCTTGCTAACCTTATCACCAGAAGCAAATTTCCCATGGCCCAAAACACGCCATATGGGAAGGGGCCCACTACACTGCAGTGGACCCCAGCAATGCACCCTAGCTCCTGCACTCCTCTTCTGGCCTGCTGCCCAGCCCACTGCCAAGCCACAGTTGGGGGCAGCCCAGGGAAGGAGCCTGCACTGCCTGTGAGCCCCTCTGCAACCATCACTGTCGGAGCCTAAAGGTGCCTCGCTTGCCCCAGCTGTCTTGACAGGCCACACCCCACCACTACCACCTGTTCTGCTGCTGCCCCCTCTCAGACAAGAGGGAGATTCCCTGTTGCATCACCTTTAACCACTCAACACCACACCTGCACTGAATTACTCCCTAATTGACTGACTGCGCCTGCACGCCCCCACAGCTGCCTCACTGCATCTGACCCCGCTTTGTTTTTCTGCCTACTGTCCTGCTGCTGAATGCCTGGCAGGAGGTATGACAGGCTCCTGGACTGAGCTTCAGCAAACAAAGCCCCTTCACTGCTCCAGCCATCTGTTACATCTGGTTCAGCAGCCTTCCTTGTGTGTTTTTGCTCTTGTGTGGTAAGTGCTGTGGTCCACTCCCCCTGCCCTGGTGTTTGTTGTGTGGCTGAGTAAGCCAGCTCAAGTCTCCCCAGCCCTTGGGTGTGTTTCCCTCCTCCCCCACCTTCCCCAGGCATAGCCTGCCTGATTTCCTGTGGAGCTGTAGCTCAATGAGCTTCAGTCCCTTTTCCCCACCCCCACTTCTCCCACAGCCCCAGCCTGCCCTTATTGGTTTTACTAGCCCCGCTGTATTTTTTGTTTTTCCTCATTAGTTTCCTCTCCCTTATGTAAACCCATATCAGGACAGGAACCTTCTGGAGGGGCAGATGCCCCTCAAAGAACTTCCTGCAGCCTCCTCTATGGGGGCAGATCCCAGCCAAACCCCCAAGATGGTGTATGCCCCTCCAGCCCCCACCCTGAAGGCAGAGTCCAACCGACCTCCTCCAGGGGTACAGAAGTCTGTAACCTCTGCTGAGGGGCAGGCAAGACTCCAGCAGGGAGCCAACAGGGCTAACCCCCTGCCTGCCCCAGCCAGGCCATCTTCAGAGGGGTTACCAAGCCCCCTCCCACACCATCAGGGACCAGGGGCAAGGGCAGTGGGAAGGGCTCCTCTTCAGCCTCTTCCACAGCTGAAGGTGGGAAGGGCAAGGGCCCTGCCCCAAAGCCTAAACCACTGGTGCCTGAGGGGACCAGGTGCACTACACCAGGCAGCACACCCACTCATCCTGTCCCTGGCCCTCGCTCTGGCTCCACCAAGGTGATCCCCCCAGTGGGGGAACTGCAGGTATGCACAAGCAGCTGTGGGGTGACCCAAAGCTGTGGGGCTTGGACCCTCTACCGCTAGCCCTTCCAGCTTGGGCAGTGGGGCTCCCTTTCTGGCACTCACCCACAGGCACAGGGTAAAGTGCCAACTATCCAAAAGGGAGAACCTGTACTTTGCAACCTAGATGCAGGTCCTGGCTTGGGTAATGGGAGATGCCAAGATCATGGTGGCCTCCTTCTTTCATGGCAAGGGGATCTTTTGCCTTACCTTGGGGCCCACTGCACAAAAGGCAGTGGAGAGGGGGCTCATGGTGGAGGGTGAGTACATCCCCCTTGAGCCCCTAGAAGAGCTGGAGACCAGGGTTCCTCAGCTCCATCCCTCCCTATATCCCTAATTGGGCTCTGCTCCCCCATCTCCAAACCCTGGGGAGGATTATCTCTCCAGTGATGGCCCACTTGCTGGGGTGCTGAGACCCTGGCCTCCACCATGTGTGCTCATTCCATCACCAGGTCATGATCCAGTTAGCAGTAGGACCGCAGCTTGAGGCCAATAGGTGCCTTGCAATTCCTTTTCAGGGGGCCCTGGTGAAGGTTTTCTATATGCTGGGGGACCTGCAGTGCTTCTGGTGCTGTGCCCTGGGGCACTTGCATCACACGTGTCCCGTGGGCCAGGAGGAGAGAGCATCCATGGGTTCCACTGGTGAGAGGGGTGCCCCTGCCACCAGAGCCCTTCCCCCCTCAGGCCCTCTTGGCACCTCAACCACATCATCCAGGCCCCTTGTGAACTCAGGCTACCTTGTTTCCAAACCAAGTTTGGTGGGGTCCCGGGGAGGGCAGCAGCAGCCAGGGTGAGAGAGGGAGTGGGGCCCCCCTGCCCTTAGTCATGCCCCCACTGTAGCTTCCCCACACCCCAACCCTCACCTTCTCCTATTGGAGCCTGTCTACCTGAGGACAACCCTGTGGCTGAGTGGGTGCAGGTCCCCTCCATGTGCAGCTGGATCCCTCTGATATGGAGGACCCTGCCCCCATCCTCCCAAGACCATCACATGGAGAGAAACAGTGTCCCAGCTTCTGGGAACCTCTCCAGCTGTGCCTGACACCCCACCCCCAGGAAAGATCAAACAAGTAATCTTCATGGAGGCAGCTTAAGAGCTTTTGGACAGTCCCAAGCAAGAGCCCATGGAAGAAGCTGGCCAGGGCACCAAAACTACTGGTGCCAAGGCTGAGGCTGAGGCTGACCGAATGGAGAGTTGGGCAGCACAGCCCTCTCCCTCTGATCTGGGGGAGAGAGGGGCCTTGGGGCTCATCCTGGTGAGTCCTGAGGGGGAAGGTCCCCTCTCCCAAGACCCCGAGACAAGAACCAATGCAACCTAGGTGCCTGACGGGTCTCCTTCTCCCCTCTCCCAGTCAAACCCTGCTACTAGCCTGCCTAATGGTCCAACACTAAAGGAGGTCAGGGTGGGGTCCCTGGACCAACAGTTCAATCTTGTCAGGAACCCCACACAAACCTCCTGGGGTTCCAGCTTTGCCCTGCCATTTTGTGAGGGAAACCAGCCTCCATCCTTACCCCAAACCCATCCCAAGGGAATTTCAGAGCTCTCCCAATCCTAGCCAGAGTCCAGAGTCTTAGCAGACTAGGATGGGAGGGGGCTAGACAGTATCTAGGGAGCCTGCTGAACCCCAGGACTAGGAGGAAGACACCCAAGTACTGACAGGCTCCATAGAGCCTGTGGATGTCTCAATCCTGGGAGTCGCCAGGGGCGAGCTACTTGTATTTCTTGACAGAGAGTACACCCTCCGGTCTGCCGGCAAAATACAGCTTGCTTTGGACGACTGGGGAGATTTTGACACTGTGAGGGCAGAGGCAGGGAAGCAGTTTCACAGATGCCCTCTTTATTTATTGGTGGGCCCTTTATACTTATGGGAGCTGGCAAACCCCACACCAGGCACTGAGATGTGTGAGGCCCCTCCTGAACTGTCTATTCAACTCCCCCAGCCATGAAGTTGTTTAAGATTGTTAGCCTCAATGTCCATGGCTGTAGGAAGGGTCTCTGCAGATGCCAGGTGCTCTCCTTCCTACAGGAGGGGCAGTACCCTGTGGTATTCTTGCAGGAGACCCTGACAACCCTGGCTGATAAGCTGGAGTGGGAAGGTAGGGTCTTTTTTAGTCACCTCTCATTTACCTCTTGCAGGGTGGCCACCCTGTTCTTCCCAGGTCTGCAGCTGGAGGTCCTCTAGGATGTTGAGGTGGTGCCAAGCCACCTGCTGCACCTACAGGTCTAAGTGCAGGCACTGGTCCTGAATCTTCTGAACAGGTACACCCCTGTGAATGACCCAGAGTTGGCAAATTTTTTCCATCAGGTGGTGACTTACATTGTCACACTCAATACTCGCAAGTGCCTGGTCATCATAGTATCATAGTATCTAGGGTCAGAAGGGGCCTAGAGCAGGCCATCTAGTCTGACCCCTCACCAATTGCAGAAATGAGTGCCAGGATCACAGAACCCCAGCCAAGTACCTATCCAATCTATTCTTGAAGGTGCTCAAGGTAGGAGCAAGAACAACTTCCCTAAGAAGCTGGTTCCACATCCTAGCCACCCTAACTGTGAAGTAGTGTCTCCTGATGTCCAACCTAAACCTGCTCTTCAGTAACTTGTGACCATTGGTCCTTGTTACCCCTGGTGGTGCCCGGGAAAAAAGAGCCTGCCCTATATCCTGCTGATCACCCCTCAGCAGTTTATAGGCAGCCACCAGGTCCCCCCTCAGCCTCCGTTTACTGAGGCTGAACAGGTTCAGGTCC
>JAGPOW010000261.1:163925935-163952773 GCA_030014935.1 Caiman crocodilus | reverse complement strand
CTGACAGGACCTGCCCTTAACAAACCCATGCTGGTTGCCCTTCAGCATAAAGTCCCCTGCCGGTTCCTCACAGATGTGGGACTTGAGAATTTTCTCAAATATCTTTCCCTTAACCAAGGTGAGACTGACAGGCCTGTAGTTCTCTGGATCCTCTTCCCTCCCCTTCTTAAAGATGGGAACCACATTGGCCACCTTTCAGTCCTCTGGCACTGGTCCAGATCTCCAAGAGCGCTCGTATAACCGAGCCAAGGGCCCAGCAATCACCCCCGCCAGCTCTCTCAACACCCTTGGGTGCAGGTCATCTGGATCCACCAACTTAAAGACATCCAGTCCTTCCAGAAGCCCTTCCACCAGGTCTACCCTCACCCTTGGCCTAACAGTGATTTCTGAGGAGGAATTTAAGCTTCCGGCAGGAGGGATGTCCCGGTCCCCCCTCAGGAAGACCGAGGCAAAGAACCCATTGAAGATTTCAGCCTAACCATCGGCTGCGAGTACCAGGTTGCCCAACGAGTCTCTCGGGGGCCCGATGTTGGCCGGGGCTCTCTTTTTGTTCCCCACATATTTGAAAAAGGACTTCCTGTTGTCCTTGATCCTAGTCACCAGGTGAAGCTCTACTTGGCCTTGGCCTTTCTAATAGCCCTCCTGCACTCGTGAGCACAAGAGGAGTACTCCTCCTTGGAGACAGCTCCTCTCTTCCATAGGTTGTATGCCTCCCGCTTAGCCCTCAGGGTCCCCCGAATATCCCTGTTAAGCCATGGGGGCTTCCGGACACGTTTGCCTATCTTGCATCGGGCAGGAACGGTTGCCCCTTGGGCTCGGAAGATCGTTTCCTTGAGGAACATCCACCCTTCATGGATGCCCATGTCCTCAACCCTACGGGCCCTCAGCGTCTTCTCAACTAGCCTCCTGAGCTCTCTGAAATTGGCCCTTTTGAAGTCTGGGACCCTAGTCATAGTGTGGGCTCTAGCTACACTGCGCCAGACAGCAAATTCTATCAGGTGATGATCACTATCTCCCAGGGAGTCACAAACCTGGAGACCTCTAACCAGATTGTCCCCCAAGGCCAGGACCAGATCCAGCAGCACATCCGCCCTGGTGGGACCATGCACCTCCTGGATGAAGTGGAGGTCCTGCAGCTGCGCCAGGAATCTGCAGGACCTCTTGGACTTGGCCAACTGCTCCTCCCAGCAGATGTCTGGGTAATTGAAATCACCCATGACAATGACATCCCTCACGGCCATTTCACAAGGTTGTAGTGGGGAGGGGAGTAAAGGCACTGATCTTTAGGAGCACTAAGAAGGTTTGCAGAAGGTAGTTGGTGTGCAAAATTCTGTTTCCTTTTGTTTGCTAGAAAACAATACCTGATTTCCATTCCTGTTTTGTGGGTGAAAAAAAACAGGCTACACTAGGCTAATAGGACTGCTATTAGATAATATTTGAAACAACTTTTGCATTCAAGGCACACATAAAACAAATGAGATATTTACAGAATTAATATACCTCCATGTTAGATTTGGTCTAAAAATTACAAAGCCACTGCAGAAAAAAAGAATTAGTGCCTTGAATCTCTTTCTCATTGAGATCTATTGTCAGTTTATTAAATTCAGATTTACTGTTGACTTTCTAGACAAAGGATAGCTGTTAGCACACTGTAAGAGAGCATAAATTTGAGTTCACTGAATCAAAGACATTGTAAAAGAAAAAAATGACTTAATGACCTGCCTTATCTAATAAATCTTGCTGTTCACATAAAACAAAATAACAAGAAATTTAAATCTACTAAATGTGCGATAATAATGTATCCATGGTGGCTAGCAGTTGAACCAGATTTTCTCTAACAATCCAGTACTCAACTATAGGCTCTCATAATTATTTTAAATATGGCTACATAATTATTTTAAGTACATATTTATCTCTGCCTAATAAAGACTGGCCAAAGAATATAATTAAGTTTATAATCAATTGTATACAATATTTTTATGTGAAATTAAAATTAACGTAGTCAGATGGCTTGGGACTTTTCAGATTGTAACTGGGCCACCGCAATTTGCAACTGTTGATAAAATCTCCCGAACTAGGAAGCTGGTTTTAAAGTGCCAACTTGTTATGCAGTGAGGGCATTTTCAGACCTGTTCCAGGAGGGCGGGAGAGGGGTGGGGAAGGGAAGGCTTTAATTAGAATGGTTCCAAGAGCCACTCGAATTAAAGTGCTCAGAGCATCATGTGTATCAGCATCTCTGTTGACATGACATCTCTGTCATGTGTATCAGTGCAGGGACACTGATACACAAGACACTGGAGTCTGTAGGAGTATGGCAATTACCATTCTCCAGCAGACTTGGTTAATTGAGTCTGCTCTGATGTGCTGTAATTACAGCGTGTTGGAGCAGCCTCACTGCATGTGTATAGGCACCCTGAGAGACTACTCATTCCCCACATGATAAGAATCCTTGTAACACCATGACCTAAACTTACAGAACTTTAGCTCAAAGTTCCAATAATCTGTTAAGCCAAATATGATTGATTCCTACAAATATGCCATATCTGCACTTTTCAATTGACATGTGGCTAGCCTCTAACTGCTAAAATGGCTCTGTTACCTTGTCATGTTGGTGACCAGTTGACTGCCTAACTGAAAAAATTATCCTGGCAATCTATTTTGAAGTTCACCAAACATAGACTCTATGGCTGAGTACAGACATTTGGGGAGGTTAGGGGGAGGCTAGATTGAGTTAAATATGGCCACCCAATCTGAGGTAAGTTGCAATGGTGGGCTATTGTGGGGGGTAAGCAGGCTCAAGGGGAACTGGAGAGATCGGGGAGCAGGCACATGGGGATCAGGAAGACAAATGGGATCTGCAGTGGGGAATCAGAGGATTGGGGAGGCAGGCAGCATCCAAGGGAGGGATTGGAGGGCAGGCAGGAACTACAGGAGGATTGTAGGGGAAGGAGGCATCCATAGGAGAGTCAGGGAAGCTAGTGGGGTATGCAGGGAGAATCAGGGAATCAAGATCCCCCGCCATGAGGGGGGATCAGTGGGGCAGACAGTGTCTGTGGTGGGATTGGGGGCCAGGTGGGGTCTGTACAGGATTTGGTGGGGCCTGGGAGGGTTTGGTGAGTTCAGGGGCCTTGAGAGGATGGGGAGAGGGTCTCTCCCCACAACCTTGGGACCAGAGGCTATTTTTATCCCCTTGACACCTCCTGCCCAAACTACTCCCCACCTCTTCTGCCCCTCCCCACACTGGGACTTACTTCCTTGACTCCTGGCACTGGGCAGCTTTGATAAGACTGGCATCAGGAGTGGCTTGCATGATGGGGGGTTTAGAAGGGCTGGTTGCTTTGTTGGGAGGAGGGGGTTGTTCACGTGGGGGAACAACATGGGATCGGGTGCTAAAAATAGCCCAGTGATGGGAGGGCAGGTTGGAAAAGCACAGCTCTGGGGCTGGGCCAGTGGCAGGGCTTTCCCAGCTTTGGGGCTGCACTTGGAACTGTACAGAAGTCTGGGAAAGACAGACTGGTCTAAAAATGGCCAACCTGACCTAGATTGGAGGCAGGGTTCACTTAGATTGGGTGGGCCATTTTTACACCAGTGTAACCTTCCTGGAACTTCTGTACAGTTCACACTTGGACTGACCTAACCAGGGATCTAAGTGAAAGGTTCACACGTGGGTGAATTCAATTATATTGGGTGGCCATTTTCAATGAGATCTAACCTTTCCCTAACCTTCCCAAACATCTGTGTGCACCCTATTAGCTTGCCAGAGGAGCAAGTTTCACAGGCTTTACAGTGCTTTGATGATGAATTCTCTCTAGGATTTCATTTTTCAGTGACAAAGTTATCAACCTATTGACTGGAATGGGTCAAAGCTTGGAATTATGCTCAGAGGAATAACTGCTGGCCAGTTCTCTGTCCTGGGCTGTGGCAGCAGCCAGAGGTTTGATGCTGTAAAGGATGAAGCCACCGCCTTTATTTACTGCCGACATCTATGCTAAGTGGCTTTCGGAGGCATACAAAAAAAAGGAGGTGACCTCTTCCCCCTGCAGCAGTGACTTGCCATCTGTTGCTTCAGCACTGTGTGTGTCACTGCTTTTCCCTTTGCTAGAGCAAGAGTCACTGCAGATGAGAGATGGGGCAAGAAGGTGAGGTGGCCCCCTAGCAACTTTCTGGTGCCCTCCCTTAGGCAACACCTATGACTTACACCGCATTGTTATGCTACTGATCATCTATGCTACCTCATTAAGTTTTTTTTCTTTCACACTGTTTCTTTCTTAGGTACAGCAGTTCTTTCTAGATTTGTTGACACAATGCTTTTGTCATCAAGTACATATTACAGTCGTACCTGCTTGTGTCAACATCTTATTTTCCATTAGGTTTATGTCAGCATAGCCAACTATTAATCTGAACAGTTGAATCAAAATGGAAAAATGAAGTCCTGAAGGCAAGTTAACCATAAGCAATATTTGCTGAACTAATAGCTTACAAAGCCTTATGAGTATTTGTTTCTCACAAAAACAGATTCCACGATATTTTTGGACATTTTTGTGGAATAAGGGAAGTTTTGTATACTTAGTTAAGTACAACACAGCTATTTAATGTACAATACAGCTATTTAATGCTACATGGCATTAATGAAAACCCTGCAAACAATCAACAACTAAAATGTCATCAATGCTATAAGGACTTAAAATGCATCTGATGTAGAGGTAGCTTATATCTTGGCATTATATCTTGTATTAGACCAAGTTGATTTTTGCAAAAAAATATATATATAATTCTTTAATTGCAAGAAATGAAAGTTCATATTTCATAGGAGAGTTAAAGGTGTGGTAAAATCTTTTGTTTGGCACAGTTCATTTTATGCAGGTTGAGGTTAGAGCAAGATTGGAATAGTCTGTTTACCTCCAAGTTGTTTGGTGGCAAACGGGATGTAGTCATATTTCCTTCTGGTTATGATGTTTCATATTTCACAGAAGAATAAAAAGATGGAGTGCTTTTCTGGGCAAGAATTTCTTATGTGGTAAAGTATCTCTGAGCTATGTGATGATGTAAATTACCTTGAACAAAGGCAGAAGTAGTGTCTCAGGTTTCAGGTGGTAAAACTTGCTTCCTCTGTAAAATTATTAAGATTTCATTTCAAAATTTAACTCTTCTATGATATATGAACTTTCATTTGTACCTATGAGAACTTTCACAATCTTTTCTCCAATGCCTGATGAAGGGTGCTTATGCCTGAAAGCTTGCAATTAAAAATGTTTTTGCAAAAAAATAGAGCTGGTCTAATAAAAGATGTTATCTCAACCATGAGTTTTGATTCCTTTTCCTTCTAGACCTATATAGCTACAACCTTGATACCTGACACATGGAAGATATCAAATTTTAGCCATTTTTAAAATGAAATCTTCATAATTTTACAAGGAGGAAGCAAGTTTTACAACTTGAAACCTGAGACCCTGCTGCTGACTTTGTTCCAGGTAATTTGAGCATCAGTTCCACTGAGTCTCCACATCCTGCATGATTTTGTGCTACAGGATGTTCAGCTCTGGTTGTTTGTCCCTTAGCATCTTGCTCCCCTTGATGCTCCAGTGGAAGTAGCCTGCCACCTTCCTGTATTTGGAAATGAGCTTGCTGGTGGTGTTGGTGCCCCCTCCAAGGTGTACTTGACAATGAGGTGGAACTTGTGTGTCACACTGCAGATGCCAACAAAGTTGGCATTGTGGGCCACCTTGACCATTATTGGCCCCGTTGTTGGTGACTGTAACAGGGTCCCGACTGAAACCCTATTACTGGAGAGGTTTTGGCAGCTGGAGGTGACTACAGCCCGGCAGGGGAGGACACACCTCATGCCCACCAAGAACCAATGGGACTCAGCACTGGGGAATATGAAGAAGGAAGAGGCCTGAGGAAGATGCCTTCGGGCACCACGAGAGAAGGAGACATCGTTAAGGACCCTTGCTGAGAAAGATCAGGAGGGAGGATCCCAGATGACAGAACCAACTTGAGCCAAGCAAGGACCAAGCCCCAGGACTGGTAACCTCTCCTTGCTACTTACCCAAAGCATATGGCAGCAGTGGTGAGTCAGAGGGGAGTGGAGCTGCAGCACAGGGAAAAGCCGCGGCTCCGTGCCAGGACATGGTGAAGTAACCCAGGAGCCAGTGGTGGGGTGGAGGCCACATGCCCAGCCCCTGAAGAGACAGGGACCCAACACCCCAAACCTAAAGATAAAAGGGGAGTGGGGCTAGGAGACAGAAATGCCCAGATCTGCGCGCCGACACTGAGCCCAGCAGGGGAAGTGGGTGTCACCCACAATCAGCTGCTAACGAGATAATAAGTGGAGGGGAATTAAGACGCTGTGCTACACTTACCAGTCTGAGTAAGTTAACGGGGATCCTCCTCTTCAGACTACAGGGGATCCCGGAGATGACTCCAATGGACTGCTCCCCCTCCGAGTTTGCCCATAAAAGAGAGAGCAATAAAGCACCTATATATTGAAGTTCGATCAAGCATGGTCCTTCCAAAGGTACTAACCAGGACAACATTTCTTTCCTCCCTATTTCTTTAATAGGGTCGAAGTTGTGGCAGGAAAGAACCAAGGGATTTAGGCAGTACCCTGCATGGACACACTGACAAAGTGGTGCATTGACCAGGAAATGTGAAGGGCAGGACAGACGCCATGGACCCACAGGCACCCACAAACTGGCAGCAAGCACACAACCTCACACTAAGAATCATCCAGAGCCAGCAGGCCAAGCTGGAAGAGATGGTGAGGATGCGGACCCAGGAGGCGGAAGCAAGGATCCAAGTATGTTGGATCCAACAAGTTCTCTGTGAAAAAATCAAAGTGCAACAGATGTCCCTGGTGAGAGAAGGGGGCGGCTCAGGGCTGCCTCAGATGTCAGTGGAAGATGATGTAGAGGCCTATCTAGAGGTGTTCAAGTGGGCGGTGATGGTTGCAAAATGGGTCCTGGGCAGCTGGTCAGCCAGATTGGTGCCCGTCCTTATTGGGCCAGCCCAGGCCGCTTACCACACCCTCAGTAGAGTAGAGGCTTGGGACTATAAGAAGGTGAAGTCAGCAATTTTATATCAGCTAGAGATTTTGCCAGAAATGTACTGGCACAAATTCCAGGCCAAGAAGGGACCCAAGGTGGGATGTCCTCATTTGCTAGCACAGGTCCTCTGGGACCTAGCTAAGCAATGGTTGCAACTGGAAGAACACACTATGCAAGAGACCATGGATAATATAGTCTTAGAACAATTTCTGACCGAGCTCACAGGTAGCTCCCAGAGATGGGTCCAGCACCATCAACCAAAGATGATGGAGGGGGCGCTTTGCCTAGTGGAAGACTACGCAATGGCTGAGGGGGAAGGGGAAGCACTCAAGAAGGAATGAGCTGGTGGTCCCACCCTCACCCCTCAACAGATAACCACAGTGCCTCCTAGATGGGGAGAGACCATACGAAGGGAGGGATGTGCAGGGGGCTACCGGGAAGTGGTCTGTTACCAGTGTGGGGAGAAGGACCATATATCCTGGTTTTGTCCTTGGTCAACACACAGCCCCAGTCTTGTGGCTGAGCCACATGACAAGAAAATGGATTGCAGCTTTGGATGTCACAGAGGCCAGAAGAACAAGCTGGTAGTGGAGGTTCGTACAGGGGACAGATTATACCAGCAGTGATAGATTCAGACTTCCCAATCAATGGTGTGTAGCAATTTACTGCCCTCACATCTAGGTAGCACCAACACCCCCGTCTCCATGATATGCATGCATGGTGCAGTCTATACCTACCCACAAAGAAAGTTGGAACTCTCAGTACTAGGGCGTATGGTAGAGATCCTGGTAGGGCTAGCTGAAATGTTACTCTGTCCTATGCTACAGAAGAAGAGGACTTCCGCCAAGAGCAACGCCGGGAGCCCTTGTTCCAGAACCTATGGAAATCCCAGCTTGAGGAACAAGAAGCAACAGATCCGAGACCTCCCCAGACCCCACATTATGAGGTAAGAAGGAGCCTGCTTTACAGGGTAGAAGACATGGATGAAGGAGGAGAGAGCCCAAATTCTGGTACCCCAGAGATACTGAGAGGGCTGGTTATGGGTCTTCCATGCCCTTTCCATGGGAGGACACCTGGGGAGAGATAAGACGGAGGCCAGGCTCAAATGCAAGGTATTTTGGCCTGGCATGTATAAGATGACAGAGAGATTTTGTGCAGAGTGTCTGGAATGCCAGAAGACGGGGGGAGCAAAACCAGCTAGGCCCCCCTTGATACCCATGCCCCTGATCGAATGACCATTTGACCGTATCACCTTGGACATAGCTGGGCCCTTCCCGCATTGCAGGGCAGGCTACAAATTTATCCATGTAATCATAGATTACGCCACTTGCTTCCCTGAAGCTGTACCATTGAGGTCCATGACCGCACCAGCTATAGTAATTGCATTACTATGATGGATTTCCTGAGTGGGGATACTCCGGGAAATCTTGACAGACCAAGGAAAAAAAATATGTCTAATATCTTAAAGGGGTGTTGTCAGGTGCTGAAGACTGAACAACTACACACCTCGGTATATCATCCCCAGACCAACGGACTGGTGGAACGGTTCAATTGTACCCTTAAAGGAATGCTCAGGGCATGCATATAGAGGAATCCCCAGGAATGGGATGCCCTACTACCCCTGTTACTCTTCGCTATAAGGGAGACCCCCCAGACTTCAATGAGGTTTGCCCCATTCAAATTAATTTATGGGCATAGCCCTCAAGGGTTACTAGACCTAATATGTGAAGAATGGATGCAAGCTCAGACAGACCAATCCCAGTCCTGGGTGGTGGAGGAGTTCCAAGAGCAATTGCAGAAAGCACAGGAGATAGCACAGGGGCACTTCTGCCAATGCCAAAAGAAGCAAAAACAACAGTACGACTCCTGAGTGGCCAAAAGAGAATTTCAGGTAGGGGACTGGGTGGTGGTATTACTCCCTGACAATACTCACAAGCCCATGGCCCAGTGGCGAAGGCCCTTTTATGTGATGCAACGTGCCCGGCCCATGTATTATGAAGTCTTATGAATGACATCGACTTGAAGGAGGCAAATTTACCACATCAACCTGTTGCGGAAGTGGTGCCAGGGAGACAGGTGGCTGGTAAAGCCAGTGGACGAGATGGAGGAGGAGAATAAAACTGCAGTGCGAGACCTGACAGGAGCCTGACAGGAACCCCGAGTATATGGCCAATTAGATCCAAGCTGGCAGGCCAAAATGAAAACCCTAATTACTGAATTTCAAGACATTTTCAGGGAAATACCTGGGAAGGCAAGGGGAGTCCACCACCATATTGTGACCCCACCAGGACACATAATTAGGGATCATTGGAGGAGGCTAGCATGCCACCTTTGGCCCATCGTCCAGCAAGAAATTGAACAAATGAAGAAACATGGAATTATCTAGTCTGGAATCCAGAAGCCCCTGAAGAAGCCTCTGGAGGAGCCCCATAGTAGTGGTGCCAAAACAGGATGGGTCAATCCACTTATATGTCAATTATCGGAAACTAAACAAGATTGCCAGGTTTAACACCTTCTTGATGCCCCAGATTGACAACATGCTAGAGAAGGTAGGCCAGGCCTGATTTATATCCACGCTAGACCTCACCAAGAGGTACTGACAGATCCCAAAGGCCGAGGAAGATAAAGAGACGACAGCTTTTGGAACTCCATGGGGGCTCTTCCAATTTAAGAGAATGCCATTTGGGCTTCACAGGGTGGCTGCTTCCTTCCAACGGTTAATGGAACACCTGCTTGCCCCACATCAAAACTATGTGGTGGCCTACATAGATGTCATTATCATCTTTTCTCCCAATTGGGAAACTCATTGCAAACATCTACGGCAAGTCCTGGGGAGCCCTCTATGAGCAGGGCACATGGCAAACCAAAAAAATGCACTCTAGGGAAGAGGGAGACGCAGTACTTAGGATTTTTAGTAGGCCAAGGTGTCATCAAGTCAATAACCGATGAAGTGGCAGCCATAAAACAACACCCCCTTCCAAGAACATTGACACAGCTCCAATCCTTCCTAGGGTTCGCCAACTACTACCATCAGTTCATCCCCAACTTCTCCAAAAAAGCGGCCCCACTGACAGAATTAACGAAGGGGCGCTGCACCCAATTTTCTGGGGCCCAGAGGCCTTACAGGCCTTCAACCAATTGAAAGACGCCTTGTGTCAGCACCCAGTCCTGTATATACCAGACTTCCAGAAAACCTTCTTTTTGCAAACTGCCTCAACAGTAGTGCTGAGCACAATACTATTCCAAAAAGAACAGGGGGGTGAAAGACCAGTGGTTTTTGCCAGCAGAAATCTTAAGCCCACTGAGGTCCATTATCCTACCATAGAAAGAAAATGTCTAGTCATATGATGGGGCATAGAACTCTTCCAATATTACTTGTTGGGAAGGAAGTTCATGCTTATTATGGACCACGCACCCCTGCAGTGGTTAAGTACGGTTAGATTGAACAACGCCAGGCTTATAAGATGGTCCCTGGCTTTACATCCTTTCTGTTTTTCAGTGGAACATTGAGCTGGATGGAGAAGCAGAAATGCAGATTTCTTATCCCACCCGGGAGATGTCCCTACCAAGGACATGAGACCCATCATAGAAGACATGCTGGAAGGCCAGGTGCCAAGCTTAGACCTTCTAAATTGAACCAGAATTGTCAAGGAGAGATTCTTGTCTCCTCTTTTTTTCGCTTGGGGGTCAGTTCCTCCTCCCACCCCCCTCTTTGGCTCTTCTGGTTTTTTGCTCTATCTCGTTCATGCTTCCCCTTTTTCCTGGGGGGCAGAACCTCTCAGTCTGGATCCACACCAATCAGCCTAACACCCCACAATGGGGGAGGGAACCAAGTAACTGGAGGGGAAGGTATGTAACAGGGTCCTAATTTAAACCCTATTACTGGAGAGGTTTTGGCAGCTGGAGGTGATTACAGCCCAGCAGGGGAGGAGATGCCCCACACCCACCAAGAACCAATGGAAATCGGCACCAGGAAATACGAAGAGGGAAGAGGCCTGAGGAAGATGCCTTCAGGCACCATAAAAGAAGGAGACACCATTAAGGACCCTTGCCGAGAAGGATCAGGAGGGAGGATCCCAGGTAACAGGGCCAACGTGGGCCAAGCAAGGACTGAGCCCTGGGACTGGTATCCTCTCCTCACTACTCACCCAAAGCATATGGCAGCAGCAGTCAGTCAGAGGGTAGTGGAGCTGCAGCACGGGGAAAAGCCGCAGTTCTGCGCCGGGACGTGGTGAAGTAACCCAGGAGCCAGTGGTGGGGTGGAGGCCACCCGCCCAGACTCTGAAGAGACAGGGACCCAGCACCCCAAACCTAAAGGTAAAAGGGGAGTGGGGCTAGGAGACAGAAATGCCCAGATCCGCGCGCCAGCAGTGACCCTGGTAGGGGAGCAGGCGTCACCCATAACAAGCTGCTAATGAGATAATTAGGAGCGGAGAATTAAGTGTAGTGCAGCATCTCACCAGCCTGAGTAAGTTGATGGGGACCCTCCTTTTCAGAGTGCAGGGAATCCCAGAGATGACTCCGATGGACTGCTCCCCCTCCAAGTTTGCCTGTAAAAGAGAGAGCAATAAAGCACCTATATATTGAAGTTCAATCAAGCATGGTCCTTCTGAGGGTACTAACCAGGATAACATCTCTTTACTCCCTATTTCTTTAATAAGATCGAAGTCATGGCAGGAAAGAACCAAGGGATTTAGGCAATACCCTGCACGGACACACTGTCAGCGACCATGAACCACGGGTGAGTTTGCCCTGTCCAATGAGCCACCCATGCACCAAACGGTTCACGGCCTCCGTGATCTCTGTTCCTGTGTGGATCTCATCCACCACCTCAGCTTGAAGGAGTGTCCACTGACAGCCTGACTGGTTGCACCAGTGCTCTGTGAGGGAGAGGTAGGTGTGATCTCCACCCTGGCTGCTCCAGATGTCCGAGGTGACGTGTAAGGCTTCCTGTGGACCTGCCTTGTGCAGTTCCTCCCTCAAGTACTCCCTGCATGCCTCATACAGGTGGGCATCACTGTCCTGCTGAAGGTGGTGCATATGGGGCCACGAGTGCCACGAGCTGCCTGAATCCTGGCCACTCAGCCAAGGAGAAGGGCTAGCCGTCAACAGCAAGCATCTCCCCAGTGCTCTGGGCAAGATGGTTTGCCCTTGTAACACCCCCCCACTTTCTGTACGCCTTTCCCCCACTGTTCCAGGGAGGCCTGCCTCTGCTTTGGTGGAATGGGGACTTTGGAGTGAGAGGAGGACTTCCCTTTGGAGTTGCTCCTGCTGGTGCGAGGCTAAGGAGGAGGAAGGGCAAGGGGATGGTTTCTATGGAGAGGCATCAGCATCCCTGTGGTGCTCACGTGTTTTGTTCCCTTGCCACAGCTGGTTTTGGCTTGGCAGTGTAGGCAGATAGCATACATGGGATCATCTGCCAGCTCAATATGACGCCGGACCACACTACCCGCTTGCTTTTGGGGTGTGGGTGCATGTGTGGATGCTGCACTTTCCCCCTCCTCAAGAGACAGAGGCACAGAAACAGGAAGAGCAGACCCAGTTGAGCCATTTGCCTTCACAACCTCTACCTCAGCCTCCTTTGAACTGCCTTCTGGGGAAGAAACCTGGCTCTAGGGGAAATTTGAGGGGTGTGGAGCACAAACTCCGTCGATTCTCCCTCCTTCCCCAGGATTTCCTTTGCTATGGCACTCAGATCCAGCTCCAGCTCTTCCTCTGGCACTGGAAGACTTGGCATGGGAAGTGAAATGAGGGTGGTGGGGACTGTCATGCTGGTGCTGGTGCTGTTGCTTGTTGTCATGGTGGTGGGGGGTAGGGTTATGGCTGGTGCTCTTGGAGGGGATGCAGACTCAGGCACAGGCAGTGGCACTGGCACTTCTCCCCTCTCCTTGCTGCTTCTGGAAGCTTCATCCCCCCTAGTTGTAGGAGAGAGGCTGTGTCTCAGTTTAGAGGGGACGTATAATTCTCCCTCTACCCCCTTTTCCGCCCCTCCCTGAAGGCTTGCTAGCTGCCTTTCCACCACGTTTCATGGTGTGTTTCATAGTGTCTTGTTTTTATACAAATATATAAAGGTATCTGTGTTCCTATATAAATTCTGTAATGTATGCAATAGGCTGCAAGGTATAAATGTATGGAAATAAAATATAAATGTGTCTCCCTTCCTACATAAATTCTGTAATGTATGCATGTATATGTTGCAAGGTGTAAATATATCTCCCTTCCTATATAAATGTTATAAGGTATGTATGTATATGCTGCAAGGTATAAATGTATAGAAATAAAATATACATATATCTCCTTTCTTTTATAAATTCTATGGTGTAATATCCAATATAATTATAAAATTGAAAAGAATAAATCAACAAATGTAATAATAAAATAAAAGGATCTAGAAGAAGTCAAAAGGTATTGTGGAATCTCACTTGCTAGGTTAGCAAGTAGGAAATAATTCAAATCAATGCTAGTAGTAGCCTTCATTGTCTAACACTCCTGAGCAGCAGGAAGATGGCTCAGGAACTGTCAGACCCCAAGGCAGAAAGCAGGGCAGTGTTTTTCCACCCCTGCCCCAGAGCACTGGGATTGCAAGGAACCTCAGGGAATGATCACAGTCACTGGCAGTCACTATGAGAGCAGTCCTTCCCTCTCTCTTCCCCCGCACCCTTCCCTCTCGCTCTCCTTACTTTCTGTTTCCCTGCAGGCAAGCCCAGCTTGAGCTTTGAAACTCGAAACATTTCAAAATTTTCAAAACATTTTGTCTGCCCTCATTTCAAGGCTTTTTCGGAACCCCTCATTTCATTTAGATTTCACTGTTTCAAGCTTGAAATGAGTCGAGACTAGACAGTCGCCTTCCTGGGGTCGCTTGACCCCCAGTTATCTTTCCTGCTTAGAGCAGAGGGATGGACCTGATGGTCTTCTGAGGTCTCTTCTGGCCTTACAATCTATGAATCGATGAATATGTAAGAGGTAAGGATTTTTGTGGATGATATCATTCATTGGACCAGCTGCATGGTTGAGATAAAATGTAAACGTTTACATGCAGACACCCACACAAGTCTTTGCCTCCTCCATGTATCAGAAATTGTAGATTTAAGCAACAATCGTCAGGTGATAGAGTACAATAAGTGAAGTAAGTTCTCTTACAAACTACCATGAGGCCCAATGAGAGTACCAATCAGTCAGACATTGATTCTTTAGTCAATTGGTTCTGAAGCCTCACAGAATTGTTCTGTACTTGCCTTTTTATGGCTTTTCTTATGTGGCACATATTTCAGTCTTACTAATTTAGTGAACAAAGGCAGACTGTTATTTCAACAGGGTTCTAGCTGACTACATGCAATTCGATTTTTTTAATGCAAGTCAAAAACGTCAAGGCACCTCTTGCTTTCAACTACTGTTAGCACTTTCCAAAAATACAAGTATGAACATTTGGTGCATCTTAGTATTAGTGGCCTCGACTAGCATTTTTTTTTAATTCTCAAGTTGTAGAAAGTTTTTCTGTAACAAAAATAGAAGTGGCCTGAAAGTGGTCTTCAGATGTCTTGTGATGGGCATATTTCACTTTGCATGCCCAAACCGTACTTACCCAGATGTGTAACTCATTTTGGCACTACTGCACAGTTTGCATTACTATTCCTTGTGCATTTTGGGCACATGAGCATCCAACAGCTACTGAGCATATCTAGTAGGTTATGCTGTGGACAGGAGGGCATGAGATTCCATATGTGTGTACCTTAGAGGAAGGTTTGAATTGTACTGAGGCAAAAACCTATGATTAGTGGGAAAAGCAGATGTAGCAAGTCTGTCATGTGATTGAAGATCGTAGTACTATTACTTAGTACTAATAACATAGTAGCTAAGTAATAGAAAAGGTGACTTATTTGCTACTGCTCCAAGTTTTATCAGTGTGTATGTGTGTACATGACTCAAAAAGTATGCATGTCCTTTTGTCAGTGCCCCTCTACATACGCAGGTAAAGGTTTAATAGGATTGAACGCAAAATCCACATACTCACACTTCCTGCCATGCCACACTTGCATAGCAGGAGGCATGACTGTGGGATTGCATATTAGATTATATCCCATTGTGCCTTATTGATAGCAAGAAGCAAGCTCTTGTAGCTGGGAGCCCCCTCAGTTAAGGTGATGCAGCAGTCCATCCCTCAGCCCTGGAGGTTTCATGCATCCCAGGGGCAGCTGCATCCCTTGGCTTCTGGGACCCAGCTAGGTCCCAGCACCCAGGGCACTTTTACACATGCATTGATGCATTTTGATTAGAATATGTTGGAGCAGACTTGATTAATCGAGTCTGGTGGAGTGTTCTAATTCGAATGCTCCAGCATGCTGCAGCGTCTCATGTATTCAGCATCCCTGCATTTCAAATTGGCAGTGGGGGCACTTGAACTAAAGTTAATTGAACAAGCTTTACTTAAAGCACCCCCACTGCCATTTTGAAATGTGGGACACTTAATTAATGAGATGCTGTGGCATTTTAATTAGAGCAGTTCCCAAGAGCTGCTCTAATTCAAATGCACCCCCCCCCACATACCCTCGAGCATGTGTATAGGTTTCCCCAGTGTCCACAGCTGCAGGACTCTGGGTCCTCATGCTGGCTGGGCTGAGAGATGACAGGGCTCTCAGCTGCAGGGGAGACCCTGCTACATGTGCAAATCAAAGTTTGATATCAACCAGCTATAATGTTAGTATACATTTTCAAGAGGTAGCTTTATAGCTGGTTGGAGATTTTTTATGGTGTGATAGGTACCATGCACATGTAACTGGTTTCAAGGTAATTGTGCGATACCTGTGATGTGTGGAGGGGGGCCCAGTAACGCAGTGGTGATTTTGGAGCCGTACAAACCCTGCCTATTAGAAAAAAATGAAGTGAGACCTTGTGGAAGAAGACTGAGTCCTTCATGTCTTTGCTCTTTACAGTCCAATAGCGTCCAGTGACAAAACTATGGTGAAAAGCTCCGTAAAGTCACAGAGCTGCACCTTTACACCCCAACACACTATATTTTATACTGCTGAGTGAAACAGTTTAAATCCCAATCTGATTCTCCATTATGATTTTTAGAAGGAATAACCTGAAGAAGGCATGGAAAAATTTTAGGAGATGCGCAGTGGGGAACAGTCAGTTGACAGAGGTCTCTGCCAAGCATCTAACTTGGAAAAGTATAAACTGGTACCTCACACTTTTTGCACTTTAGCCCTTTGTTTGGGAATCTAAAAATTCTTAATAGTACAGCAGTTCCTCCCACTCCCTTACTATTTCAGTCATTCACAAGTCGAAGATGCCACAGACACCAGCCCAAAAGCAGCAGTTGGGAAAAACGATACAAGAACAAGGTTGAATAGGACAGCATGATCAGCAAGCTTGTCCTGAGACTCGAGAAAGGAGATGGGTCCCTGGAACCTCGAAGGTATGCCTAACCTGGGTATGGAAACCAGCAGCAGCTTGTTGTAGATGAACCAGAGAACTGACATGCCTAGGTAACCAGCTGCAGGCCCTAGATAGCCTAAAAAAGGCTAGGTCTGCCTAGACCTGCTCACTCAGCTAGACTGAGAACAGTATTAGAGGCCAAGTCATCATTCAGCAGCTAGTTGTAGCTTCTCTGTTGATCTCCATTGATCTAAAAGGAAGAGCAAAAAGGACCCAAAGCTTATTGATTCTGAAGTGATCCACAGGCCACCAAAAAAGGAGGAATAATAGACGGCCGGGTGTCCCACCCTTGGGACACTCCAGGAAGGGACTCCATTAGTGTTCAGCACCATGTCTTCTTGCACAGCCATACAGGATGTTTATAACTGATGTAACCAGTTGGATTTATTAAAAGACCAAATGTTAGTGGAGTTATCCCACTGACCGGGAAGTCTCACATGCAAGGACTGGAGGGTACTGTGCTGGAGTCAGTTTTAAAACCAATATTGAACAGGCCACATGAATACCTCTGGGGAGAGGGTGTTGTCATACCATATGAAATCTGGGCACAATGCCATTACTGAGTAGCACTGGGTGCATGATTTCCCATGTGGTTTTTATATGCAAATATTAAATACTATATTTTCTCACACACGGCATGCTCCCGTATATAATATACACCTTGGGTGCTTTTACACATGCTCCCTGGAGGGTGGGGGGTATCAGTGCTTTAATTAGAGTGGCTCTGAGAGTTGCTGTAATTAAACTGCCATAGTGTCTCATGTATCATCATCTGCACACTTCAAAATGGCAAGGGGTGCACTTGAACTAAAGCTTGTTCACCAAGTTTTAGTTAAAGTGTCCAGGTCACTATTCTGAAATACAGGGATACTGATATACAAGATGCAGGAAACTGTTGGAGTGCAGAAATTACCACACGCTGTAATTACAGCATGTTGGAAAAGCCTCTGTGCTCCTGTACATGTACAGGCATCCCTTGTTTTTAAGAGGCAGGATGAAGAAAAAGTACTCCTTGCAGAAAATGAGTAGCAGCAGCTAGGGAGCCACGCATGCCCCCAAGCCTGCTGCCAGTCTCGCATGCCAGATCAGGCCCCCAGACTGACGTGGCACAACGGGCTCAGGGCAGCGTGCTGGTTCTGACGCAGTGTGCCGAGTCCAACCTTCCTGCATACCGAAAACAGGGCCATGCACCAGGTCTGACCTGACATGCCAAGGCTTGATCTAGGATTATATGCCAGGCCTCACAGCATTGAGTCCAAGTCTGTGTACCAAGTTTGACCCCCATAATCTGGGTCGAGGGCCATGTTCTGGGTCTAAGCCTATGTGCTAATCCTGGCTGCAGCCTAACACTGTGTGCCAGACCAGTCCAGCACAGGGGCCATGATTTCTGGCCCAGAAGGTCCCCACAGAAATTTGGCAGTGAGTGAGCAGTGACAGCATTAATTGCAATGTCACGCAGAGCCATGGCAATTAATGCAGCCACTGCCCCTCTGCCACCAAATTTATGGACCTGTGGGGATCCTGTTTTCTTGCATATAATATGCATCACAAGTTTCTCCAGCTGGTTTTGATTAAGAAGGTTTTATGTAAGAAAATATGGTATTTGTATTTTTTAGTGCAGAACTGTGCCTTTTGTTCTAAAGTGGCCATTCTTCAGCATAACACACAACAAGATATAGAGATCTCTGGGGAAAGCCTCATTTCTCTGTTTCGGAGATCCACCTGCTGGCAAAATTCATCTTGCTTAAGGAAAAGCTAATGTGCCTAGCAAGCCGGAAAGAAAAATCCTACAGCATGTGGCAAATGAACAGGAGTTTCATCAAGCATTTTTTTCTCAAGAAGATTGAAGATAGGAAAAGAAAATGAGGGGAAATGGCAGTAAGTGATGGTAGATACTGAGAAGAAAAACTCCTCCATGGTAATACTGTTATGCAGAACTATATTAACCAGGGATATCAGTCAACAGTATGGAGTGCATGGGATATCAGTTGTCACATCTCTAAAAGTATTCAGTTCATATTAATAGTAACATCAGAAAAGTGAATAGGTCTTCATGTCCTTGAGTCCAAGTAGAGTCAAAGCTGAATCACTGGCTCGTTTATTCATTGTACAAGGTAAAAATAGGAAAATGGTACCCTGTACCTAATATGCTGTCACTGAAACTGCTTTTGTTTCTCCCCTAAGTTAACTTTGCAATGTGATTTCCAAGACATAGTATCACAGTATTTGCTCTCATGCACAATTACGTACTGAAAATGTCTTAGTACACTGATTTTTTGTAAGTGTAGGATCGTCACCATGGTTGGATTTGGGATTTGGAAAAGCGGGGTACAGATAATGTGGTTTATCATCCCAAATAACACAACACATTTTTCTCCTGGTTAAAAAGAAACTAGAACCTTTACTACTATACAAGGGGCGTAAGACTGTATTATTCAGTTTAATATTTGTTTTTGCTTCCATCTAACTTCATTGGAATGAGTTAAAAGTCCTCAGGGCTGTGAAAGAGGAACTACATTAGCGGGAGCAGCTAAGAGACAGCAGAATTGCAGAAGAAAGGCTAGTTTGATTCATGGGAACATCAAGACCATTAAAAAGGAGAGTGGGTCATTAACACCTGTGAAATGTAGAGTTGAGAAGAAATCAGGCAGATTTTAATGAGCCGTGAATTCAATTGATGCTTTCACTGCTGCCTAGATAGAAATGCTGCTGCCACTGCCAGGCAGTTGGGTGGAGCAGGAATCAAAGTGGGAGTGTAACGCACCAGAGTACCCCCCTCCACTTCCCCGATCCACTCCTGATCACCATTCCAAAAGGGGAAATAGTCACCCCCCAGAAGGCAAACGGGCCTGTTAACCAAACAAAGGAATACATTATATTTACTACAAGGCTAAACCAAGCTGCTAACATCTTTATCTTACTAGAACCCAAGTGCTAGTGTTATGTTCTTCCCTTCATAGATGTTAATATCACACTTTCAAGGAGAAGGGCTTCATTAAGATGAAAAAAACCACAAAGTTAGCAGGGATAAAAGTTACCAGTGGGGACTGCATAGTGTGCATTTCTGATAGTCTGCATTGCACTCTAGGAACAAAACTGCTGCTAGATACAGACCACAAAAGTAAATTGGCATTTCATTTTTTTTAGTTATATGCACTACAGCTCTCGTGTTCCTCTTAAAGTTAGCTATATTGTTAACAAACCTGCCTGTTAAAGAAAGCCATATTTTCTTTCAACTTATTCTAAGCACTGTCCCCTACTAAAGGATTTAAATAATTTTTTTATCCCTGTTCATCTACAAAATATTAGTTGTATTTCTTATCATTGTCTTTTAAAAAAAAAGGCTAGGCAGGTATCAGAAGTATCAGCTGATACATGTGATGTGTTAGGTGAGGCACAGGGCTTCTCCAAGCTGTCTAGCTAATATTTTATTCCTGCGGCATATTGAAAGGTATCCTTAATATCACGTAGCTCATTTGGTCTTACTCCATTTAAACTGTCTCATATCCACAGACAGACAGCTAATCAGGTGTTGCATATGTGATATCCCAAAAGGAATTGCAGACATGCTCTACACCTAGACATGCAGTGAATATTGCATGAAAGGTCAGATGGGGGAGCAGTAGGATCATGGGCAGGGAACAGAACAGCAGGAACTAAACAAAACATTCTTGTTTCAGATTCTCCTAAACCTCCTGTGTGACTGAAGTTTGAGCTGTGAAATTCAGGTCACTTGCCAGGTTTGTGTTGCTACATTAAGCAGCATTACAGCAGAAACTACATTACAATATACAGTGCTTAAAATGAAATAGTTGCAATAGAAAATGAGTACTGGAGCCAAGAAAGGAAGAAAAGGGGAAGTGAAACATTTGAAACATACATTTACTATTAACGTCTGGATTGAAAATGAAACCAAATGCAGAAAAAGAAACTGAACCGGTGGAGAGTTTAAACTGGGTTCCCCTGATAAAGAAGAAATTTATGATCACTGATTTAAGGCAATATAATGACTTGGGCTAACTAGAATTAAGCAAGCTCAGGTATATCCAATAGCAATCATGAAAATGGTAACAGAATTTTTAAACCTTTATGTGAAAAGACCATTCAAACTGTAATTTACCCAACAAAATTACATACTAGTTTAGTAACTGGCACAGCATTCTGTACAAAATCTCTTTGACAGAAAATTGCAAATGTAGACACTGAAACGTGCCTAATAAAAGGGATTATTAGAAGAATTAAGACATAAAAACATATGCACTAAGATGTATTAATGTATGTAAAAACAATGCTTCCAAATGGTAGACATTTTTAATGTTCTCCTTCATACTGGTTAAATAAGAAACACTTAAAAATACCATAATGTGCATCTATTAACTTCTCACTTTAGTAGAGAGAAGCTAGTGTCAAGCTGAGAGTGTGTTCACAAAAGATCAATTAAGGATATCAATAATTAATCACTTCTGGGGTGTCTGTTATAGGAGCTAGGGTAGTCTTTAGCTTGTTTTTCTCAGAGATATACTATATTCAGTGAGCTTTTCTTTACCCCTTTGAGAAAGCCTTACCAGTCCTTTCTATTTTCTCAGGATCCCTATGAATAGTTTTTTAAAACCAAACTGATTGGTTTTATTCCATTGTTTTGAACCAAATATATAATTATTTACTTTTCATTTCCCAATGTATCTTCATATTTCATTAACATGCGTTTTTCAGAAAAAGACTTTTTTACACTTTTCAATAATTCTGAAAGTGTCATATTTTTTTCAACTTACTAAAGGAAGTTAGGCTGAAAGCAAATGAGAAATGTGTCAAAACTCCAAAACAGTTTAGTTCTAAGCATAATGGCAAGTTGTCCCAATTAGTTCTGAAACCCATGCTGTTCATATTACTTAGTTGTTTTGCAGTTTCCTGTTCTTGGCACTTTATTTTTTGTCCTTAATTTTGTTTATGGCAGATAAGACAGAAATACCCATGTCCAGGGCAAAGAGTAGACTGGCTCACAGTAGTTTAGTAAACTAGGATTTGTTCCTAATGGAAACTTTACTGGGTGAAATCTTGGCTCCATAGAAGTCAATGGAAGTATTGCCACAGACTGAATGAAGCCAAGACTTCACACATTGTCTCCAAGATCTCATTTTTCTTTATTTTTTATTAAGCAAGTTTCTGAGTTCAGGCAACCTTCATAATTTGAACAAAATACAAAGAATGTTGTCATGCCCACCTGAATCTGAATCTGCAGACAATTTAAAATGTTTCCAAAAAAAGACTGTCTCTGTTTGACTGAATGGAATCCCATTTTGAATCACGCTAATAAGAATGTAAATGAAGGATTATCTGGGAGAAATACCCCTTTTTATTTTTTCCAATCTGGCTGCCACAGTCAAGAAGAATAGGAATCTTGTGAGACATCAAAATCCCATCAGGAGGGAGTCAAACAGAAGGAGCCAAATAAAATGTGCATGCTTATTTTTAAATATCTGCATCTTCTATTGTGAACTGAGTGGATTGCAACAATTTTAATGTGCGGTGACTAGCAAGTGTGTGTAAGTTTGAAGAATACTACTTTCATTTCCAGATCAAACCAGCCTATGTCTATGCAAAGTAAGAAATATTAGGTCTATTATTTCATCCCATCTCTCTCTGATATGTTTGAGGAAACCACAATTTAAATAGACACTTCCAAGAAATTACACCTGAGTGCTTAGATTTTCATCCAGGACCCAAACTAGAAATGAGGTGAAGGGCATGGACAGATTGAAATGAAACTTATCACAGTTCATTTGAATTTGGTGTAACTGTTTTATCTGTCTACTGCCAGCCCACAGTAAGGGCAACATTACTGTACAACAGGGGTATAAAACTTATCAGGCTCTGAGCACCAGGTCGAACACATAGGGTCAGCCCAGTGCAAGTACTAAATTCAGTGTGTGCCCCAGCATGGTCCCTGTGTACCACATGTGGTGTGCGCTGACCCTGACACCATGTGCTGCATATAGTGCTCATGCTGGACCTGACTCCATGTGTTGCATGCAGAATGCATATCAGATCCAGCCCCTTGCTCCATGTGCGGTGAATAGGGCCAATCCGACAAGGGCTGCATACAGCATCCAGACCCAGTCCAAGATTCAGGGTCAGCACTGCAGGTCAGATTATTATGTGTCTTGGGCCATATCTAGCCCTCAAACGGTATCTTCAACACCCCTGCTCTACAAGAATGAGGATAACTTCCTTTAATTTCTTTTTCCCCCCCCCGAGAATGGGCACATTGAAATGAAATATGTATGCTAATATTCTACAGGATCATGGTACTAATCATAAAATGCAAAAAAACACCACATGACTTAGAAGACCAATCAGAGCTAATCAGCATATCTTAAATTCCCAATATTAGCATTCAGTCCATGGAATGAAAAAAACTGAAAAGATTTGATGAACATAAGCATTTGCTCCTTTGAAAAAATCAGTGACATAATTGGAAAATATGGGTTAATGTCTTTATTGAGCACACCCAGAAATCAATGCTGAAACTGGTCCAGCTGATGATGTTAAAGCTGTTTTCATTTATTTTTAAACATGTACTTAAATATTTCTTCTAAAAACTCCAAATACATATTTTAACAGATTGCTGCAAATGGCCCTTTTAAGCTTCAACAGGTCAGACCATACCCACTTGGATTATTAATGAGACAAGCAGCCAAAGCCTTTAAAGAAGAAATATATATTTTTTATCTAACTTTCCCAAGGTGGCACATATAGTCATTACCCAACATAAAAGCTCCAAAGAAGCCCATCTCCCAGATGAACTGTTAGTCATAGAAATTCTACCTCTGTAAGAGATTACAGTTACATTTCTTTGTTTATATAATTTAATTTAAATTAAGTTAACATGTTGAATTGTTTCAGTAGCACTGTACCAACTCCTTGAGACCTTTGTCTTTCCCTTTTAAAACTGAATTCATGGAAGTCTTATAACTAGACTTCGTCAGCATATCAAGAACTGCTCAGAACTTGAACAACTGTAGAACACGCTAGCTTTAGAGAGTTTTAATGATCACCTACAATGCACAAAACAATGAAAATTACCTTTTCTTTCTAGGAATTTCTTACACAATAATATCATATGCTAAGTCTGGGTGTGTGATTGCTGCCCTTCCTGAGCTATTCAGAGTTGGAAACAGGCTCAGCTGGTGAGCTCAGACTGGTGGGGCGGGAGGAACATCACACAGGAGCAGGAGCAGGAGCGGGGGGTTTGCAGCCAGCCAGGAGCGGGGTAGGTTTTGCAGCCGGCTGGGGGCGGGATGTCATACCCGGCCGGGCACTCCGGCTCCAAACCCCCCAGCTCCTGGCCGGCTGCAACCACTCCACCCTCCCCCTCTCCCGCGTGCCACTCCACCCACCCCACCAGTCTGAGTTCACCAGCCGTGCCCTTGGAAAGTCAAACTAGAAACCATTTCAAAGGTAGAATGGCAAAAAGATCTTAAATTTGATCTTTTGCTTGAAAGATAAAATCAGTTGCTCTTCTATCCATTATGGTAGTGGAACCAACTTCTTCTGTTCACACCATCTTCCAGTTTTTTCATAGCATGTGAAGGACGTATGTTCTGGGTTTGATTTAATAAGAAACAGCAAGAAAATTGTCTCTCTTCCAGAATCAGGTTTTGGTTTCTGAGACAGATATTTTGTATAAAAGTAAGATTTCCAGAGTAAAGGGTTGCCTGCATGTTGTTTGTGAGGACCTTTCTTCCAAGACTAATGTATAGGTTCCAGTTAGAATATATGCTCACTCTTGAGTTCTTCTCTACTGAGAATCTGGCCTGTACGGCCAAAGTAATATGATGTTGGTGTTAACAGCAGAACACTGGTGCCACAAGAGAGGCAATGCATCCAGGCCTTCCTTTGGCATGTTAGGTGTCATATTAACTTGGTGATCTTATTTAAAGAGTTATCACACAGGATTTTGTTTTTAAATATCATCCCAACTAGGGGAACTTGTACACATGACAGGGGTTTAATCCCCAAGGTTTTATTTTATGCCTCCTAAATGCGGGTTTTTAATTGAAGCCCATCACTTGAATTTTTCTATTATGTTATGGCAAGGGGCCTGATCCTTTTTTTTTTGTTTGTCAGAGCGGGAGCCTGCGGGAGGAGTGGGTTGAGTGGCCTGAGCTGTGGAGGCCCCAGTATTTCCCTCCATGGTGGCAGTGCCCCTGGGGCCATCTGCACAGTCTGCTAGTAGACTGGGTGCACCTACTTGGGTATTTACCCAGCTTAGAGGCAGCACCTGTCCTGATCCAACTGGTTCCTGAGCCTGCCCAGGGAGCAGTGCCCAGTGGGCTTCCAGTAGGTAGGTTTGGGGGAGAGTTGGATGAGGCCAGGTGCTGCCTCTGAGTTGGGGTAGCAGCACCTGGCCTGCTAGCAGCCTGCTGGCCAACCAGTCCTTTTGCTTCCCATAGTTGACTTGTTGGTTGTTTTTTTAAAAAACAAGTATATAAGATTTAAATAGTTTTTAAATGATTATGCCACCGGTGGGGGACCATACTGCACAAACTTTATTTATCTGGGTCAGATTCTCTGTAGTTAGGGCTGGCTTATGAAAATTTCATATCCTTTGCAAGGTTTGTACAACAACCAGGCAGAGTGATAGCCCTTGCACTCAAAACCTGGCACTTTGAAATACATGCAAGGAGGGAGATAAGTGGTTTAGAGCAACGCAAGCAGATATGACTATTGTAGTAGTAAAAGTGGCAATAAAGTGAGTAAAGGATAATATAGGCTAATATAAAGAAATATTCCAAACTAAAATCTACTCAGGTTTGTGAAAGATGTCTCCCACACAAATTGTCAGTGCTTGATCATTTTAAAACTGGATGGAATAATGTACTTGAAAATGTGCTGATGAAAACAATGGGACAGTGAAAGACGGACAAGGTGATCTGCTGGATGTTCCTCCTCTCTATTCTGTGTGAGTCTATATTTAAAGGAAAAGGGACTGAATCTTTCCTTGGAACAGTAGCTGCCAGATCCTAATCTGTCCAAGAATGTAGTAATGCACTGTTCTATGGATAACGTGGTTTTCAGGAGGTTTAATCTTAATCTGTTTACTTAGATCCAAAGTAGCTTTCAACTTGTAACTTTACTTTAGATTTGTTTTTCTACAGTGTCAAACATGGAGTAGATAACATATTGCTATGAGTCGATTTCTGCACATGGCAAATTATCCCCTAAGCTTGTAAGGGTCCTCATTCAGTCAATCTTACTCTCTAGGGGAATTACCAAGTGACCTGAATGAATGAAGTTGTTAGACATTATAACAGCAGTACTTACCAAGCTAAGGATCCTGTGTATTGTAATTTCTGTTGCCACTTGAAATTAGATGTTGAAATTGAGATTAGAAATTAGATGACAGTATATTATTCTCTACTTTAAGTAATCCTTTTTATGTGTTTAAAGTAGCCAGATCGTGTAAAATGTATGGTAAAATTCATCATAACTCAAGTCAGACAGTAGAGCAATGAAACAAATCCGAGTTTCTTACATTCTGCAACAGGGGAACTTCTCTTCAGTTCACACTGGCTATATTTAGTCATCAAAGCAGTTTCTAGCAGTTCTGAATTTCTGGTCCCAAAATATTAGTGATGCTGATATCTGTGGCATCAGTATAAGAACAAAAGGAGTGCCACTATAAATCCTACCAAACCAATCCGATTGCCTTTTATGACCAAGTAACTAAATCCTTGGATGATGGTGTCACCTTGGACGGTGTCACATAGTCTTTCTAGACTTTAAGAAGGCCTTTGACACTGTTTCTTACCCCATCCTTATCAATAAATTAAGTAACCGTGGCATTGATGCCTGCACAGTTGGATGGGTAAAAAAATGGCTGATGGGGTGCACCCAGAGAGTAGTGGTGGATGGGTCGTACTCAACCTGGTGAGATGTGAGCAGTGTGGCACCCCAGGGCTCGGTCCTTGAGCCCACACTATTTAACATCTTCGTCAGTAACTTGGCCGAGGGGGTGGAAAGCACAGTGTCAAAGTTTGCTGATGACACCAAGATGTGGGGCGAGGTGGACACTTGAAGGGAGAGAGAGGCTGCAACTAGATTTAGACAGACTACAAAAGTGGGCAGATAAGAATAGGATGGGGTTCAACGAAGACAAATGCAGGGTGCTACACCTTGGGAGAAGGAATCCACAGCATACATACAGGCTGGGGAGTTTCCTTCTTGAAACTCCCTTGAGGTGGAAACGGATCTCGGAGTCATTATTGACTCCAAGATGAACATGAGCCACCAATGCCAGACCGCAGCCAGCAAGGCCAGCCATACCTTGTCATGCATCCAGAGGTGCATCTCA
>JAGPOW010000261.1:163909724-163921672 GCA_030014935.1 Caiman crocodilus | reverse complement strand
GGTCCCTCACAGATCTTCTTGACACTTAGCAGATTTCATCCTCTCTGCAGAGTCTACCATCCCTGAAAATTTCATCCAAATCAGACAAAACACAACAAAGTTATAGATATTGTATTGTTTCCCCATTATACCCCATTGCCGGATTTCCAAGGCGGCACCGAAGTGCTTCGGGAAGCCAAACAAGGCAGCACTTCAACCCGGATGTGCTGCTTTGGACCCCAAAGTGTACGAAGCTTCTCTGGGTCTGAAGCTCTGCCTGAAGCCTTGCACAGCCCTACAGGATATTAACTACCATGTTAATGATAATATTTTATGCCCATGTCTTGTTTTTTTTCAGGGAGATTTACCCTTCATAGACAATCTTCCTAAGGGCCCTACCGTATCCCAAAGTAGCAAGGAAAGATGAAACATTGCTGCACACTTTCACCCATCCATCAGTTGAGTTGACCAGATGCATAGGGGACATAAGCTTCCCTTCTCAAAGGACAATAGTAATAGTAGCTGTAAATGCAGTGGGTCCTCTTCTCTAGTGCAATGCTACATGGCTACAACTGATCAGACTACTAGTCTCTCTAGCCCAGTATCCCATCTTTAAGGCAGGTCATTTTCAAAAGCTTCAAAGGAGCATGTAATACCGCCACAGTGGACAAGCGTGTGATGGGGCAAGTTTTTTCCTCATCCAAGGCAATGACTGGTTGCTGTATGTCCTGAAGCATGAGGGTTGATATCCTTTTCAAATCTGGATCAAATTAAATGTATTACATTTATTTAAATTTAAATCAGCTTAAGCCTGGTTAACACATGCACAGATTTATGAATGGAAATCAAATATGAATTTTGGAAAGCATCACATTTTTTTTCTCAAAGAAAACTAACCAAATGGCCAGCAGTAGAATTCACATGAACCGTTTCCCAATGAAATAAAATGCTTTAAGAGGACTCTTATTTGCTGAAATATTTCTTAATATAATGAGACTTCCTTTCTTTTAATTTCTCATGTAGAAACAAAATAAGGGTCCACAAGATGTCTGCCTCACCATGCTCCTTTCAGCTGTCCTTTCATTATGTGCTCCTGACACTCTGCAGTTTCACAGAAAGCATGACTCCTTTTCTGCATGGCATAATAATTAAAAAAAACACCCAACATGTTTTGGCAGTCGTTTTTTGATAGCTGCTCTGTATCTACAAGGGAGCATATGCACCATGTGATGTGGCAGCTGCCATGGTAAGTCGGTTTTTAATTGAATAATTGATGAAATAAACATGTAAAACCCATGTAACTTGATGTAAAATAACTTACTGCTGTCCAGAAGCTTTCTTAATTTTTTCATTTTTATTTTTGGCAGGAAAGTTACCAATATTATGCATGTCAGAGTCAGGAACATTTTTGATCCAGTGCTCTATCCATGAAGAAAAAATACACTGTTATTATTACTGCTCAGACAGAGCCTCAAAATCTTGGCATCCCCTAGAGTTGGCACTCAGAAACCAAACTTAACACTGTCCCTATGAAAGTTTAAAATATATTTATTCAGTAAAAAGACAGGCAACTGGTACACATTCAATGACTACTGCACCTGTGCTAACTACAAACTTTTTTTTACATCACTTGTATGGTCCTTTTCACAGCTTTAATTTTTCCACTCAAAGTGTATGCACAGACAAATCACAGGAACCTTGTGCAGAAGGGAGAGGGAGGTATATAGTCACATCTTTGGTTACAAAATTTGAGCTGTGTTCTGTGCCTGGGGGGCAGGAATGGCCAGCTAGATGTGAAGAAGAGTCTAGGCAGTCTAGAAATAGTTTCCCAATGTGAAATTTTGCTTTATAAGCACGAGATTTACCGTGTAATTCAATGAACACTGTTGCTCCTGGGATTTTGTCAGCATTGCTATCAAGGGGCATTTCTACCCCTGTAGGAAGTGGTTTCAGTGGTTTTTCATCTGCACAAAGAAGTTACTTGTTCTGTGAATGGACAACAGGTCTAGTTTCACCCACTCATATAATAGCAGCAAATATAGGGCCAGATCTTGCAAAGTACCTTACTTAAATACTCTGGCATTAATGGAGCGCTACTGAAGTGAGGAGGGATGCAAGAATATGGTTTAACTCTTTTCTGTGCCACTAACAAAGATGTTAATTGTGATAGTTCCTGTAGCATTTCATAGGATGCCTCTTTTTAACTGGTTACACTGCTTTTTATCATTGCCTCCTCCATGTGACAGATTTCCTAGCCAAGCCAGTTTGAATTAATTTAACAAATCAGATTTTGTGAGACCCTGTTATCAGCTGCTTTGCCAGCATCCCGGGCCCCAGTCATCCAGGCCCTCAGGTATTTGGAATCTCGTTTCTCTCTCGCATAAAGCTGATTTTCTTCTGGTGTAATTCACCTAGATCAGGTTCTGATGTCACTTAAAACTTACGTAAATTCTGAGTAATCTCACTGATTTCTGGGGATACACACCAAGTGAGATCAGAACAGGGGTCAATCTTTTCCATCTGTTTTTTTTCTTTCATCCACTAATTTTGAATACCTGTCAACAAAAGTACTAAAGCTTTTTTGGCATGATTTATCCCCCACACTCCCATGCCGCTTATTGTTCATAGCAGTATCCCCTAGCTGTTTAAAACAGAGCTGTTTAGCTCTGTTAATAAGGACTCCATTATTTTTCTGGATATTAAAATGAGACTTGCCAGACATGCAAGTCAGTCAATAGCTCAGCCTTATGTGAAAACACTGCATCATTACTGATAACCCATAACAAGGACTCATATCAAGAGAAGTAGCCTAGCTTGATCTGAATTCTACAGCAACATTCCTGGAAGGCTGTACCCTGAAGAGGCTGTGACCACTTCAAGCCCATTTAATAAAATTAAGGCTTTGCTTAATTAAATATGAACTGTATAGCATAGTCATTAGAATACCTCTGTTATGTATGGCATTCAGTGTATTTAATTTTACCCTAAATTTTTAATTTTCAATGTGTGGCTGAATATCATAATGAAAATGTCATCAGGACTCCCTCACAGTTGATGATGATTGTCTTCCATGATTGTCTTATCTGTAAGTCTCAAGATGGCTAATGAGGCCTATCCAGCATAGTCAGACTCTGTTGCAGCTCAGGTACATGCTTCCATGCAAGGTGGGTGTCTCTGGGTTCTTGGTTTAGTCCACAACGTGCTGTTTCTGCTCTCCTGTTTTTCCATCTTCTGCTGTTGTCATAAGGTTTCAAAGTACTGAGACCCTTGCTATAGACTTTTTCTCCAGTTGGGGTGATCCAAGACAGTAGTCTCCCACCAGTTGATGTTGATGTTGCATTTTTTCAAGTTGGCCTTGAGGTCATTTTTGAAGCATTTTTTCTGCCTTCCTCTTAAGCCCGTGCCTTGACTGAGCTGGGAGAATAAGTTTTCCTTTGGTAATCTGGAGTTGGACATCTAGATGACATGTTTGGGCCAACAAAGTTGGTATTGGATAATTATCACTTCGATGTTCATGTTCTTTGCTTGCAAAAGGATGCTAATGTTGGGTCTTCCACAGCAAGTGTTGATGGTACTTCCCCAATGACTTGAGGTGTCTTCTGTATGTTGTCCACATCTCAGCTCCATACAGTAAGGTGGGGATCATGACTGTTTGATTAACCATGAGTTTGGTTTCAGATTTGATGATATAGTATTTAAACAGCCATTTCCTTAGGTGTCTGAAGGCTGCACTTACACATTTGAAACAATGCTGGATTTTTTCATCAATGCCAGCTTTCTGCGAGAAATGGCTTCCAAGGTATGGGAAATACTCAGCATTCTCCAGAATCTCACCATGAATCTGAATTACTGGAGCTAAGGTCTGCTCATTAAGAGTTTTCTGATGGATGACCATTGTCTTCTGAATGTTAAACATCAGTCCTATTTTTTTTATGCCTTGGTAAAAATGTTGATGATTTCCTGAAGGTCTGCTTCCGAGTGAGCGCACACTATAGCATCATCAACATACTGGAGCTGGATGATTGAGGTTGGCGTGGTATCTACTTCAGAAGGATCCTTCACAGCACTTCTCAGTTGACAGAGTTGAAGGCTTTTGTACGGTCTAAGAAGGCCACGTAGAGGGGTTTATATTGTTCCTGGCATTTTTCCTGCAGCTGGGGAGCAGTGAAGATCACATCAATTGTGCCTCTTGATGCCTTAAACTGGGGGTGGGCAATTATTTTAGCTAAAGAGACACTTAACAAGTTGTGGTGAGCTCTTGAAGGTTACCCACATAAAATCTTTTAGAATATATATTTTAACAAATGATAGATTAAAGAAAACCCAAATCATATACTAAAAAAATCAAACATCTACTATAACAGTTTAATTTTATTTTAAAAAATAATTTTTGTCCTGATTCATGGGGTTTTTATTAGTATATATAGAGGCAACTACATAATAAGTCAAAATAAAGTCTTACACTTGTATATTGTATGTCGGGGCTATAGGGGGTAGGTGTGGTGTGTCAGTGGGAGAAGTGTGGGGGGCGGGCTGTGATTGTGAGCAGTATTTAGGGTGTGTGTACTGCATTTGTGCGTTGGGTGGTGTGGGAGGTGTGTGGGGAGAGCTGCTCATGGCCAAGGCTGGGGCTGGGTGACAGCACTATGTAGGCTGCCCCAGGCAGGAGTGGATGGGACTTGTATATGTCTGGCTTTTCTAAATAGTACCCAGCCTGTTCTTTCACCACTTTTGGCTGCTCACTTGCCCTCCAAACTGTTGCCTGGTGCAGTAGTCTGGAAGCTGACCTTGCCTGTGAAGACTAAGTCAAAGAGGGCATTGAGAATTTCAGCCTTTTCTGCATTCTCTATAACAAGGTTACCTCCCCCATTTAGTCAGGGACCCTTACTTGCCCTTATCCTCCTCTTGCTACTGACCTACTTGTAGAAACTTTTCTTGTTACCCTTCACGTTCCTTGCTAGCTACAACTCCAGTTGTGCTTTGGCCTTCCTAACTTCATCCTTGCATGCCTAAGCAATGCTCTTATACTTTTCCCTATCTAGTCGTCCAAGTTTTCACTTCTCATAAATTTCCTTTTTTGTGACTTAGTTTACTGAAGAATTCCTTGCTAAGCCAAACTGGTCATCTGCCATACTAGGTAGTCTTCCTAAACATCAAGTTGGTTCATTCCTGCCCTCTCGGTAAGGCTTATTTAAAGTATAGCCAGCAGTCCTGAATTCTTCTGTCCCTCATACTGGCTTCCCAGGGGATCCTGCCCTTGAGTTCTCTGAGCAAGTCAGGGTCCTTACTCTGTTGCTTTCCATCCTTCCTTTCCTCAGGATCCTGAACTCATTCATCTCATGGCCACTGTTGCCCAAGTTGCCATCCACTACTATATTCCCCACCAATTCTTCCCTGTTTGTGAGCAGCAGGTCAAATAGAGCATAGCCCCTAGTTGCCCGCTCTAGCACTTGCACAAGGAAGTTGTCCCCAGCACTCTGCAAAAACTTCCTGGATTGCCTGTGCACTGCTGTACTTCCCTCCCAGCAGATGTCAGTGATTGAAGTACCCCAGGAGAATCAGGGTTTGTGTTTGGGAACCTTCACTTGCTGTTTGAAGAAGGCCTTATCTACCACTTCCTCTTGGTCTGGTGGTCTATAGCTGACACTCTCTACAACATCACCCTTATTGTTTTCACCTCTAACCTTAACCCAGAGACTTTCAATGACCTCCAGTTTCATACTGGAGCTCTGAGCAATCTTTTACATAAAATGCAATTCTTCCTCCTATTCTTCCTTGCCTATTCTTTCTGAACAGTTTGATCCATATCATCCATGAAGTGGACACTGCTGACTCATATCCTTCTTATTGTCCACTGTAACCCCCAGGTCCCTTTCTACAGACCTGCTGCTTAGCCAGGCAATCCCCAGGCTGTACTGGTACATGGGATTGTTCCCACCTAAGTACAGGACTTTGCACATGTCTTTGTTGAACCTCATGAGATTTCATTTTGGCCCAATCCACTGCAGTTTCAGGAATTGAAGAGAGCTAGATGTCAATACCAGAGCAATCCTTCCCTCTTCTTCCCCCCCCTAGTTTCTGTGTAGCTGCAGCAAGACTGGCTTCAAAACTCAAAAAGTTTCAACACTTTTGAAATGTTTCAAATGCCCACATTTCATTTTGAAGCCTTTTGTTTCATTTCAATTTTGCTGTTTTGCACTTGAAACGTATTGAAACAGCTTTAAAACAAAACACCCATCAAATATTGCACAGCCCTAACAGGCATGCTGTGCTTTGAGCATTAAAGCTGTATTCTCTGCAGGATCCCAGAACTCATAGGATCACAAGAAAATAGGGCTGGAAGGGACCTCTTGAGGTCATCTAGTTCAGCCCCATGCTCAAGTCAAGATCATCCTTGACTACACCATCTCAGCCTGCCCTTGAATAGCCAAAATCTACCTCTGACATTTCAACCCATTTAAATTGAAAAAGCAGTGGTATTTGTCTAATGATAACGTTAGAAGTTTAGGATTTATAACAGAAATAATGACAACTCTTTACAAATGTAACACACTGAGGCAGCTAAGATTCAAAGCAATGAGCAGAATGAGTGAAGATTTCCTGGATTTTATGGTTAGTAGAGCATAGAATTAAAAGTTATATTTCTATTGATTTTATAGTGAGTTTTATCATCCTGTTCCTTGAGGAGATCAATGTTAAAGAGGACAGTGGTGAATCTCTAAGGACAGCGTTATCTGACATGTTGGTCGGTGGCTGTGCAAACATTTCAAATGCAAAATAAAAAATCACAGGTTTGTTGATCCATTGTTTGGTCAAGTGTGTATTTCACTGGGGCTTATTTGGATGCTATCATCTATTTATTGATGATGACTTCAAACTGATATATTTCAGCAGGAATCAGTGAGAACTGCCTGAGAGAATTGTGTGCTTCGTGAAAGAGAAAAAGACAATAAAAATGCCATCAGTTTTCACTATTTTTAGGGAAAATATTAAAGTAGATTTTTTCACAAACCAACAAAAAGGTGTGCCATACAAGCTGTTGATACCCAAACCCCAGGATCAATTGAAAAAGACAGGCACAGCTCTGAGAGAGTTAAAATGTCTTTCCTTTCTCAATTTTTCTGTTGTGACCATTACCATAAGCATTCATGCCTACCTTAACGAGCTTTGATAACATTAGAGGAGGCTCTGTGCAGAATACACAGACAGACAATAACCACACTTGTCTGTTTTCACGTCCAGTAGGACAACAGATCTTCTTGTCTGATCCAGCTACAGCTGCCCATCTTTCAAAAAATATTTTTGATTGGGAGGTCTCCAAGCCTGGGTGCCATCTGTGCGCACTTCATGGGTATGTTTTAGAGATAACTGACCAGAAGACGCACACATGCAGAGCAGGCTGGGAGGGCCAATTTTTTTTTAAATGAATATGAAAATCACTTGTTGTGGGGAAGGTTACTTTCTCCTTGGGTACTCACCTGAATAGATCCATAATGGAAATACGTGTTTTCAATGGATATGCTGTATTAAAACATGAGCTTTGTACACTGATCTGAATGCGTTTGTATTTGAAGTCATTCTTAGCTCATTTGGAAGAGACTTCTAACACAACAGTCTTGCCACAGAGGGAGCAGTTTTTCTTGCTCAGTTGTTGTCATCCCTGTTATATGTTCTCTGTGTAGTTGCTCTGGGGTAATATGGCCACAGTAGTAGAAACAGTACCTAATATTGCTGAGGACTGTCCCATTGAAGAAGCAAACTTGGAATTTGAACCTGTGTCCTGCCAAGAGTGGGTATAATGACCGGAGAAGTCTCTGTGTTGTTCAAGACGGTGTTTTTGAAGCTCCTGGCTTTGATTTAAAATACATAATCAAGACTGGAGTTGAGTAGCAAGAGATCACAGTGCCTAGGTCCTTTTGAATGGGGATAGGGTCTCTTGGTCAGGTGAAGATGGAAGAAGTTGCATCTCATCGTGGTAGTAACTTGTGTGCTTTATGGATCTCTGCACCAAGAGCTCTAGAGGCAAAGGTACAACTAAATTGCAGGTCACTGAGATGAATTCATTAGAAAGGATCTGACTGAGCGCAGAGGATTCCTACTCCCCCCTTCCAAGTATTTAAGCTAGTAGCACCTCGTGAGAGGGGATATTGAATGCTGCAGAGAGACCACCAGTGTAAGCATTGATATTTTCCTTTTCCGGAGCCAAGGAGAGATCATCTGCTAGTGTGCATTCTGTCCTGGTTGAAAACTCCATTCTGAAGAGGTCAACATATTGGCAAAGATCTGAGAAATAACTTTTCTTAGCTTTTCAGTAAGGCAAAGGTACCAAGGGACCCTGCCTTACTTGCTGTGTGGCAGAATATGAGTTTTGTTTATAGAGCATTATTTTTAATGTTGGTGTAGCAACGTGTTGATTCCAGAGGTAGCCATGACACCCCCTGGTGATCATGCAACCTTTGCCCTGTTCCAGCTCTAGGGTACCCTTTTCCCTTCTCATTCACCTACCATACGTCGATGTATTTGCTTCATTGAAAGGGAGGCTGCCTACGGGTCCTAGAGTGAGTTCCAGTTCTTCTGACCACCAGAAGGTCCCTCCTGGACCGTGCTGGTCTCAGTTTTGCCACTCTTGGGCTAAATGGACCCTCCTGAATTGTCCATGTTGCCCAAGTTACCTGTAGCCCCAAGGGCAATTCATAGCCTCTGACCTGCCCTACAACCATGCCCATGTCTTGCAAATGCTATTGTACAATTGTTCCCCGGTCAGGGCTTCGGTCTTCTTAGTCTCTGGCCCTTTTCTCTAACTGGCCCGTCTAGCCCAGGCTCACTGTGTTGGACCTGACTTCTGGGCACCAGCTCTTATCTCAATTTACTTCAGTTTTGGGCTCCCTGGTCCTGTCTCTGCTCTGGTTTGGGTGCTGAGACTACTTTGGCTCTGCATAGATCCCCTGGCTCTGTCTCCATCCTACTTTGGGCAAGGAGTCTTCTTTGGCTCTGTCCGGGTCCCTGGCTGTGTCTCTACCTTGCTGTGGGTGCTGAGCCTACATTGGCTTTGTCTGGGTCTCCTCCCTTCTACTTGGCTTCAGCCCATGCTAGGCTACCATCTCTCTCTAGGCTGCAGCCTGCCTTTGGGCTGAAACCCCCATGCACTATTGGGACTTATGCGAACTCCTGATAGTCCCAAACTCAAACTTCTGGTCTAAACAATGAAGGAGTCAGCCTACCAGCTACAACCAAGGATGCCCAAGCCCACTGGTTGTAACACAAACTAAACTTGTGCCAGGTCCCAACATCAACAGGAGCTTACTGTCAGATCAGTAAGACTTCTTTTTGCCCTGGGTTATATCCCCCTTTGCACCCTTAAGGCATTCCAGGAGTCAGCAGAGCCCCTTCCTGCAGTCTGTGGTTGGAAGCTCTTCAGCTTCCTGGGCCAGAATGCCTTCCCTGCCTCTGGCCCTAGGCTTTTAGGCTGCCAAAGCTCTGATCTTTCTGGTCAGGTGGTGCCCCCACCTCCCAGGGGTTTCTTCTGAGGGCTGGTTGTCATGGTAGCTTAGGGCAGCTGCTTTAGCAGAAGCACTATTGTCTTATTGCCTAGCAGCTAGTTCACCCCGGGCAGAGTTCTCCTGACTGGCTGCAGGCATGCCCTTTCATTCGAATGGGCCGCTCCCTGCCTGTCGAGGCAGCAGTGTTTCTTTGGTGCCTTGCACGTAGCTCCTGTTCAATTTTCTGGGCTCTATCTGCTGCAGCTTCTCAGCTTAAAGTAACAGGAGCCCCAGGCTCCCAGTTACAGTTGGCCATATGTTCAGGGTGAGCAATGCTTTCTTTGAAAGAGACATTGATCATTTCTCTTAGCAATGAGCACAGGCACTAATGACTGTCTCCTACAAATGGTTTCTTTTACTGCTTCAGGTACCACCTGTTCTGTGCTTGAGCCAGATTTAGAGATGGGAGACACTACAACTGAAATGAGCCAACCTGCAGCTGATGATGCAATCTGGAATTATGCAAGAGAGTCCATCCCAATTGGCAAACCCACTACAAGCCTAATTTTTCTGCTGTGCATAATTAAGGACTATGCTTTGTGGCAAAATTTACTGGTATAATTATGCCACTAAATTCCCTGTCTGCCTTTTCTAGTTTAACTTAAGTCATGCTGGGTAAGGAAGGACTAGAAGTTGACGGAACTTGCCTCTGTAATAAAAGCAAACAGAGGAACTTGTTCACACAAAGGAAAATATACTGAGCCTTAAGAGGAAATGTAGCAATTTATGCAGTACTTTGTGCACAGGGGCACTCCAGAAATCAGGCTACAGAATGGCTCTGTGGCTCTCCTCGAATCAAATACAGCTCTACACAATCCCCAACACAGAGTAGTTCCTGCTAGATAGGGTCTCACTAGCAACAAATAATGAACAATAGAGCTTCAGAAAGGAGACTTTGATATCAAATATCAGATAAAAAACCAATAGTTTAGGTCAATCAGATATTGATATTTTTATAAATGCTATTGTAAGATGTTACTTTGAGTAGACTATGGTGCTGTTGGCCATAGAAGAATGAAGATCATATTTAATGAGGACCAATGGAATGCAATAAAGTAGTTCCTTAAAACAAGTTAAAATCTCAGCCAGAAGCACAGAGACAGTGTGCTCAACAAGCTTTTCTTATGAATAACGCACCTAATTACCAGCTGCTTTTTTCATAATGTGGATAAAAATCTGATCACATATAAAATTCTCACTGTGTTTCCTAGGATACAAGGTGATCCTAATTTCCAACTAGCTTGGAAATGGCAAATGAGCAAACTTAATTTTAATAATAAAAAAAGGAAACTCACACATGTAGAATATAATAAAATCTAATTTGGACCCTTTTGATTTCATGAAATAGAACCTATGTTTGCATTTCATATAAAATATAGCAAGTAACTTGATTAAACAGTATATCGCAACAAGGGCCTGCGTATAAGTATATATACAAGTGAAGGATTGAAGTCTCTGTGTCAATGGTTAATACTAGAATAGTATGAGAAAGTTTCCACATGAACCCATCTAAATGTGACTTTTCAGCAGTGCAAATTCAAGAAAAAACTTAAAATACTCTTTCAATGCTGCATCCTTTTTTTAATTATCACCACAGTTAGCTTTCCTTTCATGAAGGGAAACCAAAAAATTGATGAACAATGGAAAGAGGAAGGCTGAAAATGTTACTTGCGGCAAAAATAGTAGTGGCACAAATTTGTGTTGCTACTTTTTACTGCAGTGCTGCAGTGCATATACATGTGCTTTGTTGAGGGACAAATTGTCCCACTTTGGGCAAACTGCCCTTGCCCGGCTCCGCCTGGCTCCAGGTGTGCTGAAGGAGCTGGGGCACAACTGAAGGAGTAGAGATGCTCTGGCCGGCATCCAGAGCATTTCCCTGGAGGACCAATTCTCTGTGTTTGCTGGCACACACTCCTGTCATGTGTGCCATGCTGTGTTTTTTCCCATTGCTTTTTTCTGCTACTGGGATTTCCTGGTAGCAAAATTTAGCCCCACATTTTAACATACCCTGCATGCAGTTTGTGGCAGCACAGAGGTTTATGGCACCACAAACTGCACACATCTACTCATCTAGACATGGCTGTGGAGATCTTTGAAGGGAATAATACTTTCTGGGCATTATAGTGGCTTGAGTGCCTGCAATGTGCTTGGTTCTGTACAAAAGAGGGGAGGGAGTGGCTTTGCTGTCTGAGAACTCATAATCTGAGACTCCGGTCCTGCACATACCTGCTGCTGAAGATAGTATGTGATTCCCATCCTGCATTTTCTACTGATTTTGGCTATGTGACTCTCATAAATAAAGATGCTGACATGCATTTGTAGGACCAGCTAAAAAGAAATATGTTTCCAGGTCTAATTCTGCCATCCTTGATTAATACCTTACTCATATGCATCATCCAGGAGCTACTATTCATTGAGCGCATCTACATG
>JAGPOW010000261.1:163897870-163909624 GCA_030014935.1 Caiman crocodilus | reverse complement strand
TTGCTAACAAGCAGTCATTTAGTACTTGCTTTAGAGTAATCACCAGTACTGCACAGTCCCAGCACCACACAGATCATTTCCCACCCTACTGCGCAGTGGCAATGAACTACTGCACAGTAGCTTGTTGCTACTGCACAGTAGCAGCGACATCACGGTTTGTGGCCACTGACACTATGTTGCCATAGCAATGAGCTACATTGCCATAGGTTGTCACTACGGCAATGTAGCATCTCATAGATGCGCCCATTGTGAGGAAAGGAGGAGAAATCAGGTCCTGAAGGAGAAAATAGGAGTTGGAGGTTTTCATACAGAAAATGCTGTGGGTTAGATTGTGGCTTTACAGCAAAAGACCATGCACAGATGCACCATTTAAAGAAGAACACCAGTACACACTTCCCTGGAGCTAGCTGCAGGGAACCATGGGGACAAACACATGCTGAGCTATCCCTTTGGATGCACAGGGATCACAACTGCTTTTGCGGCTCTTGCTCGGGGGTGCAAAGGGAGGCTTTGTACACTGTGGAAAGGCCAATCACAGTCAAGTCATTTAGGTACCAAATGCTGCTAGAAAAATAGGTCAGACAAAATTGAAAATCTGATCTGCAGCTGAAGCTGCTGGGTCAGATGGTATTTGGTAACATCAAACTCTGCTGAGTATGCAGAGATATAGAAGGTTTTAACTGCAAAAGTGGGGAGGTTGTTCTTTTTTGTGGTTGTGATTGTGGGGTAGAAGGTAGTTTAGGGCTGCTAGACAGACTTTGTTTTCAACCTGTAACTGTGAAAAAGCAAATAAAAAAGTCAAGGCACAATGAATAGGAGCCAAAGTGGAGGGGAGCTAGGCAAGGAAGAAAGAGAGGGAAGTATCAAGTATAAAATAAACCTACCCTGAAAGAGCAAGACGCAATGCCTTGGGTGCATTCAGGAGTGGCAGCAGCTCAGGCTGCAAACCAGATGCCAGGGTGAGATAAGTGGCACCATGTTCTCTTCCTGTGCACCGAAGCGGCCACCAGGAGATCTTTGGTAAGTAGGGACCTCCACAGAGTCCTGCTACTGCTGTGACTGATGACACTGATGATATTACTAGTGAATTTCATAGATATAATTTAGTATGATCGTGAGCATTCAGTAGCTATCATTACTCATTTGCTGTACATTGTCCTAGGCTGTGGATCTTCTCTTTCCCAATACTCATTTTATTTTGGTTCAGCTTTGTTCATTCCTTGGGTTTTCAGTACTTACCTGTTGTGATGGAAAATGTAGCCTTAAAGATTTGGTTTTGGGGAAGCTTGTGTGTAGACCTGTCAGCACCTGGAGCTCCCGCTGCTCTGCTTTGCTAGTATTTAGTTAGTTACATATTTTCATGCTGCATCCATGATTTTCAAGCTTCATTTTGGGAGTACTGGCATTGGATAAGGCAAGCTATTTCTCCTGTTGTTGGACAGGGGTCAACAGCCTTTATTTTGTATTCTGAGGTTTAGGAGAAGAGAATAAGTCAGCACTGATTGTTTCTTGTTTTCATGTGATCATCGCATTTTGTGAAAGGTTTTTTTAAAAAACAAGTATTCCATGTTTGCTATCCAAAGGCTTTCCTTTCAGGCTACACTTTTATTTTTTATACAAATGCTTAATGTTTCCTTTTCTCTCTTTTTCTCCTAAAATGGTAAGATTTTATAATTGTACATGAGGGGTGTGTGAAACTTCAATCGCCAGGACACAGGTCCAGCTATGGCTGTCCTCTCCACCACTTTATGATGATATATTGGTGCTCTTCGCTGCTCCCAGTCCTCCCTGCGTCCCTTACTGCTGACCCTCACCCCCCTGGCCTCCCCAGCCCTGCCAGTGCCTCTCACTCCTGACTCTCAGCCCCTGCCCACCCCTCACTCGATCCCTCCTGGCAGCCGTCCCCACCCCCCGCGCCAAGGTGCAGGTCCAGCTGCAGCTGTCCCCACATGCCTTTTTGCCACTGAACAGTCCTGGTACACTGGTGTGCCTCACTCCCAAGCCACACGCCCCAGTCCTGCCAGTGCCCCTCACTTCCAACCCTCAGCTCCCTGCCCCCTGGTCCTGCTGGTGCCCCTCACTCCTCACCTGCACCCTCCTGCACCCCCCTGTATCCCCCAACCCTGCTAGTGCCTTTAGCTCCTGGCCCCCTGCCTCGACCCCAGCCCTGCTGGTGCCCCCCTGACTCAGCCTGCTCCCCCCAGCCCTGCCAGTGCCCCCCACTCCCAACCTGCACCCCCTTGCCCTCCCAGCTCTGCTGGCGCCACTCACTCCTGACCCCCAGCTTCCTTGCTCCTGACAGCACTGCCACGGCCCCTCACTCCTGACCTGCAGCTGCCTGGTGCATTGGCAGGAAGTGCAGAGCAGGCACAGGGAACAGCTGGGGCCCCTCCCAGCCCTGATAGTGCCCTTTGCGACCCCCTGCCCCCTCAGCTCTGCGGGAGTGGGCCCCCAGCTGCACCCCCCGTCCCCAGGGCCCCTGTCCCACAGGCCCTAAAGGCTGAAAGAGGCAAAGAGAGTCTGAGCAAGTCCTGGCTGGTCTCAGCTTTTCAGGCCTGGCTCTTTCCCCCTTCCACTCTTGACAGAGCTTAGGGCCGGGATGAGCAGTTATTTAGGCCTATGGGCCCCACAGGCAGTTCTCAGGAGCTGCTGCGGGCCATTCAGCACCCCTTCCCCGCAACAGCCTGAAGTCCACGTGCTCTGTGGCTCCTCCCTGACACCACTAACAGCGCGCAGCTCCAGCCCCGAACCTGGCCTACCCTGCTCCATCTTTCTAGGCAGCTTGAGGGGTTGTGGTGGCTCCATTTGTCTGTGACCAGCACTGGCCCCAGCCCCATGGAGACTGGTGGGGACCTATGTGCACAGTCCCAACCCCATGCCTCCTCCTGACTCAGCCTGGCAGATACGACTAGCTCGGGACCAGCCAGATCTCCCATGCACAGCCCTGCCCTTGGCCTGCCCCATACATGCTCTGGACTGTCTGCCCACACTGAGCAGCAGGAGGAGCCAGGAAGAAGCTGCTGCCGGGTGTGGGGGACAAGTGTGGCCTCCACCCCCCCCACTGCTGGACCCTTCTTGCTACAGCTGCCTGAACTCCGTGCTTGGACTGCCCCGCCACTCCTCTCTGTCACTATCGGTTCCACCTCTGGACCTCCCGGCGGGGAGGCAGTGGCAGTGCAGAGGAGCCGCAGGGCAGCCTGGGCATGGGCTTCAGACAGCTGCAGCCAGAAGCAGTGGTGAAGGGGAGGGGCTGCTTTTCTCCCATGCCAAGCAGCAGCTTCTGCCACTGCTCAGCATAGGTGCACGGGTCTGAAGCAGGCATGGGGCAGGCTGGGCTGGGGCTGTGCATGTGGGTTCCAGCTGGTCCAGGGCTGGGTGCACGGGTCCTTGCCAGTACCATGGGAGCTAGGCCCAATGGCAGCAGAAGCCAGAAGGAGCTGCCACCACCTGGGCTGTCTAGGAGGGCAATCCAGCTGTGGAGTCACCCCAGCTTTGCTGGATACCCAGGGGGCAACAGAACGTGCCATAGGCCAGACCACGCCTGCGCCAAGCAGGACTGAGGGATCCACTCTGGGCCAAAGTCCTTCCCTGGGCTGGATAGGGCCTATGGGCTACATTTTACTCACCCCTGGCTTAAGATTTTGCATCCTTTTGCAAGCAAATCACTGCAGGCTAGAACTCTGCCAGCCTGTGGAGAGCTCTTTGTAAAAGGTGAAACCCATAGTTCCCTGCTTCAAAGGGGAAAATCCACATTTTTCTCCTTTAAAGGGAAAAATCTATGTTTTTCCACATTTTCCACAGGAAATGGAAAATCCAGATCGCTGATGATGATTCAGGCCATTGTGTCATGTATGACAAGTTAACCAGGAAGTTGCATGAAAACAAACTGCAAATGCATCATGTTATCATGCAAAATGCATATGCCCTTTTTTAAAAAAATAGCTTCTGCTTCCAAGCCATTTGCTGAGAGAGAGTTCTTGAAGAAATGTAGAGTAAAAGCTGCAGATACTATGTGCCCAGGGTTCAGAATGAACTTGATAAACTGGAGACATGGTCTAAAATCAATTACATGAAATTAAATAAGAACAAGTACAAAGCCTTGCACTTTCAATGAAAAAAATTGCATGTGCAAATAAAAACTAAGGAAGGACTAGCCAGGCTGCAGTACTGAAGAAAAGGGCCTGGGGCCACATTGGACCATAAGCCAAAATGAGCCTAGAGTGTGTTCTTGTTGCAGAAATGCTAATAGAATACTGAATTGTATTAACAGTAGCATCATCTGAAAATCAAGGCAAGTGATTCTCCTATTGTATTTAATACTGGTGAGGCCTATTAGCTAGCTAATACACCTGGAATACAATGTCCAGTTTTGGGCTCCTCACTTCAAGAAAGGTGTGGGCAAGTGAGAGTCCAGTAGAGAATAATAAAAATCATTAGAGGTCTGGAAAACATGATTTAGGAGGAAAGGCTGAAAGAACTGGGGTTACTTATTCTGGAGAAAAGAAAACAGAGGGGTGGGTGGGACTTTGCTAATATTGTTCTGATGGATCGTTATGTGGAGGATGGAGATAAACTTTTCTCTGTGGCCACAGGGCATAAGTTAAGGAGCAATGGTCTTAAATTACTGTAAGGTAAATTTAGGTTGGCTATTAGGAAGAAATTTCTAAATATGAGGGTGATTAAGTATTGGAACAGGCTACTCAGAGAGTTTGTAGAATTTTCATCCTTAGATGAAATCCTTAACTTTGGGAAGGCTGACTTTCAGAAACTCAGGAGACTGGTCAGCCATGCACTAAGGCTAGGGACAGACTTTAAAAAAGTCTGAGCCTGAATTGATTCACTCTTTGCAGGTTAGTCTAACTTGGCTAGGCTAAATCAGTTTTGTAACTGGACAAACATCCCAGAAATGCAGGCACATGCCTTCAGTGGCTCAGGCTAGAAGGTGGGGGGGTGCTAGAGCAGCACTACTTTCTTTCCACAGCATGGAGCTGATGAGGTGTGACCAGGCTCTGGCAGAAACTCTGATTAGCTCAGCAGGGAATTGATAACAGTGTGTATCACCCAATTAAGAAAACAACAGAGGGACCTTACCAGCTATTTGTTGATTCTTCCTGTTAATTGTACTTGTTTATTCAGCATTGATCATAGTCAGCGTGTGGTGTGCTAGCTAATACACAGACACCTCCTCAGCAAGGCAGAGGGGAGGGGGGAATTCCTGCAGGGAATGCTGAGGGGAGCGGAGAAGCATCCTGCAGTATCTGGAGCTTCAGCCAGGGAGCAGAGGGGAGGGATCAGCCCTACTGTGGAGCAGAGAGCCTTGCCCAGCCCAGAGAGAATGCTGAAATGCTGGGGATGTCTGGTTTATCTTAAACTAGCACGGGATCTGGGACCTGTTTGAGCCAAATCAGTTAAGTCTGATACTACATTCAACCAGGTTTATCTCAAACCAGTGTAACCCAGGCAGCACTCCAAGAGGTACCCCCTCTCCAATTTAAGGGGTCAGAGCAGGTGCACGAGTGCTGTGGGAGGTGGAGGGACCCTCCTTCCCGTATAGAGCAGACTTAACCATATACCTTTTAATGAGAAAAACAGTAGCGGGAACATAATATATATAAACCAGGGGGCATAGGGGACACTACAATGCCCCGAGAGGGCAGGATTCAATAAAGGTTAGGCATTTACATTTGAAGACATATTCATCCAGTTGACAAAACACTGGTTTAACAAAGTATAAAACACAAACAGCACAACAAACAATACTGTTTGGCGAAATATAAAATGCACAAAATACAAAATGGTATAAGTACCTGGAGGGGAGAAAAAGGGAAAACATAATGACCCCCTTCCACTGCAACAAGAATTACTCCTTGCCATCTCACTCTCCCCTACTTGGACTTAAACTCAGATCTCCCACATGGTAGGTAGAAATGCTACCACACAACCACTGGCTGCTAGGCGTTTTGAACTTTCATGAGCCCCTGCCTCATGTTGATCTGTCCTGCCTCTTGCTGGAGTAGCTGAAAGCAGAGCTGGAGACCTCTTGGGTCACTGCTCAGCTTCTGGCTGGAGCCGGGGAACCTCTCCTACTGGCTACAGCCTCTTGTAGGGGGATCCTGGAGCCCAGCACTGAGCCTGTCCTGCCAGCTGCACGCTGCACTGCTGAGGGTCCAACTGCTGTCTGCAGGTCCCACTCCTTCAGGCTCTTCTGGGGCAACTGCTCCCACCCTGCTGGCCCAGCTCTTGCCAGCTCTTTGAAATTCCTTCCTTGTGGTCCCTTGCTGATCTCTTCTGAGTCAGCTGCACTGCCCCTTTTATCTCCCTCCAGGTGACCCAAGGGGCCAATCAGGAGACATGGAAGATGAGTCTCTGGGCCTTGATTGGTGATGACCCAAGCCCTCCAATCATTTTTTACCCTTTCAAACCCCATGGGCCAAATCAACACCAGCTAGCCCGTCACAGCAGTTTCACCCATTCTCAAACTGAACACCTGTTCTGTTACAGGTTTAAACCAGTTTCTTATCACTTAAACTAGTTTATGTGTAATGTCTTTCCCTAGCCTAAGAGATCATGGCCCCTTAGAAAGAAGGGATCACAAGGAATGGTTGTTCCTTAAGAAAGCAATCCTTGAAGCACAACGAAAGATTATTCCATCCCAAAGGAAATGCAGTCAGTGGTATGGGCTGCCCCTTTGGCTCTATAGAGAATTTTTGGACCTCCTAAAACTAAAAAGAGAAGCCTACACCAGATGGAAAATAGGAGTCGTTACCAAGGAGGACTACACAGCACTAGTCTGCACCTGTCAAGAGCAGACTAGACAAGCCAAGGCAGAAACCGAACTCAGGTTAGCCTGAGGATAACAGAAGGGCAACAAAAAGTCAAGGACAACAAAAAGTCCTTCTTCAGATATGTGGGAAGTCAAAGGAAAAACAAAGGCAACATTGGACCCCTACTAAATCAAATGGGGCAGCTGACGTCTGACGCTCAGGAAAAGGCCAATCTCCTAAACAATTACCTTGCATCAGTCTTCTACCCATGCCAAAGGGTCACCCTATTAACTAGGATGCAAAACATCCAGGGGGCAGGAGATGGGCCCATAATCAATGTAGATCGAGAACACCTCGAGAGGCTCAACATTCACAAGTCTGTGGGCCCAGATGGAATGCACCTGAGAGTCTTGAAGCTGCTGGCAGACATCAAAGCACACTCTATGGCAAAGATATATGAAAACTTGTGGTGTTCAGGAGAGGTACTGGAGGACAGGAAAAGAGCCAACATGGTCCCAACTTCAAGAAAGGAAGGAGAGACGACCCAGGGAATTACAGGCCAATCACTCTGACATCCATCCCTGGAAAGATCCTAGAGAAAATTATGAAGGGGTCCATCAGCAGCAGGATAACGGAAGGCAACTTTCTAAGTGTTAGTCAGCATGGCTTAGTTGCTGGAAGGTCCTGCCTAACCAAACTCGTCTCCTTCTATGACCAGGTGATGCATTGCCTGGACAAGGGAGATGAGGCTGATGTCATATATCTGGGTTTCAAGAAGGGCTTTGACTTGGTCTCCCATGATGTCCTCATGACTAATCTGGAGAACTGTAGCCTTGACCATCTCATGGTCCAGTGGCTGGGGAACTGGCTCTGGGGTCAGACCCAAAGAATATTTGTTGATGGGACCAAATCAACTTGGCACAAGGTGATCAGTGGTGTCCCTGAGGGCTCAGGGCTTGGGCCAGTACCCTTCAACATCTTCATAAAATGATCTGGATTTAGGCATCAGATGTGGCGTGATCAAAAGCCAAGAGAGGCTGAGGGACATGGGACTCTTCAGCCTGGAGAAAAGAAGGATTGGGGGGACTTGGTGGCAGTCTATAAGTATATAAGGAAGGTGCACCAGGATCTGGGAGAAGAGTTGTTCACCATGGCTCCTCAAGGGATAACTAGGTCTAACAACCACAAACTTCTGGAAGGTCAATTTAGACTGGACATAAGGAAAAACTCTTTTACAGTCTGAGTGTACAGGGTCTGGAACAGACTCCCCCAAAGGTGGTGCAAACAGCTACTGTGGAGTCATTCAAAAGACATTTGGATGCATATCTTGCTGGGATCATTTGACCCCAAAGGACTTCCTACCTATGGCAGGGGGGCTGGACTCAATGATTTCACAAGGTCCCTTCCAGCTCCTAATGTATATGAAGACTATGAAAATGTTTTTATGAGCAAGTTAGACAAGCAGGTGAGAGGAATGGCTTAAGCATGGATGATCCTGCCTTGAGCAGGGCATAGGACTAGATGACCTCCAGAGGTCCCTTCCAACCCTACTATTCTATGATACTGTGAAATCATAGATGTGAGTGATGTTGCATAGCTAATTGTGTTTGTGGCGTCAATCAAAATATGAATGTGACAAGGAGTTTGTAGAGTTAGTGTTGATGAAAGACAGATACACATAAGGACATTTTCATCAGTGTGATCACAATTTTGGACGATTTAGATGTGGATTAGAAAAGGGTAATGACTGTTCCAACCAATAGGGCTCATTTCAAAGTGGGAAGGAAAGCAGGGTTTGTGGCAGAGCAAAGTGCAATACGTCTGCTATGAGCTTTGTGTTTGTCATTGCATTCTTCATTAGGTTGCCTCCTGGGCCAAAACTCTGTACATGAACCGTGTGATGAATTTTGTGACAAAAACAGTGAATTCTGAACCAAGGCAGGTCTTTCAACCATCAGCATTTCAACCATCCCTTGGAGGAAGGTGACTTTCAGCAGGAACTGCTATATAATGCTGGAGTGCACTGGCTGAGTCATAGCACTGTCTTAAAGTGCTTCTTTAAACTGCAATATGAGATCAAAGTATTTATTAGTGAGAAAGAAACATCCAAAACCAAGCTTTCAAGATGAAGAATGGTTGTAGGACCTTGACTTCTTGGTGGACATAATGAGGTATATCAATTCATTGAACATGAGAGTGCAGGGTTTTGACCCAGTGTTATGACCCTGTGCATACCTTTTCTAGGAGAAACCACTCTCCCAGTGCAATGTAGTGCATTACCTGCCCTGACTTTCAAAGGCATAAAGCAGAGTTCAGACTTTACCGCAACCTGTTCTCCATTCCTGTAGAAGCTGCCTTCAGTTGCTGCAAATAGACCCAAACGACCTTCAGTGTAACACCATATGTGATAACTGTGCCCCCCAATACACATCCTATGCTCCCTTGGCCTGTAAAGCCTGAGCTCCATGGTTTACCTGTGATAGGCACTCATTGGGCAAAGGGTAGGAGAAATACAACACAGAAGACTCTCCTCTGCCCACATGAATATTTTGCTCCCTTGTAATCCTTGCTGTGTTAAATTATGGGAGTCAGGAGAGACTCATGTGCAAACTTCTGTCCCCTTTACTTGCTTTGCCAGGGACTGTATATTTGTTTCTGTTCCAAAAGCTTGTGACTGAAAACAGCTGCAGAACCAGTGCGAAAATAACACCTAAAAATAGTCCCAGTCCCAGAGCACAATGTGCAGCGATTTTACTATGCAGAGTGTAAGACCAGCGAGGTGATGACTGTGCTGGTATTTTCTAATATTTGCAGCCCTGCCATATTTAGAATGAGTGCAGTAGGCCAGGCAGCTACTTCAGCACATGCAGGAATTTGGCTGCAGAGCTTTTCCAGAGATAACAAATGAGCGTGATGTTTTCATAAATTAATGTGAGAAAATCACTTCAGGAGATTCAGGTCATAGCTACTGAATAAGGACGGCAAGTCTCCAAGTTTTCCATTTCCCGCAGAAAACTGGAAAAAAATGTGGATTTTCCCTTTTAACTGAGAAAAACACTGATTTTTCACTTTAACAGAGAAACACATGGATGCTCCACTTTTGCAAAGAGTTCTCTTCAGGCCTGCAGAGTACCATCCTGCGAGGGGCTGGGGGAGTGGGAGAAGGGTGGTCAGGCAGGGGCACCATGTGCACGTGCGCACGTACGCGTGCATGCACGTGGCTGCCAGGCAGCCTGGGGAGCAGCTCCCACAGGTAGGTCTGGAGTCGGGGAGGGGGATTGAGGCCCCCGCAGGAAGGGAGTTGGGCATAGCTGGGGATGGGCAGCGTGTGGGGCTTGGAGCCTGGGGCCATGTACAGCCGCAGGGCCCCAGCAGAGAGCAGGACAGGGCCACAAGTGGTTCATCTGGGAGATGGGAGGGTAGGCTCTCTGCTTCTGTGCATACTCTCAGGAGGGGCATACAGGGGTCACGTGCCTCCCAGATCTGTGCAAGGGATGAGGGAGGATGTGGGCTGCTTGCAGTGGGCTCAGGCTCCCCACCCTGCTGCCTTTCCCCTGGGGCCTCCACAGCCCAGTGGGTGGTACCCAGCACAGCAGGGCAGTGAGGCTGGGCAGGGAAGCTCATTGCTGCTGCAAGCTCTGTGCCCCCTGCCTGCCCAGCAGCAATGGGGATGGCAGCATGGAGTTTTGCCCCTTCCTGGTGCTGGGCAGGCAGGGGGCAGCTCACTAAGGTGACATGGAGCTCCCAACAGCAGCAATGAGGTTTCCTGCCTGGCCCTGATCTGCCTTGCTGTGCTAGGTCCAACCTGTTCGGCTTTGGAGGTCCTGAGGGGAGGGCAGTGGCAGGGGAGCCCCAAGCCTGCAGCTGGCAGCCTGCATCAGTCTCCTCCCCCTTGGGCTCTCCTCCAGCCACACTGCCCATGGGGGAGGAGGAACTGGGCTCCATGCTCCCGTCTGCTGCAGCAGCTGCCACCTCCCATGGGTAGCACCTGGGGCTTGGGTGCTGCTGGTGCAGGGTGGGAGGGGGGGGCTGTGGACCAGAATCCCTGGCCCCATATCCTTGCCTTCTGGCAGGGCTGGGAGGACAGGGGGCTGTGGGTGGGAAGTGAGGGGCACCAGCAGGGCCCAGGAAGTTGTGAGTCAGAAGTGAGAGGCCTGGACCTGTGTCCTGGTGAGTGAAGAGGACAGGGTGAGATGTAATTTTCCATGATAAACCCCCCAAAATCAAATATCAACATTTATAGGTACAGCAAAAGCTTTGTTATCCAGAACCCATGAGGAATGGGGGGGGGGGCAGATAACGAAATTAAGATTAAGATTAATTAAGATTCTGGTTAATTGAGGGGCCCAAACAGGTGTCTTTGCTGACCCTCCCACAGGCCCCAAGGGACAGGAAGTGGGGCTCTGCCCTGGGCCATGGGGGTCTCAGCAGCGGAGGCTGCTTTGCTCTGGGCTGTTGGGGCTCGGTGAAACCAGAAGTGCCATGGTGGGCACTTGTGGTTTTGCTTTTACCTTTTAAGTCGGTTTGCCGGTTAATAGACCATGCCGACTTGTAAGGGGCTGGTTAAGATAGCTTTTACTATACTTAGACTTTTTTTTATTATAGTGATTGAGGCCCTGGGCGGTGTCCAAATTGCTTAAAAATTGTAACTATATCACTAAAACAGTGTGTTCAATTTATACCTATATAGTGGCATATCATTTTAGATACAGTTTTGAGGGGGTGGGGAAGGGAAGGTTAATCAGAGAATTTGCAGTTTTTAAACAGAGAAAACCAGGATCCCTGCTGATGATTGCTTTCAGTAAAAAAAAAAATTCCCCAAATAAATGACCGAACTCTCTTTCTTCAGCTATCCCATGCTGGGGTTGTAACTTGGCTGATCTGTTTCTGACATTGGTCACTGCTTGGATGGGTTCAGTTTGTACTGGGGTATCTTTGAAAACATTCTCTGTTTCTCTCTCCCCTCTCTCTCTCACACACATCCTTGTAT
>JAGPOW010000261.1:163878306-163891429 GCA_030014935.1 Caiman crocodilus | reverse complement strand
GCTGATGCATGATAAAGTGCCATTAGCTTTTCTGATGGCTTTGTCACACTGCCGACTCATGTTCATCTTGGAGTCCACTAGGACTCCAAGATCCCTTTCGACTTCCATGCCACCCAGCAGGTCATTTCCTAGGCAGTAGGTGTGCTGGACATTTTTCCTCCCTATGTGCAGTACTTTGCATTTCTCCTTGTTGTATTGCATTCTGTTGTTTTCTTCCCATTTGTCCAACCTGTCCAGGTCTGCTTGCAGCTGATCCCTGCCCTCCAGCGTGTCTACTTCTCCCCACAGTTTTGTGTCATCTGGAAACTTGGACAGAGTACACTTCCCTCCCTTGTCCAAGTCGCTGATGAAGACATTAAAAAGTATCGGTCCAAGGACCGAGCCCTGTGGGACCCCACTGCCCACACCCTTCCAGGTCGATACTGATCCATCCACTATGACTCTCTGGGTGTGACCCTCTAGCCAATTCGCCACCCACCGGACTGTGTAGTCATCCAGGTCACAGCCTCTTAACTTGTTCACCAGTATGAAGTGGGATACCGTATCAAAGGCCTTCCTGAAGTCTAAGTATATGATGTCAACTCCTACTCCTGCATCCAGGCGTTTTGTAACCTGGTTATAAAAAGAGACTAGATTAGTCAGGCATGATCTACCTGCTACGAACCCATGCTGGTTTCCCCTCAGCATAATTTTTCCTGCTGGGCTTTTGCAAATGTGAGCGTTGATAATTTTCAAAGACTTTGCCAAGGGTGGAGGTGAGACTGACTGACCTATAGTTGCCTGGGTCCTCTTTCCTCACCTTCTTGAAAATGGGGACTACATTGGCCCTTTTCCAGTCCTCCAGGACCTGGCCCATGCGCCATGAGTGTTCAAATATTCCCACCAGTGGCTATTCAATGACATCAGCCAGTGCCTTCAGTACCCTCAGATGCAGCTCATCCAGGCCTGCCGACTTAAACGCATTCAGTTCCTCCAAGTGACTCTGCACCATCTCAGGGTCTATATATGGTAGTCTGGCTCCCTGCTGCCGCCTCTCTACACTCCCAGTGAGAGACTTGTTTTGCCCCATGTAGGGGCTGAGAAACGCTGGCGGGATGGGGCTGCTGATGGAGTGGAATTGAGACGCACACACAAGCTCACATTCATGCAGGGTATGGGGCGTCGGATGAATCCAGTGGGGAGGCATTGTCGGTTGATCAGGCCTCCTTTGTGGCTTGGAAACGCACATGGGATCTCTCCTCATGCATGTCCCAGCTCTCCTCCGGTTTAGGCGAGCATCTCCCAAGCCTCTTATTCGGTCAGCGGGCCAACTGCCAACCGACACGTATGCATAATTTAATGTGAGCCAATCGCAAGCATGCACTCGCTGGTGCAGCTGCAAGGTTTTTGCAGGCTCTGACCATGCACCGAAACTTTTCCCGCACTACAGGGGAAAATCCCTGCAACCATGCTCACAATGTGCTCAACACAGCTGTGCCGAGGCATCTTGTTAACTGTTCTGCACAGACACGCCTCACTTAGGAACACTGAGGCAAAGAACTCATTGAGGAGTTCAGCCTTGTCCCCTTTGTCTGTCACCAATTTCTTCTTCGCATTTAGTAGGCGTCCTATTCCACCTTGGGCCTTCATTTTACTCCCTATATAGCTAAAAAACAATTTCTTGTTATCCTTAACATGGGATGCCATCCTCAGCTCCATGGTAGCTTTGGCCCGTCTAACTGCCTCCCTACAAGCGCAAGCAGAGGAGGTATACTCCTCTTTGGTAATCTCTCCCTGTTTACACTTTTTATATGCTTCCCTTTTAGCCCGTGGTAAGGTACTAGTGCTGCTCTTGGTTAGCACTTCTGGTGCTGTTCAAGTGTATATTGCCCTAAAATTCCAATAGGAATTCAAGTTGAGGCCACTAGATATCTTAAAGGGCATTGCACTATAGTGTAGTCTCTTCTACTGTCACTTAAATGTTAGAACTGGGCCTTTTTATTTTCATGCTGTTATTATTAATGTTCACCTGCAGTTTGTAGAAGAGGGAGCAAAGATGTTTCCCGGAATACCTAACTTTGTTAATTTCTTCCAGTATGCAGTGGTCACTATTTGAAAGCCAATATGTGCTAGAACAGGGATCACAAACCTGTGGCATGGGTGTAACAAGTGGCATGGGCAGCCTTTGTGTGTGTCCAGGCACTTACAAGTGCTGCTACAGGGTACCCATCTCTACAAGCCTACTAGCACCTACACCCTCTGGTCTCTTCCCTACTCAGTAGTCTCACCTGATGCTAAACTTAGTACGGGAGACTGCACAGAAAGGAAGGCATGCTTTTGAAGATGCTTTTAATACCCCAGTAAATTTTCCAACCAAATTTTCCCACCATATTTTCATCATTAAATGGCAGTTCATAGAATCATAGAAAATTAAGGTTGGAAGGAACCTCAGGAGGTCATCTGGCCCAACACTTAATCTTCTGGCAACACTTCTACCAATGCAGCCCAGTATACCATTAGCCTTCTTCACAACAAGGGCACACTGGTGGCTCATATTCAGCTTCCTGTCCACTGTAACTCCTAGGTCCTTTTCTGCAGAGTTGCTGTTTAGCCAACCTGTCCCCAGCCTGTTGGCTGATCCTGAAATATTTCTTCTGAAACATTTAGAAAACTTTAACCAAATCCAATGTTTCAGGATAGTTTTGGTGAAGCCTGATATCTCTTGAGTGAAGTTACCACAGTTAGATATTATGGGTCTGCCATAGGTTTCCTTGCTTGTGCGTGTTTGGGAGCATATAGAGAGTTCCTGGGGTGGGAGACTGGAGGGATAAGGGCAAGTAGTATGTCCTGAAGCTGGCATGAGAAAGATTTGATATTTTCTAGTTCCAAAGCAAATTTTGGTGCGGGGTCCTTCCCAAGATCTTTATCATTTTTAGTATTGGAGAGTTATTTGTTGGCTTCATTGATGTGGTCTTGACAGTTGAGGATGACTGCAAGTCCCTCTTTGTCCACTGGTTTAATTGCTGTTTCACTGAGGGATCTTAGGGACTGAATAATTTTTCTTTCTGAGGGAGAGAGGTTGCTGTGGTCCTGGCTTTTGTTGAGGATTTCACTTTGTTTTCTTCCTGAAACAGTCATTGTAGTTGTCCAATGTGTCATTATATTCACTGGGAGGTTTTTAGTCTGGTGTTTTATTATTATTTGTTTTCTCATTTATGGCAGGAAGGTTGTTAGAGGTGTTAGCATCTTGGCTGCAGAAATAGTCATTCAGGCAGAGTCTGGGGAAAGATTCATTGCATATTAGTATCTTGTCAGGTTTTCTTTTTCTTTGGGGAAGAAGCTCAGGCCTTTGGAGAGTACAGATATTTCAAAATGGAGTAGTGGGTATTGTGGTAAGTTGATGATGTTGGTGTTCTGAGCGCTGCTGTCTTGATTCCTTCCTGTGTTGCTGGTATATTGACAGTCAAAAATTAATTGCTTTTGAAAGCTTGTCTATATACCCAGCTATGCAGCTGGCCCAAGAAAACATATCACCCTAAAAAATCCTTGCCTCTTTAGAAGTTTGAAAGAGTTGAGTTTACTTTGACAAAAGTATACACACTCTGGATATATCACCTTCTAGGTGTCTAGGATGGTGCACCCCGAAAGTATGCACCAAGTTCATAAGAGTGAACATAGTTCTTCTGGAAAACATTAATGCAAGGGAAGAAACAGCTGCTCTTTCTCTGGGATTGGTGCAGGTGTCCTAGAGTCAGCTGTTGGAGAGATTCTTGGTCCTGTTAAAACATCAGAGAAGGGTGATTGCCTCCATACATAGATTCTTGTTCTGATAGGCACAGTGGATCCAGTGTGCTTCATTCTCATTTCAGCTCTCTCCCAGTCTCTATTCTCCTGCATACTACCCTCCATAGTTACTAAAAAGCCATGCTATGGCTTTTCCTTTGTTCTCCCAAGTATCTCAAGTAGGATGCAAGAAGCCTACTGCAGAGATTAATTTCAGGACTTCTACCTCATGGTACCTCACACAAACAGATGCAAGCCCTTTGCCATAGACAGAGTGAATAATCCACATGAGCAGAATCCGGGAGCCTAAGCATTCCTGAAGCAGGTGTTTGGAGGAGTTAGAGAGGGAAGAAATGTGAGGGAAGGTAGAAAGCAGCACACTAGGAGACATACTTAAGAATCTGTCACTGTTTATGGAGGTTGTCTCCATGGGCAGCTTACACAGCGACAACTTACAAAAGTGTTCACACATACAGAGAAAACAGACACAGATAGATAAGCACATGGATAACAAAGCCTCTCTTTGCGAAACAAAGGAAAGCTCCTGTCCTGGGCATCTGGCCAAGCACAGATTGCTAGGCAACTCCAGAAAGCAGCATTCTGGCCTCAGCTTCCACAACTGGCAATATCAGGCACAGGAGGGGTGCTTGTGCATCAACCCCTGAGGCAGAGCTGGTTCTGTGTGAGCCACATAATTGCTGTACATCTACTGGTAATGCATGTCATGTGCCTTGACCGGTGGGTAGATCAGCGCAGGCAGCTGATGCTGTGATGTCACAAGCGTGCAGATCACTCAAAGAATGCCATGTCTGTTGCACTCTCCTGGCAGCCTGTGACCTACTTAACAGGTAGCAATGGAGCCAGGCAATGAAAGCATGGGACTTCAGGACGGACGTTAGGGGAAGTCACTCCAAGTGTGGTCCATTTTCTCCCTGCAGGCAGTCCAGGCACCCAGGACCCTGGTATACATGACGCGGGTTTAGTCCTTCAGAGCTGAATGCTATGCTCCCTAAATTGAAACAGTGGGTTTTATTTTTCTGTCACTGTTTACATGTAATTGTTCTTAAATCTCATGAAATGCTCAGTGTGCTATTCACAATAAATTACTGCAGGAGGCACCGCATAACAATCCACCCACTAATCTCTTCATACAAAATTACAGCAGGGTGCACCACACACCGCTAATCCCCACTACAGACCAGTGATGTCTATAGCTCAAAGCTTGCTGATATGTACAGATAAATTAAATTTAATTAATTTAATTGATTTAATTGTCACTTCATTAATTTCATTATTTTTACGTATATTTTACACACTTTTTTAAAAAAATTGAATTTTTTACACCAATATTTTAAAATGTTGTTAGTCTTATTTTATTTTATTCTACTTTACCTTGGTCTTTCACCAGGCTAAGGGTACAATCATGCCAGAGTTGGTACAGAACGAGCGGAGTAGGAATGACTGCCTTCCTACTATTACCATAGAACTGATGTGTGATCATTAGAAAAAAATTAGACATAGATAAGTCAGCAGGACAAGATGAACTTCATCCAAGGGTGCTGAAGGAGCTTGCCAAAGTCATTACAGGACCACTGGCAAAACTATTCCAAATCTCATGGCACTCTGGAGAGATCTCTGAGGACTGGAAGAGGGCCAATGTTGTGCCCATCTTTAAGAAAGGGAGGAGGGAGTACCCAGGTAACTAGAGGCCAATCAGCCTAACTTCTATCCCAGGGAAGATTCTGGAAAAAATCATCAAGGGGTCTATATGCAATGGGCTTGCAGAAGGTAGGGTTCTGAATGACAGCCAGCATGGCTTTGTTACAGGCAGTTCTAACCTCATCTCCTTTTATGAGCAGGTAACTCACCACCTGGGTAAGAGAGAAGAAGTTGACATTGTATACCTTGACTTCCAAAAGGCCTTTGATCTAGTATCCCATGATGTTCTCACAAAAAAATGGGAGGACTGTGGGCTTAACCATGAGACAGTTAGGTGGGTAGGGAGCTGGTTGTGGGGTAGGACCCAGAGAGATCTAATGAACAGATTAGTGTCATCTTGGTGAGAAGTGGCCAATGTATGGAGCCAGTGCTTACAACCTTGATGATATGAGGTATTCAAAGGAGGGGTTCAGTGGAGATCTTTTACTGGAGGGGTTCTCCCAGCAAGGGGGTACTCACGGTTGAGGTTTCCCATGTTCCACGGGGCTCCGCCACCCGTACACTTCGTCCACTCGCCAACCTGTCACTTGTTGGTTCAATGGGACCTTGATGTTGGACACCGGTCCGTCAGCCAATCGATGTTCCTGCTCCCTGAGTCGGAGCTGATGCTTGCTCTAAGTCAGTGCGCCTTTGGACCTGGCTGCTTTCCCCACTATCGTGGGACCTCTTCTTTTCTCTGAATCAGAAATAGTGTTCCTCTACAGTGGAGAGGCTTCCCTGAACAATGTGTTGGTCTGCGCAACTCCCAGAGACCAAACCCTCCGCTCCTTCCCGGGCTCCTGTTGCCCGCCTCAGCCGCTGGGCCAAGAGAAGGCTGCCTGCCTGAGAGGCAGCCTCCAGGGGAGCTACAGCCATGCTGGCGTGCTGCCTGCCTGCTCCCTTCTCTCCTGACTCCTCCCCACCATGGGGCTTGCCGAGGCTTTTAAACTTTCCCGTGGCAGCCATTACGGCTGCCATGATTGGCTCAGCTGTTCCCTTTGCTGGGAACAGCTCCTTAAACAGCCGGCGTAACACCGGCTCACGTGGCTATAATGGTAGCCGCTGCGGCTGCCGCGTTCCCAGGTCCGGCGTTGCCGACCCTCTGGCAGGTAAGCGGGTCATCTCGGAGTCTTCTTGGGAGACTGCCGCTCCCCTGTGACCCTCCTCTTGCCCTACCTGTGCCCGTGATGGCGGCACGCTGTCGTCACACCAAGTTATGGTCACTCTTGAAGATAGGCTGCAGATACAGGTGGACCTTGACAGGCTTTCAAGTTGGGTGGATTGGAATAAAATGAAGTTCAATATCGAGAACTGTAAAGTGCTCCATTTGCAGATAACCTCCCCCACATCTACATACCTACAGGCTTGGCAATGCCAAACTGACCAGCACCATGAATGAAAGGGACCTGGGGGTAATAAAAGGCTACAGTATGAACATGTGCCAGCATGCAAGGCTGTAGCCAACAGTGCAAATAATACTCTGGTGTGTATCAATTGATGTATCTCCAGCAAACTAGGGAAGTAATTCTTCCATTCTACTCGACATTGGTGAGACCATAGCTGGAGTACTGGGTCCAGCACCGGGTGTCACACTTCAACAAGGATGTGGTAAAGCTCAAGAAAGTCCAGAGAAGAGCCAGCCTTACAATCAGAGACTTGCACAGCAAGCCATATGAGAAAAGCCTGAGGGACCTGGGACTCTTCAGCCTGAAGAAGAGAAGACTGAGAGGGGCTTGACAGCAGATTACCACTTTATCAGGGGCATACATCAAGGGCTCAGTGAACAACAGTTCACTGGGGCATACTTGTGGAAAACCAGAAGTAATGGTCATAAACTCCTGGAAGACCATTTCAGGCTCAACATTAAGAAAAACTACTTCACAACTAGGGTGTCCAGATTGTGGAATAAGTTCCCTTCAGAGATGGTGCAGTCACCTACCCTGGAAATCTTCAAAAGGAGACTGGATGGTCACCTTGCTGGGATCACCTGACCCCAGTTTTCTTTCCTGCCTGGTGCAGGGGGTTGGACCCAACGATCTTCCGTGGTCATTTTCAGTCTTGCAATCTATGAATTTTTATTATTTTCATTCCTATCTTCATTTTTATTCTTATCTTATTTTTAGTTTCCTTTTTCTATGTCACTCACTTTTTCCTATGTCAAATACCTACAAACAGGGTGCTGAAATTCTCCAAGCACTTATGTACACAAATCTGCACCCCATACATTTCTTATATATATCTCTTTGCACACATATTGGAGTGTTGTGGTGCGCTAACTGGAACTCAACAATAAGTTCCCTGCATGATCTCACAAGATGCTTGGAACCCTTCTCTCCTGCACCCACATTCCTGCATACACATTCCTGTACTGTTGGGGGGCGTTGTTTCAGTCAGTGTTTCCCTTCCATCCCCAGGCACTGCTCACCACATCTCTGTTTGGGTTTCTGTTCCCATAGGCCCCTGGGACCTGATTACTTAAGGCTGTCACCCATGCTCTATCTGCCGAATTCAAATCCACATACCAAACTTCTAAGCTACACACCAAAACTAATAAGAGATCCTGGTCTTCTGATTGGACGTGACACCCTCTCCCCCTCCCCACAGGAGACAGGAGCAGAGTCAGTTCATTATCACCTCCCCTCATCTGAACAGGGCACTGAAATTCACTGAGTGCTTATAATATGTGCATGAATCAGCACCCCATCAATTTCTTCTTCTTTTTTTTTTGCACTCATATTGGGCATCAAGTTAATGTAACCAGCAGTAGGGAATGCATTTTAATGTCCTTGATGCGTTTCACACCCTCCCTGCCCCACCCAGCCATACACACAAAGCAAAGGAAAACCTGTAAACTTCAGCACTCTCTGGCTCCCCCTGTCAAGTATTTACCCAGTAAGGGCATTACCCATACCTTTGTGGCAGTTGATGCTGATGTGGTATAGGAAAGGTGACCTAGGGACATGGCCATTTGCAATTTCGGATGGATTACACTCTCTCACATGCCATGGTTTGATGGTATGTTTAACTGTTTGGGAACTGTAACATGCAGTTGGTCTCTGCCCTTGAGTCCCACCTGGGTCTTCAGGGGATTCCTTATTCCCTTTACAATTTTGGCCATACCACTTCAAATGGTGATATAGGCCACAAGAAGACACAATGACCTGAGCCAGGAAACTAGTGATTGGGCTGAGTTTGCCTATGCCCAACAGGTCAGAATTGTCCAGTCAGGTTCAACTCTTAATGTCCTAGTCCCACCCATTAGAGTTTGGATGAAAGGTCCACCCCAACACAGTCTCTCCCTGGTCAGCCATTAATGGCCAGCGCTAGATAGATAGTAAACCCTGGCTCACTGAAGTGTAATCATGGAAAAAGAAAAGAAAGCAAAGAAACAGTCTTAACGCTGTCCCACTCAGGATAACACTTATGGGGCTCATTAGCCCCCTTTTAAATGTGCTGAGGCTGTGGGGCCACCCCTCAGTCCAGAGTATTAGTCCTTGGGCCTCTCTGGCCAGTCTCTTTTGCTGCTGGACTACTCCAATCCTGGAGATGCTCTGGCCACTGTGTCCCTTTTTGCCCCAGGTCCATAGTCATCAAGCTGGCTCTGCAGTGCTCGCTCACTGCCTTTACTGTCAAAGTATGGTAATTCTCCAATTGCCTCTGTGCTGTAGACACTCCGTTGCCCATGGGGAACTGTGACTTCTGGTCCTGATGAAACCCGGAAGAGCTTCACCTCTTAGTCCTCCTGCATTCCCCACTTGCTGCCCCTCACCAGGGCCTGAAGTCTCTGGCTGTAGGCTCCTTCCTCCAATCTGGAGAGAGCACTGGCTTTGAAAATGCTCAGCTTTGAGTAAGCCTCTTCCTTGGTGTTGCCCTGACCTCCAACCAGGGCAGCTCCTTCACTCCCTCATGCCTCATCCCACTGTCACCACAGCCTGCCACATCTCCCACTAGAGACAATGTACTTATGAGACAGACGGAAGTGTTGCAATGAAATTTTAAAATTTTATTTATAGAAACACTCAACAGTCACTCCTGAATGGCTTAGCATTCAGTGCTAATCAGTCAGGGGCATACAGAGCACCCTCCACATCTGCAGCAGCCAGAATGTGTGCAGCCAGGCAATTCTGCACAATAGCTCCCCAACCAGTGTTTGCATGCTGATCATAGGGGACAGGCCCTGACTGCCTACATCTCTGTATGGCCTCTGCCTCCCACACTTCCTCAGACCAGGATTCTCTGAATACCTTCCCCCTGGTCTCTTCTCAGTGCTCCCTGGCCACCCCACCCAAGGGGGGAGCTAGCGGGGTGGAGGTTTTCAAGGTCTGGGCTTTTATTATTGTGACCAGAGAAAGACACAGCAGCTAAGCCAAGGCCAGGTGGTGGTGAGCTGACCCAGAATTTTGTTTAATGAGGGGAAGAGTAATTGGGTGGGCAGTGCACAGAACACATTATTTTTCCTCTGAGCACATGCAGCTTCTCAGAGATTAGGAGTTCAGCTGACAATTGGTAGTGGAGGAGAACGAAGCAAAGTCAGAACCAGGCAGACAGGCTTGACGAACTGATCATTGTCACTATTGAAAGACAGGCATACCTATCAGCAGCTTATGCAAGCCCTTCACCCTACACGCCAGCAAACTCCTCCCACCTCCCTTCTACACTTCCCCTAATACACACATGAACATGAAGTGAAGAATCAAACAAATCAAATAGAAACTTTTATTTACAAACCAAATATTAATCATAATTAAACAAACCACAGAACAGCTTTTATAAGATAATGATGCATAATAACTACAACAAAGGAATTTCTTTTTACTACTGTAACAATGCATGATTGATAAAAAAATAATCTATGAAATAATCATTTCTAACTAAAAGACCTTGGCTCTTAGGTGGACTTTCCAAGCTTGACTGCAAACTGGTGGATGACAGTGTGGATCTGCACCAGCCTGTCCCACTTCCAGGCAGGAGTAGAGCTGATGACCAGCAGGCAAAGAATCGTTGCAAGGAGCCCGGCTATTATTTGCCATTCTTCCTGGATCTGGGAATGCCAGAGCAATTCTTGTCATGCTGGACGGCCATGAATCTGTCCATAGCCAGATGGATCTCTCTCACCTTCTAGTGCAGCCAATGCTCACAGTCCCTGAGGACATTCATGATCCTGTCTGCTTGTGCATTGGTGGCAGCCTGCCTTAGTAGCCTGCGTGTCCTTGGCAGCGGTGTTGCACGCAGAGCTGAACTTCAACAAATGTGGGAAATAGAGTGAATTAATAACACTTGGTGCTCTAAGAAGACACACACAGTGAATCTTGTGAGCAGATAAGGAGTAGTCAGCCCAAAATGACCAAGAAGGGACGCCTGGTGGTATCAGGCCCTGAGTGGCTGGAAACAAGTGCCCACATACTTTGGCCACCAATGCTCCTCCCTGCTGTGCATTGCCCTGTGAGGTGCCCTGCCCTGTGCTCTGGTGACATCCCTGTGGAAAGCAGCCCGCAGCACCTTTGCCTTGACACGGCACTGCACCGCCAACCTATTGTGCCCCCACTCACCCATTCTCCTGGCAACATTAAGGTAGATGTGCCAGTTGGCTCATGGGCTGCAGATGAACTGGCACATGACCTCAGGGTCCCCCAGAACTCACATCAGGATCTTTCTTTTGGACTTAGAACTGTGCACCCTGATTTTCTCTGTTCTCCCCAAATATCAGACATCTCAGGTGGGGGGCTCTGCACCAGTGGTAACTTTGTATCTTATGGGCATGCTTGTTCTGGATGTCTTGTAGCCCTGCTAGATCTTTTAGCCCTGTGTATGCCATGGCACAGTATCAGGCTACTCAATAAGCCATGTACTGAGAGTTAGGCCCTTGATGGGCACCCACAGGCTCCTTGCAAGGGCATGGCACAACAGCAGGCTACCCAGTGACACATATATCAAGATACCACTCCCAGCAGGACGTAGCCTGCACTGCTGAGCATAGCCAGTGATGAATGGTGACAGAAGTCACACTCTGTTCATAAAATGGCTGCGCTTAATGCCCATGCAGACTGACAGAACTCCACTTGTTGGGTTTATGTAAAACTGGTGAGTTAATAGTGTTAGGGGCACAGTTACACCACTGCCAGCCATCAAGGGATGTTTTAGAGGTGCAGGACAGTGGGGAGCAGGGCTTTCTGCAGGCTGTTGCCAGGCAAATTCTGGGGATTTTTGCTGGGCACACAAGAGTTACGCTCTATGACTGTTGCAAGTTTTGGCACCAGTCGGCAGCATTTACCAGGGTTCCTCCTGGCCTACCAAGGGTGTCCTAAAATATTTTTTACACGAAAATACCTGCAAATTGTAGTCACACTTGATGGACAAGGGGGCTCACTACATAAAAGTTGTAGCAACGCCCGGTGGACAAAGGGAAATGCCACGTACGCTAGACATTAATTTAGCCCATCTCAAAGTCCAATGAATGATATTATTCATAATGATCTCTTTATGTATAAAATACATTTTCTTGCTACTTTTCTGACTTCTCCTGGTTTAGTGATGAGGAAAAGTCCAATAAGCCTGAACTAGCTCGTATGGCCAAGATAGGGCAGTATCTGCTTCTTCCCATGCTGCCCCTGAATAACACACAGAGGGCACATCTACACAAGATAATTTACTGTGCAGTAGGCTAATCTACTTCACAGTAAAGTCACTGCCTACATGTGTGCAGAATTTACTGTGCAGTGAATTAGTCTACTGTACGGTTGCCTAGTACCTGTAGATACAGGTAGTAGATTTACTGTGCAGTAGCTATTGTGCAGTAGTGCATGTGTAAATAGCTGACCTGGTACAAATTGCTTCCAGTCAGCTCAGGCAGCAATGAGCAGGGACACTGTCCCTTGTCCTGGGCAGCTGCCTGCCTCCCAGCCTTGTGCCCCGATCAGCTGGGAAACAGGAATCCCGGTATCAAATTTAGAGTCAGCACTGAAAATATGCGGTGTAGGGAACATTTTTTAGTTCCCAGCATGCCTCTTGCAGTGTCTCAGACTGCTCTGAGATACCGCAGCAGGCACATGCATTCTCATCTAGATGCACTCAGGGGACACATCCACATAAGTGGGAACAATATGTGCTGCTGCTAAATGCCCCCAGGGAAGGGTCCATGCACACACATTCTGGCTTGCAGCATGTTGCCCTAGGTGGGGTACAGAAGGCTAGGGCCACCACCTGGGCTGCCCCAGAAGCCTTACCTGGGGTCCTGAGGGCCTCTGGGGGCTGCAGCCTTGGGAATCCAACAGCACAGACCCTGGCTGGCAGCTAGAGTGTGGCTTCAGCCGGCCAGGCTCTGGCTACAGCTATGTACGCCACCCTGCTTTTTTAAGCTGCAGGTTTTTTTGACACTGGGATTCCCTGGTGTCAAAAAACCATGTTGCAAATTAGCAACACGGGGAACACCTGCTTCCGCAGCAAGTGTGATGTGTAGTGCTGCAGACAGGTCTGCAACACCACGCATGTCTGCGCTCACCTGGACACACACAGGGAGTTGCCCAGTCTTGTTACCTATAGCAGATTGATCTGGAAATACAAGTGCCATCTGGTCAGGCCGCAGATGGAGTACTGTGTCCAGTTCTGGGCGCCGCACTTCAAGAGGGATGTGGACGGCCTCGAGAGGGTCCAGAGGAGGGCCACT
>JAGPOW010000261.1:163820786-163839990 GCA_030014935.1 Caiman crocodilus | reverse complement strand
CCCAGTTAGTTCCATGAACAGTTAATTCATCAGTTTGGTTAAACTTATGACAGACAAGTCATTTGCAAACTTACAAGCTTATATTAACTAATATTATCTGTTTAGGCAGAATACCAAATGCCTCCAAGAAGCACACATCATTGCTTATTAATCCCTCTGGTTCTGGCTGTCACAGTACACATATAAGACTTGTTTATGAAACACTGCTCAAACTAGGGCTGTGCCTCAGTTCAGGCAGAACTACTGGGTAATCACAGGGTGCTATAGCCCATTTCCTAGTCTAAGAATGGAAGAACTGAAATCCCATTCACAGATAGGTAAAGATAAGAAGTTTGACATTTTAGTTTTGCTGAGAGAGATCACAAAGGAAACAGAGGTATTCTAACAACTTCTGCAGGATTAGGACATTGTCCACTGTTGTCTCCTTGCCTTATCTGTGGCAGGTTAAAGTGTTATGCCTTCTGGTTGTGTCAGGGTTGACTGTGCAGTTTTATGAATAGGTTAGGCAATGGTTTGTATAGGATGAGTTGGATAGGGATGATCCTGCCTCTGGCAGGGATTGGACCTGATAAACTTTGGAGGTCCCTTCCAGCCCTACTTTCCTATAATGCTATTAGTCTATGATTCTATGAACTAGTCCTGTAACTGTGACAAAAGAGTAAAATAAGGTGTGCCAAACAAGTTGACTATATATAACTATAGATACATCACTAGTAGTGTCTAAATTCCTCCGTTTGTGTGTGTGTGTGATGGTTGTGATAAAAACAGGAGCTTGCAATTCACACTTGTGGTGTCACCTTTAAACAACAGAGACTGAATTTTTGGAACATGCTCAACTCCCCGTGAAACCATATGCAACTGTGAGCACTTAAGCAATTTGCAAATCAGTTTTTATGACTTGCTTTAATAAAAATCACTCCAGGAGGGTCATACAGTACAGGAGCCCTTGCCCACTGATAATGTCATTTATTTATTTAAATAGCTTAATTAGGATATGCCATAAACTAATTACACTTTCAAACACTCAGGCAGAAGGGAGGGCAGGGTGGCACCTTAGAGATTAAATAGTCTCAAACATTAGTGATCAATTGTCAGGAAGTTCCTGCATTCACAAGTAGGCATTATCAGGCTGAGAATTTCTGTCTGTTTAACAGACTGTGGCTGTATACACACAGCTGCCAGATGCTCCAACAACCAGCCAGAACTGAACTTGGGACTTCTGCAGCAAAAAGGCCAGTTTTTAGCACTGAAATGCTTTATGCAAGTATAAGAAAAAGGTTCTATAATATCTCTAGAATGAAACAAGCTTGCATGCCCTTGATAAGTGAAAATCAAAAGTGAAATAACGTATCCACGGCATGTATTGCTTTTTCAGTAGCAGCTGAGCACCTTGGCACATCTGTGTCCTGAGTGGTGGTGCACAGAGCAGTGTCAAGGGGTGAGTGAGCTACTGCCAGTGGTGTTCTGGCCAGGCCAGCAGCACAGCGGCTGCTGTTTTGGCATCCTCCCTCCCCACAACGTGGAACTCAGGCCTGGTGTGCTGGCCGTTCCCCCTTAGCTGCACTATTGTTCAGTGGTCTTTTCAAAAGCTTTTTGTGATATACAAAATAGACAACTATGTAACTTTGTTTCCTCTTCTCTGTCTCAGTAAAAGTATAGAAAGTTCAATTAAAATATAAGTTCTTGTAATATCTGGGGGGGAAGGCGGGGTGGGGAGGGAGAAGGGTGAGCTGACCCGCTCATGAATCCAATTTGGGATTAGGTATCTTCACATCAGATCATTTTTATTAGCTAAAAATAAATCTCAATAGGAAGATTTATGAGCAAGCTGCAAATTCTGAAAACTGGCCAGGTCACAGGGTTTGTAAATGGAGTAAGTACATGGTGCTTCCCAGCAAGAAAAAAAAAGACCAGCTGTCTCTGCAAAGCCAGAGTTTTTGAGGACTCCCAATGAAATCAGATACCCCTCTGAAGGGAAAGCAAGTGTCTTCTAACAGGCCGGTATGTGTCACAGCTAGTTGAAGAGAAATGGCTTTCAGAAAGCTAAGCTTCCTCTGAAACCTCAGCATATCTATTAATAAGAGAGAATTAAGTGAAGGCTAGAAAACAAACTAGATACACATAGTAGTCACCTGAGGTTGCACATGATCAACCTCATCAAAAGTGGATCATGTGGCTTTAAACAGAGAAAATACATAGAAATTCCTAGTTAGGTTATATAATATTAACAATATTTTTGTAGTTTCCATAGCTATGCTTAACAGCACCCAGAGTCAATCATTTTAGGCCTAACGCCGATCTCACCCCAGTTTTCCAACAGCATGACCCCAATAACTTTTACATTATTAGTGTGAAAGGAATCAAAATAACATCCTTTGTCTAAGCTCGTGGGGGAAAAAACAGTGGTGGAGCCTTAAAGAGATAATTGTTCTAAACATTTCATCCGTATACCCTCTAGATACTATTTTATAGTCACACAGTTTTGTCTCTTTGAGGACCATTTGAAATAATTGATAGGAATCATATTCCTTCATAAAATGGCATGTCCTGGGATACTCAGAATTCAGTACGGAGTGAAAACAAACGTGCCTAATCCTCTTTCAAGTGACCCCTGACCTCCAAAGATGAAGAAATAGAAGAATCTTTACTTTTATCATCTTTTGTCTCTGTGATATTTTAAACATTATGAAACAAGGAGACAGTGGGAGAGAGGGACTTGCTTTTTTAATTAAACCAGGTTTAATTTAAAGTGCCCTAGCAAACAGGTAATTGAGAAGGCAGCTTAACAAAATTATCTGCCTGTGCAGTACAAGATGTTTTTCTTTCCCCTCCATGTTAAAGCGTAGTCATAAGCAGAATTAAGTCCCTTTCTTTATCTTGCAGCCTTGAGAACCAGTGAGCTAGTGTTGTTTAACAACATCGAGCAAATCCAATCCTCTCTTTCCCTGGGGGCACATACCACTTGCTAGACAGCAAAATTGATGGAATGCTACAAGTCAGGTAGCGATTAATCAGTCCCTTCCCCCTTTCAGAGCTAACATCTATGAGGCTTTCCTCCGTCCACCACAAAATACAGGACAGGATGGGGTGAGGGTGGTCAGCTGGCCTACATGCCAGTTCCTAAAAGGGGAGTGCAGCTGTGGATCTTATTGCAGCACTGAAGACAGACTAGCAATTGCAGTCTGAGACTGCTGTCATCCTGCTGTCTGGGAGGGGAGGAGTCTGTCACTGTCATTGCATCCTCTCCCTCCATGTTGCATACACTTGCACAGAAACTGGTGTAGGGTCAAAGGCTTGGCCTGAAGGTTGAAAGTGCCCCAGAAGTCAAACAAGCACAGATAACACATTCAAAGACCGCAGACTCGCACATCTATACCACAATCCAAAAAGCATCAGTCCTTGAGCACATGAATATTCCTACCAGCCAGTTTGTAATTATCCTAATACATTTCTGAGGGAGGCCAAAGATTAATGGTTTAATGATTTACAGAAAAGACTGTGTTCTACAACAGAGTGCTGAAGTGGCAGACATGACCCCCGGTTCAGGTTGAATGGAGACCTATATGGTGATCGCTGTTTTCTATTCCTGCCAATTTTTAGTGAGAGCAGCACTTTTGTTTGGAAACTGGCAAATTGATATAGGTTGGGAATACAATTTGTCTAGAGGTTTTTAAAAATACTTCATAAAAAGTACCTGTTAAGGAAAGTATGCACTGCAACTCATGAATTGTAAGCCATATGTTTTCAGTAGCACCCACTCGAAAATTCTGAAGTGGACAAGTATCGTCCAACACTGAGGTACAGAAATCACCCTCGGAAGGTCCTTATTTGGACAGCAGGTATAACACACTGTCCACTAAAACGTGCCCAAGTCCTGAGATTTTCTTCACAATGGTCAAACCTCAACTTCGCTTCCACAGAAATGTATTGCTGTTTTATTTTTACACCTACAGCCTGATTTTGCAAAGTCTCAATTAAGGCAGTGAAAAGGTTGCAGGTTACAACCATAATGCTTTCAGTGTTTGCTTTATTATTTTTTAATTATGCATGGTACTGATATACCTTCTTTGAATTAGGACTTAGTGGTCATACCTACACACGAAGCTGACTGTACAGTAGTCCAATACTACTGCACAGTAGCATCGTGTGGCAAAAACCATGACGTGATGCTAATGAGCAGTAGTATTAAGCTACTGTGCACCAGCATCATTAAAAAGGCATTCATCGATGCTACTGCACAATAACTTGGGTTACTGTGCAGTCATTTAGTACTTGTATAAACTAAGTACTAAATGAACGCACAGTAATTATTGTATAGTAGTGTCTTGTGTAGACACAGCCAGTTAGGACTTTGAATTCGGCTAGCAACATTTTTGTGTTAATAATCCTGAAGTAACTTTGAGGTATAATTCTATAACGAAACTCTACCAGAAGACTCAAACTCTACTCCTCAAGAGGGTGGGTTGTGAAGTGTAATGCCTTTTACTCCCTTTATGGAATACATTAATATTTCACATATTTATTGAAATGTTTGTGTAACAGGGTTAAGATAGAAACCCTGTCGCGTGGGGTCTGAAGGGAAGACCTGGAACTCTGGTTGCAGAAAGGGGGAAAGGGGGTCACGAAAAGGACAAGGTCAATAACTGACCAGACCTAGCTGACAAAGATCTATGCACTGGCTGTAAAGAAAGAAGATGAAATTGTCTGCCACATTTAAAAGGCAGGCACCTAGGTGAAGGACCTTGCTCTCAGGGCACTAGAAGAAAGGAAGGAGTCCTTGGAGGATGACAAGACAGAATGGGAACATGTAAGCCCAGGGAACAGAAAATCAACAGGTGACAAGAGAGTTGAAAAGGAGAATTAGAAGGGCAACAGGCAAGGAAATCACTGGTAGCCTAGCAAGGTGGTGAGGAAGCCACATCTCAGTTAATGAGAAGCAAGTACAGCTCTTTAAGACTTCGTAACAAGTGTTCAATAAATGAAATACCATGTTAACAGCCAACCTGGTGGTCAATGGTATCACACTTCACTTAGGGAATAACTCTTATCATCTCTCCCATCTCGAGTCATGGCAGACAAGCTCTGAGTGAGGTCAGGGAGACACATCCACCCTCCCACAGTTTGAAACTTCAAAAGACTTTGTAAATATTCTCTAATGACTGGAAGAGCCAATCCTGAGAGTCAATGAGTACATAAAAATGCCATGAAGATCATTAGTGAATGTACTTTGGTACAATAATACTTTGGTACAATAATAACAGAGTTCAATATAGCTCTGGCCTTGGGCAGCAAAGCACGTACATGCATACATACTTAGAAGAAGTAAAATGAACGCACATGTATAAAATGCTAAATTTGATGTACAGGAAAATGTATGGTTAAAGGGACAGCATAAGGGAGTAGTCTAAAGAGGATTCCAACAAAAATAAGAACTTGCTCTCCAAGAAACTCTGAAAAAGGGACTGCAATTAAGAGAGCATCCTTAACTGAGTGCGCACACGTCTGAGTGGAGGATTTGTCCCTTTGTTCACAGAAATTGGGCTGAGACGGACAAAAAAGAGGAAGGGAAGTTAAAGAGGAAGGGAAATGACTTCTTGAAGATCAGTTGCTCCGTGTTCGTGTGCCTATTCCATAGTAGAAATGCAATCAAAACAGCTTACCCTGAGAGAAACAGGGATAAATCACTATGGTTGAGCTTCCATTTGCTACAAGATAGAAGGGGGTGGGGGAGGGGACAGTTATAACAGACCAACCAGTGTGGCAAATATCCCTTCCACCCTTTTAATTAGGCCTAATCTGCACATCTGTCTATATCTATAGAGTATTTGGAGTGTTTCAGTGGCTGTAATGGTCCAGGAAATATGAGAGAAACTAGGGCCTCTTTGGCAATATCTTGTCTTAGTCTGTCTATGAAATTGGGAGAGACATTAGATAAGCTTTCAGGCACATATATCCATATAACCTGCACCCATAGGTGCAGTCACAAGTGAATTTCTTGGCCACACATGTATATCTTAGCACTGTAAAGACATGTAAAATAAATAATTTTGAGAAAGAAATATAGCATTTGCAAATGGAAGCTGTTTCTCATACTAAATGATAATATTAAAGACCTTGCATATATAGAGAGTTGTAAATCACTATACCCTGCTGCACTGACTTAAATGAAAAGTAACCAGTTCTACAACTGAAATTCAATTAAAAATGAGATTAAGCAGAAGCTTAGACATCCCTTATCTATGGGACTTCCTCCAGCTTTATCCATTGCATTGTCAAAACTCAAACAGACGGAGCAGAAGGAGTGCATTCAGTTCTGAAACTGAAGCCAGAACAACAACCAGAAGATCCAGGCAATCTGCTGTGTTCCTCACAAGGAGAATTTACAAATAGTAGGATGGTTTTAATTGTCCGTCTATCACAAAGCAAAAAAAAAAAAAGAAAATAGCTGAATGACAACACAAACTTCTAAAGTCAGACTAACCCTAGAGTCTTGTGTTCACTTTCCTTGTGCAAACAACAGGTCAAACTGTTAGTACCAACCCATGCACATTTGTTTTTACAATGAAAAAATAATTGTGAGCAACTCACGCAAGTGAAGCGCTGAGGACAGGATGCATTGGCGGGGCAGATCCTCAGCTGGCGTGAACTGTCATTGACTAGTGTCTAAAATGTTATTTCATATTCTCTGAGAGACTGCTCCTGAACTGTGAGCCAAGCCTGACGGACACGAGCTACTGGAATAGAAACTTGCTTCCCAGGCCACCAAATGTTCTCACATCCCGCCCCCTGGAGATGCTAGAGCAAATGTACCTACCTGTCTGAGGAAGGCTTAGCCAAAAACCCCCCTGCAGGTTTATGTGCACTAGCAGTGCACATAAACCCTCATTTGCCTTCCTCCCTCACCAGCACATTCCTCCATACCTTTGAACATACATTCTCAGTTGAAAAGTACTGACCACCAGAGGCTGCAGATATACTTCAGCAGGAGACAAATGGCCTCTCTTTCTTTATAGACAGACAGGATGGGATCCTGAAATGGTTTTCTGTTATAAGATGGGGCTGAGAGAGGGGTGCCCTTTGGAAAAAAAGTGAGAACCACTGCTCTTGAGGACTGATTCCTAAGGAACATAGTTCTGAAGCCCGCGTGGCTAACGATTGTGCCTACATGGACGCATCAGAATTGCCCCAAGGTATGGGGAGACATAACTGTTATAGCAACTGTAGCTACCTGGGTTCAGTAAGAGCTAAGCAACAGCTTTTATCATGGAGCAGCCAGCAAGTCTCTGCAGATACTTTGTCTCTTCATTTAACTACCTGAGGGAACATTTCCTAATTCCCATCTCTTCTAATTTAGGGAACATCTCTAAATTCTAAGTTTTATAACCATAGCAATAGCAAGGGATACAGACGTAAGCTGTCACAAGCCAACAACATGATAGTTACATCTATGAGTCTTTTGCAATACAAGTATAGCAAAACTGCTGCAATTTTAACCTTACTTCAATCATGGTTGAAGCAAGGCAATTTCACTAACTTGTGTTGTTATAGGATCCTGCAGATGTAACAGTCTACATAAGACACTTTATTGAGCAGCAGTCAGTAAAGCATCACCATCTACACGTACACAGCAATTAGGGTGTGGTAGACTAATATACTGAGCTGCCGGATAGTCCTATCAGATATGAGTGGTATCCAGCAGCATAGTAAATTATTGTACTTAAACCACATGTAGATGGTGACATCAGGATTAGTTTGCTCTGACTCTGATTGAGCCGGAGCATATTCAGCCATAATATCTACACATGTAGATGTGCTCAGTTACACCATGACAGCTGATACACACTCCTAACAGAAGCTTCCTCTCCCATTTTGGAAGTGGCTAAAATATATGTCTGTCCATTCCCCCACTGTATTTCCAATGTGGTATGGCATACCAGCACAAATTAAGTAAAATTTTCCCACTGTTTAATATCCTGGCCTTGTCGCTCTATTCACTAAAATCTTACTTGTATTGATAGGCCACAAGCCAGTCCACCATTCTTGAACGTTAAAATACCAAGTATTAAATTAGTTTTTCTATGATAAAAGCATTAGCCTGGGAATGCTTAGCAGAGAGATAGAGACATGACCTTACCCTGCACTCAATTTTAAAAGTACATTTGTTCACGTACAATCTAAGTAATTTGCATATGAACACTGGCAAATAGTAACAGCAATGTATGCGATAGTAGATGTGGGGTTAGAGATGAATGTTGTGTCCAAGTAGATGCATACTAAAAAGGAAACGTATGTGAAAAATATTTTTAAAAATAATTTAATAAATATTTGTCATAATTATTATCTAGCCCCACCCCTGCCCCACTCCTCCCACACACACTAGTTTCTAAGATCCCTTAGGAAGATTGAAACAGAGTTTCAATCTAATAACCTTCCACACTTTACATGCACCTCCTGGTTTGTTCTTAAATTGCCCAGCAGAAAGTGCTGAGCTGCTGGCCTTTGGGGGGTGAGGTGGAGCTTCCTTTTACCAGAGATGAATGTTGACAGATGTATATTTAGAATAGCTATAGTTACATCGACTTTGAATGTGGCTGGAGGAAGGAGAGAGAAAAGGGCAATGCCACAGATCAAATTTCAGGCCTACAAGACCTGATGGGAACCTTTTAACCAGACTCCACAAAGCATTTTTCTTTTTCAATAAGGACATCAATATTGGAAATATGGAAATAGACTTTGAGGAAAAATGGTGTTTTACCTTAAGTATACACATAATCTTTAGAGAGGTAATGAATACTACTTTATAAAATGGATTCCATATCCTCAATAATGTTTAACACCAGGTAAGAAAAGTTTTGAGATTTTTTTTCCCATTAAAGACCTGGCATATTACATTGTGATTATGAAGAAACAATATGGATATTAATTAGCATATTCTTTTACACCACACACAGACATGCTTTCTCACATGCACATGCACATGCACATGCACACATATTCTCTGAGGTTGGCATACCAAAGCCTTAACACAAAAATGATAGTACAGAGTATCAGCCATTCATTCTTTACCTTGCCAACTGCACAGCCTTTCAGTACTGGCTTCCATTCACAGCAGAACCTGAAGTAGAGCAAATTTAAACTTCATATATTTCATCAAAAGGGAAGTAACAACCACACATACTCATGTATTGCACGTATTTGGCAGTAAAAAGTGTCAAATGGAAACAATGTCATTTAACACATTCAGGACTTCCTGAAATGCCTTCTTCACAAATGTAAAACAACCTCAAGCGTTCCTGATGATGCAGACTTCTTTGTCAGGGTACTTGAAAATTTATATTTAATTTTTATAATTATTTATGCAACTGAAGTTTATTAACATGATTGATGGGACAACTCAAAATTTACTCTCACATGCTCCAATATTCTGTGAATAAAAGGGAGTTTTACAATTTTTTTTACAGTGTTTGCTTTTCCAGAGTATTTACCCCAGGTATTCTATATGAATAGTTCTATCCTTTTCATATCACCTTGTCATATAACCATTCTTAGGAAATAGTCAGCTTGCCTACACTATAAGAGGACAAAAAAAAAAAGAGCTGCAAAGTTACTGGTCTGATTTATGTAGTGGTGTAATATAGGTTTCTTATCCTTAACATCTAGTGTCTACAGACTGTACTATTTTTCTGGATAGCCTGTTAAGATGAGGGTTATATAGTGTTGGATGATAAAATTTAAGCAAAAGTTTCCAAATGCTGACATCAAGGATATGATTCTATTTCCTCTAGTGGAAGGCCAAAGTGCATCTTGTGACCACTTCTGAGTTACCCAGCTGAAGTGTAGAGGTGATCGATTGTGTACATATCCCCACTATAGGAATTTGGAGACATCTGTGCATCTCCACGGTATGACCTTACACTTTAGTTGGTAACACTTTAGTTTGTTGGTTGCAAGATGGCAGGATGTGTGTGCTAGGTGAAACAGATTTCTGTTCTAAGCGTCAAAATCCTCATCATTTTACTTATGCAAGCCATCACATTAGATGTGAAAATCAGGGCTTGTCCCACAGGCAAACTTGCATTATGGAATGGGGATTTATTTAACATATTAACAAAAGTAAATTATATGTCACACAGTGATACGCTTTTAAGAACTGGAAATAACTTGAGGGTTATAAAAGTTCTGGACTCAGGAGAAAGTTTCTTGACACAGCAAGGGGATGGGGTACAGAAACAATATCAGATACCCTAAGTTCAGAAAAAGCAGCGCAGTTGTAATAAATCATAAATGACTTGGGCCTCAATATTGTTACATTGCTGAGTGAGTGACTGAGAAGTGCTCTTCGGTGAGAGAAGTGAATGAGTAATGTAGTGCCCAGAAGAATGTGTGCAGATAGACATGAGAGAGAAGGCTGACTTAGCAAATGTCAGGTTGGATATAGAATGACTCAAGGTGAGCCAATGTCTAGCAAGTGATAGGGACAGCAGGATTTCTATATCCCCATTTTCTGCAAGCACAATGAACAGGGCTTCTCCAGTCAACCTAGCTTTCCACTGCACTCTGTTCCCACCAATTATGCCACTTCACTTTAGAAAATAAAAATGCTTTGGTTAGAAAGTATGTAATGTTTTTAATATTTACAAGAAAATGTATCATTGTTAGTGTCAAGCTGGTAAATTCTCATAATAACATCTATACTGACTGGGCACATCTATATACAGGGCCTCCATCTAACCCTGGAGGTGCACAGCTCCAGAAGGGGAGGTGCCTTGTTGGATCTGGTCCTGGCCACGGGCGACAACCTGGTGAGGGGTCTGCAGGTGCTCGACCACCTCAGCAACACTAATCATCGCCTGCTGTAATTCACCATCCAGCACAAGGTGGCAAAGACCTGCAACAAGGCAGCTGCCCTGGACTTCAGGAGAGCGGATTTCAATGAGGTAAGGAGAATAGTCAGGGAGACACTGAGGTCCCAGAGGGGAAGGGAGTTGGGTGTCCAAAAAGAGTGGTCATTCCTTAAGGAGATGATCCTCCGGGTCCAAAGGGTGGTAATCCTAACACGGATCAAAGGGGGCAAGAGGGCACAAAAGCCCCCATGGCTTACCAAAAGCATCCAGGAATGTCTCCTAGCTAAAAAGGAGGTGTACACCCAATGGAAGGAAGAGGCCATCACCAGGGAGGACTATACCTCTGTTGGTCAGGACTGTAGGGAGACGGTCAGGAAGGTGAAGGCGGAGGTGCAACTGGGACTAACTACCCGGATCAAAGACAACAAGAAGTCCTTTTTTAAATACATAGGGGGTAAAAAGAAGGTACCAGGTAACGTGGGGCCTCTGCAGAACATGCTAGGAAATCTGGTTGTTGCACCAAACAGCAAAGCTAACCTATTTAACAATTTTTTGCCTCCATTTTTCTGAGCAGGGACTGGGTCATCTCCCCCACTGGGACCCCTGTAGGCCCCAGGGGAGGTACACCCAGGCCTAGAGTCAGTGAAGACCTAGTCAGGGAACTTCTGGAGGGACTGGACATATTTAAATCAGCAGGTCCTGACGATCTCCACCCCAGAGTTCTGAGGAAATTAGCAGAGGTCATTGTGGGACCTCTGGCATGGCTTTATAAACACTCATGGTGCTCTGGAGTTGTGCCAGAGGACAGGGGAGGTTATGCTTAGGGGCAACCAACATGGGTTCATTAGAGGCAGGTCCTGTCAGACCAACCTGGTGGCCTTCTATGACCAGGTCACAAAATCCTTGGACATAGGTGTCATGGTGGACATAGTCTTTCTGGACTTTAGGAAGGCCTTTGACACTGTCTCTCAACCCATTCTCATTAAAAAGCTAAGAGACTGTGGCATCGACACGTACAGAGTCAGATGGGTCACTAATTAGCTGGAGAGCTGCACCCAGAGAGTGGTGGTGGATGAGTCTTATTCGACATGGAGGGATGGAGACAGTGGGGTTCCCTAGGGCTTGGGCCTCGGACCCACACTGTTCAACATTTTTATCAGCAACTTGGACAGGGGGGTAAAAAGCACCCTGTTCAAATTTGCAGATGACACTAAGTTGTGGGGAGAAGTGGGCACACTAGAAGGGAGGAATAGGCTGCAATCAGACCTGGACAGGTTACAGGGGTAGGCCGATGAGAACAGGATGGGGTTCAACACTGACAAGTGCAGAGTAATGCACTTAGGAAGAACCAGCAGCATACCTACAGGCTGGAGAACTCCCTTCTCGTCAGTGCAGAGGCAGAAAAGGATCTTGGAGTCATTATTGATGCCAAAATGAACCTGGACCGACAGCATGGGGATAAAGTCAGGAAGGCCAACCATACCTTGTTGTGCATCCACAGATGCATCTCAAGCAGGTCCAAGGCGGTGATCCTCCCCCTCTATGCAGCACTGGTCAGGCTGCAGTTGGAGTACCGTGTCCAGTTCTGGGCGCCGCACTTCAGGAGGGATGTGGACAACATGGAGAGGGTCCAAAGGAGGGCCATCCGCATGATCAGGAGTCAGCAGGACAGGCCCTACAAGGAGACGTTAAGGGCCCTGAACCTGTTCAGTCTCCACAAGAGAAGGCTGAGGGGGGATCTAGTGGCTGTTTACAAACTAGTTAGGGGGGACCAGCAGGCATCGGAGGAGTCCCTGTTCGTCTGAGCACTACCAGGAGTGACAAGAAATAACAATCACAAGCTGGCAGAGGGTAGATTCAGGCTAGACATCAGGAGGCGCTACTTCAGTCAGGGAGGCTAGGATCTGGAACCAACTTCCAAGAGAAGTAGTGCTGGCTCCTACCCTGGGGGGTCTTTAAAAGGAGGCTGGATGAACACCTCGTTGGGGTTGTTTGACCCCAGTACTCCCTCCTGCCCATGGCAAAGGGTCGGACTTGATCTGCTCAGGTCCCTTCTGACCCTACCAACTATGAAACTATATGAGATATTGACTGAGCAGTCGTTTAGTTACTCTGCAGTGATTTATAAATAATTGCTAAATGACTGTGCAGTAACTGGAGTTACTGTGCACTAGCGTCACCAAACAGGTTTTAGGTGATGCTGACTGCGCAGTAGCTTGTTACTACTATGCAGTAGCATCGCATTTTTTATCCTGCCACATGATGCTACTGTGCAGTCAACATCTTATGTAAATGCCCTGTGTGGTGCAGCTGGCCTTCAAACATCTCCCTTGATGATGAAGCCCCCTAAATGGCCAAAGGGGAAATGCGGAGTAGCCACTTAGGAAGACTCTGAATCTCTCTGCTGCTTGCAAGCAGTCCCCATATAAAGTCAGAGAGAGGTGGTATGGGAGAGAGCCTAGTGATCCACAATTTTGTCCTCTCTGTGGCTTTCATGCCCAGCACAAGTGGTACAGATATGCAGAAACAGCTGTGCTAACCCTTAAAGCTCAAGCGGCAACTGAGAGGATGTTGGGTTGCAGCACTGCACGCTGGACCTAGACTGTGGGCTGGATTTGGCTATTCCTTCCTCCGGAAGGTTTTGATTTAATAAGAACAGAATTTTTTTTAGAAGTATATCAGTGATGCTCAGTACCACTTAACTAATTAAGGCTGGTCTGCAGCCATACCATCTTGGGCTGAGATCATTATCAGCTTTTATTAGATAGGAAACACTGGGGCTTGATCAGTTCTTGCATGGGAGACAGTGACACAAAACACAGGTGCTACGTGAAGTAGTGTCAGTGATTCAGCAGGATGGAAGGGCACCTTTTCCTGAGTCCCCCCAAACCATGATAGGGCTGCATTATGTTAGGGATAACTATGCTGCTTAAGGTGTCCTGCTTAAGCGGCCAACCGTTTTAGTAGGTGTGCTGAGTATGGCTCTACTGCAAATTAACCCCATGCCCTCTAACTGCCACTCCAATCCCCTCTCCACGCCTGATTGCCTACTTTAACCCATGGAGAGCCCTGCAGGCTGGATGCTAAGGCTCTGAGGCAGCATTTGGCCAGAAGACCAGAGCTTGAGCACCCTGGTTATAAACTATATAAACGCTTAAAACACCTACCTTGGAAAGCACAGGGGATGATTACTGCTTCCATCTCCCAGGAACCCAGGCCAGGCAACTTTTACTTACTAGCCAAGAACCACAAATGTGGCAACCTAGGAAATCCCATTGTGTCTGGCCTTGGCACCATCATGGAGGGAGTTTCTGGCTACACTGAGTCTATCCTGTTCCCAGCTGTCTCTGGAGCTATCACCTATTTGAAAGACATCACAGATCTTTTTTAAAGAAACTGGGCTGTATTGACAAGTAATCTTCTAACACCATAGTAGCTACCATGGATGTTACAGCTCTGTTCACCAACATCCATCCCCACAAGAGGACAGATTACAAGCCATAAAGAACATCATCTCTGATGAGGACATTGCTTTTGTTTCCATTTCAGTCACGTTGTGCTCACCCACAACTGTACCAGATATTTGTGAGTGATGTCTCCTGAAACTTATCCATGAAATAACCACTGACTTGCAGATATAGTACACTCCTCTAACAAACACAGAAGTAGAAGCCCAGCACAAGATCCAGAGGTCTTAAGTGAGACTAAACTGGTGCCCGTGCTTGGGTGGCCTCTCCACATTAATATGTTGCTAAAGCCCCCATTCTTGTATCCACCACAGCAGCTGAATTGCAGCACCAGAAAGCTAGGTCAGATCAGCAATTTCAATGGTTTGCATACCTTTGTGTGTTTTATATTTCAGTGAAATTTTATCTTCCACTTCCCAAGGCTAATAGTAACAAAACAACAGATATGCCAAAAAGGAAAAATATGTATAAAACGCTGGCCACAGTTTTTCTTATGTTTCATGTGCCTTGTTGACATGATTGATGCATCTGTTAGAGAAGCACATCCCCCTAAGTGCTGATGCCCTTACAGGTGTTTTCACTCTCCTCCAAAAGGAGATATGCAGTAAAATAGCATAATGTCAGTGCTGGCTGCCAACCTGAAGAGTCACACTTCTGAAAACCCCCACTGACAGCTTTCTGTCTTTAGGTAAAGAAATAGCTCTGCCTTCTCTTACATTTCTAATAGCCTTGTCACCATAGTAGAAAGATGCCAAGAAATATTTGATATCATGAAAACCAAATATACTTATAGATGATAGCATGACGTCTCCTGCCCATCATTTTTGTGTGTTTGTTTTCTGCTTAGTCCTTATAGCCACCATATGAGTATCTGATTCCAGAGCAAATAGCAGTAGCTGCCAGTTTCTATGGGAAGGTTGAAAAATGTAATAATACTTAAAGAAGGAAGGGATGTTCCCAAATCCCTCAAAACAAAACCCTCACAAATCTCAATGTCATACAGAGGGGGCACTTCTCCCCCTGGGGAAACAAAGAAAAAAAATGACTCAACAGATGTGTCACCTCACTAAATGCATGATGGTGCGGATATGGGGGGGCGGGGTGGAGGTTTCAGACACTGCGGTAGAGTAGATGGTAAATGAACTGTTAAAGAATGAAGGTATGACAGGCCATAATACCATTTTTTAATATATCTGGATTAAATGTATTCATGTTATAATAATGTTGCATGCCGCAGTTTTCCTAACTAGCTTGTGCACGAGTAAAGACTGGAGTAATGGTAATTTTAAGTATATGCACATTAATTCCAGCTGCTGTAGGAAATTTGGTGGCATAATGTGCCTTAAATAACTTGGGGCACAGCAAACTAAAACTCCTTTGAGGAGTTTTAGTTCGCTGCCCCTCCAGCCGCAGTGACGCACCGGGCTCCACGCAGCTCCACAGCTCTGCAGGAAGCCTGTGCAGGCAACCTGGCAGCAGCCCAGGAAGGAAGCTCTGCCCAAGAAAAGCAGTGAGCCTGATCTTTTTTATTTTTCTTCCCCTGGAGCCTGTCTGAGCCGTGTGGGGGTCAGATGCTTCCCTCCACAGCTGCGGTGCCCCTGGGCCTGCCCAAGCCAGGTGCCTGCAGGCAGCTGCCGCCGGAGGGAAGCCCCAGCCCTCACCCCCACAGCACAGGGACAGCTCCGCCGGCTGGTAGCTCACCCTCCCCTCCCCACCAAAGAGGCAGGTAAGTCAGCAGGGGGTATGCATGACACCAGTGCTTCATCAGCCCTAAACTGAAGCAGTGTTTTTTAAAACCCACTGCTTTAATTTAGGGCCCCTGTTTCGTCTACATGAAACAGGGGCCCTAAAGAGTAGAACGGGCTATCCAGAAACAGTGAACCAACTTGCCTGTGTTGACACACGAAGTAGACTCCAACCCCAGCACCCAGGGAGACTCCCTGCTGTTTCTGGTCCCCCGGAAGAAGATTCTCAGAGAAGGTAGGAGTAGGGGAGGGAAGAGACAGAAAGCCAGAACGAGAGAGAAGAGGCAGGATAAGAGGAGCCTGTGACTGGTGAGAGAGAAGAGCTGGGGCTGTTACGAGACCAAGACTGACTGCGAGTTAGCCTGGGCTTTGAGGCCCAAGAACTCTGCCTATTGTATGGCTGTGGGCTAATCAATGTGCGTTGTGTCTAACAAGAGCTGCCTGCTTCACTACATGTGATGTTGAGTGCATTCTGTCCCTCACAGAGATAATGTCCGGTTTGCGACTCTCTGATTTGGAAAGTAACTCTCAATGATTTTCATGTTATTATTCCTCCTTGGAATATGGTGTCGCTGGCTGATAACTTTGTAAACATACAAGAGCTCACCTTTGTGCCAAATATACAGAGCTGCTGTCCCTTGTGTATCATTTCTGAGCCATGTGCATATCACCTACTTGCAGCTTGGCAAAAGAAGGAGAGATCCTGCTTTCAAAAGCATATTTCTGTATGTTCTTTTTCTCTTGTGCAATTTAAGCTATCACATGGCAATGGAAATGAATCAAATGAGATATATAAAAATGATTTTTTTTTTTTACAGCTGGAATGCCTACGAATAATTTGCAGGCTAAAAACATGATTCTTTTACAAATATGAATCCTTTAGGTAGTGGCATAGCATGATATTTCTTGTCTCTGTACTCCTTAAAAGTGAAATTAATTCTGGTGCAAAGGGATCAGCATAGCAGGGCTTAAGTGAGACTTAAGTAGTACAGTTGGTTCTTTATTTAAGGATATATTTTGAAACTGGAAGTCCTGCTAAATGCACCAGGAATCTTTCTGTTAGGTCTCGCACATCCATTTCAGTCAGGAGGTATATATATATTTATAAAAAAGGAGTAAAGAGACAGTCAGAGAGAGTGCACAGTGCAGTTGGGATGCCCTCCTTCCTACTCCACTTCAATGGTCTTTTGATTCTTTGTTCTGCATCTCTTACTCTATGTTTTTTTTTTATCCTATGTTCTCTGTCACACTTAGAGGGGCAAAAATGGAAAAAGATGGAAGACAAAAGAAAAACTGGTTTCAATTTGAGCATGCCGAGCATCAGTTAACATCTAAAAGCCAACATGTTTAAACAGGGCTGCTGAAAGTGAAACACCGCAAATCTAAGCTTTTACACATTTTTTGTGGAGTAGCTTTGTGGCTTATTCCTTGTTTTACAATGCCATTAACTGCTTTAATGTGTGGCTGGGTTACAACTTAAGATGTGAATAACTTTAATCATGCCAGGGGCCTCTATGACTTAATTAAAATAGCTGATGTGTAGCACGCCAGAGCGTGTGCATTTCTCAGTGACTTTCGCCACACTTCTGAGAACACAACATAGACTTCGGCGTCTAACATCAGAACTTTGCATTTGAAAGTGTTAATCTTGGAAACAAAGGGGAGAAGCTACACTTTTCAGACAAAAAATGCAGGTTTGGATAAATCATTTGTTCACAAGTATTTTTATGTTGTGGCGGTGAAAAAAAAGCAGCTGTGGCAAGTTGAACTGATAATAGGGAAACGCTAAAAAATCAGTTTGGTTATGACAACTATAACACTTCAAAAGGTATCAGAAGCTTATTCAGGTTGTTGCGATCAATCTGAAAATCTGGTTACTGGTGAAATAAAGAAGTAAAAAAAGTCAACCCCAATTTTCCAATAATTTTTCAAATTGTAAAAAAAAAAGAATCCTAGTTCTGGTCTGGTTCTGGTCCAGCTTTTCTATTTGTAACTCCACCATCTATCTCTGCCCACCACTTTGCTATTAGACAGTGTGTTCAGCCAGAAAACATCAAATGATTGCTCCCTAACATTTCTCTTTTCCAGTCATTCATTCCCGTGTGTAAAGAAAGAAGGTGTTGGTATGTGTGCAGAGAAGTAACCCTACTCCTTGCAAAAGCATGAGTACCTCGAAATCCCAGGCACATGATGCAGGTAATAGCAAATGAATCAGGCATCCTGAGTCAGCGTGCAAAACGGATTACTTCTAACCCTCAGAAGAGGTAGTTCCTCCAGGTCAGATTGAGGTCACTGGAGCAAAACAGGGAAGTTCACATTGCAACCATTTGTACTACTACTGCTTCACAGACTGATTGATGGATAAGAGACTTATCTTCCCAGCTTTTTCTTTTTCGGGGAAGTTCTGACATTAAAAAGGACAAGTAGTTTACCTGAAAAGAACATTTATTCTGTTTTAGGCTTCAAAGCATGACACTGTTAAAGAAACAGAAAAGCATTAGTGAGCTGCCTGTGGTTCACTTTAAGGATGGTCGGAGAGTGCTGAGATCATGTTCATTTTCTGATTCCTCTATATGTTTCATTAAGCAACTGGGAACAATGACTGCTACAAGCCGTGTCAGGAAAACAAACATACTTCTGAAGAAGCTTCACCTTACACACATTCAGTGGTAATAAAAAATAGCTTTCTGACTAGACCACGGCGATAGAAGAACCAAGCCATTAAAAATGGGTTTGCCAAATATACTGCTGAGTTGTCTTTTCCTCAGTAATCTGTATCTGTATCTGTTATACAAAAGAGCTTTCAAAGGCTGGCCTGCTGAAACATTCACATTCTTTCTTCGCTTAAAAAAAAGCAGACCTGGCACAGGCACAGTAAATAAAAATAACAAGCATATGATGCCCAAGATGCATGTGAACATAAAGTGACGTCGGCAGCCCCCGCAAATAGAACTCCAGTTAAAAATAGCCTTTGTCTAAATGTGGGAAGTGTGTAAATATAGTAGCAGTTTCAACTTACTATACAGGCTCACAAGCTCCAAGTAACAGAAGCTTATTATAGAGCATGTGCGTCAGAGGAGAGGAAAAAGGGAGAAAAGAAAGACACCATAGTCTGCAATTAGTATCTACAATGAGACGTAATTTTTTT
>JAGPOW010000261.1:163794520-163807946 GCA_030014935.1 Caiman crocodilus | reverse complement strand
ATGTATGGATGCCTGCACATAGTCAGTAGTAATCAAGGAATGAAATCCTGCTTAAACCATTCCTTTAAGTGGACTGTTTTTAGTTACATATGGAGTTATACATAGGCTATTTTTCTATTTGTTACTTAGCTCAAGCTACAACTGCTTCTTTCTCCGACTTGAAGAAGGGCACTTCGTTGCTTGAAAGCTTATCCAAAATCTCTCCCAACCACGCAATTGGCCTGATAAAAGATATCACCCCTGCAAAATATCTTCACCTCTAGACAATAAAAAGATGTTCTTGCCACTTTAAAGAAAGAAGGGACATATGTAGAGAGCCATGTACTTGCAAGGCAAACATACTACATATTCAGGATCCAAAGGGAGAGCAGAATAAGATGTATTCTGCCCTCTTCATCAGAACATGAAAGGTTTGGTTGTCATGGTATAGAACATAGGCTGTCAACTGGGGGTACATCTATACCTGGGAGCACTTTGAAAGGTCCCAGGGGTATGCGGGGATGGGTGGGGATATAGTGCCACCACCCTGCACCGCTGCCTCACAAAAGCAGGGCTGGGGTGGGATGAGAGCAGGGCCACATAGACACTGTGCTGCCGCTGTCCTGCCATTTGCCAAGCCTTCAGTCCACATCCGGCTGCTTGCCCCCTCCCTCCCCACCCCCCCGGGGGGGATACACTTTTGAAAAAGGGAGCTGCTGGGGTACAACTATTTAAAAAGGTTGAAAACTCCTGGTATAGAACATTTGAAAGCATATAATTCTCATTGACTTTAACAGGTTTGGGCTCAGAAAGAAGTCATGGGCTCTTATTCCGCTACCCTCTCTTGTATGGGTAATGTTTAGAGAAGGTTGATCCACATGATGGCCAGACAGAAAGACCCATGCCCTAATGTCCTTCCTCTCTGTCCTGCCAATGAACTTAGACCTATTAGAAACTTCAGGTCTGCTGTCTCATTTCTTGATTCTCTACCCTCAGCAAATCATTTTTTATAATGTCACTTCTTCTATTGCTAAACTTTTGCAACGTTCACATTTTTCTCTGTCAGTCTCTCTTTGTCTCCCTTGATGCAATGAGTTATTTAATTACTGTGACATCAATTCCTTAAGGAACTTTAAATAATTACATCTGTAGATCTCACTGAGAGCCAGATGAGTTTGAAGGTGGTTTGCTTCTGGCTTAGCAGCAGCAGGCACTGTCTGCTTTTTCAAACAATGCATACACTTTCTGCCAAGACTTTCACTCTTTTTTACAGTACCGAGGCATCTCAAAACAAAAAGAAACCTGTCAAGCCTAATTAAAACAACAGACCAGAGCGGTGAAGAAGGAACTGTCATGGGTGTTTAGAGTTATGTTAATTACGGTTACGTTAACACCGCATTTCACAGCACACCCACAGTGGGATGCTCCTAAGCCCACCTTACTAACTATCACGCTTCAAACACAGATGCTGCACTTTCCTCTGCCCTCCACCCTTGGCCCACTGCTGCTTTTAAGGCTTCCAGCATACTTGACGGTGGCTTAGGGTAGGTACCCCCAAGAGCCATTTCCCTGCTTCAGCTCTAAGGCTTGGCATATATGAATGGGAGGTGTGGCTGAGGCGTACTGGAAACAACCAGGAACACACCTCCCCCTGCCTCCACAACTCTTTCCCCTGCATTTTTGTATAAAATGTCTTACTTTCTTTCATACGACAACACTCAGTGAACCCATATCTCTTTCTTTTCTTTCTCTTCCCTTCAGATTGCCACCTGTGCAAAAAGCATAAAAATATGAATTAATCTTACTGCAGTAGCTGTGAACAGAGGGGATTATGTAATAGAACAAGGTCAGTTATAACAGTTTGCAAGACGTTATTTAAAACTCTTATCTTTTTATGATAGGTGTTGTCACATGATATTGGACGTCTTCCAGTTTTAAATGTGGGAGTCTTAATAAGATATGCTATATTGTTGTTATTTTTGTCAAGCAAAGTATTCTGTAGAAACTATAGTTTTTGGAGAGGGAGATACATACTATGTAGGAATACCGGCTCTCTGCCATGGTCTCTGACCATGCGCTCCCTCAAAGACATTATTACCCTGTATGTTCTTTGGTTACCTAGGGTCTAGGGCCAGCTTGTGTGTGCAAACAAAAGAATTTGAAATACATGCAGACTGCATATTAGTGATATCTTCTCCTCTGGGCACTTAATCTGCAAGCCCTTGGGCATCTACTGCCATTTGGGAGAGCACTTACTGCAGGACAGGACAGTGGTGCCGGTAGGAAGGTCAACAATAATATATATACAAAAAGTCAACAAGGTTCTTTTTACTACAGCTTTGGGCACTATTACTAGAGCTTTGGGCACTATAATGTTGCACATAGGTATGTTTTTTTATTTTTTATGAAAACGTGAAACATTCCTGGCATATCATACAGACAAATCATGGGGATAAATGAAGATACAAGCAATACTTTCTACTTGATCTCTGTGGTATTCAGTCATTTTTAGCAACAAATTACCCAAATGCATCTAAAGGAGTCATTTCCATTGGAACTCAATTTTTTGGTCATACAAAATTCCTGGGCATACTTGAGTTACATATGGTTCCCGGAACAAACTTAGAGGCACATTTATAAAGTAATTTGTAAATACTTAGGAGTGATTTTGTACCTGCTTTGAGGGATAATAAACTGCATTTATTAAATCATCTTCCTGGTATGCTGCTGTTCCTGGGAAGACGTCCATACAAAAACGCATACAAGACTCTCTTGGCTGGGTCAGTGCTCAGCTCCATACCAACAAACAGCCTCGTAGGTCACATCCGTATAAGTGTGGACATTTGTTGCCTGGGGGACAAGAAGCAATGGCATATCTTATGCCTCTGCTACTTATCCCCAGGGAACACCTGTGCCACGCACCCTCTGGCATGTGACAGGTTACCCCAGGTAGGGTCAGAGAGGGTGGGATCAGCAACTGTGCTGCCCCAGCAGCCTTACCTGGCATCTTGGGGGCCTTGGGGAGTTGCAGCCATGGTGATCCTGCCGCTCAGAGCCTAGGCAGCAGTCGGAGCATATCTCTGGCTGCCGGCCAGGCTCCAGTTTTGGGTGGCACATGCTGCCTTTGTGTGCGCTGACCCATTTTTTTCATTCGGTTTTCTTGACCCTGGGACCTAGCTTTCAGTGCAGAGAACATGTGAATCTGTGGTGTGTGTGGTGCTGCAGATGGGTCTGTGGTGCCACATGCCACATGGCTGTGCTCATCTGCATACAGCCGTGAGTTTAATAGGGAGCTTCGGCAGATGTACAGTGCTGTGCTTGCATCAAAACATCCTTTTGAGATACTTTGGGTAATATGCAGGTTCTACATGTAGATCAGTGATTTCAAGGCCATACAGGAAAGGAAGTAGTAGTAGTGTCTGTCAATTCTTTGGAGATTATCCACTTATGGCTAAGAATAGAAAAAAAGGGCATGTCTACATGTGCATTAAGGCATTTTTCCTAATGAATGTTATATTTAATACTTGCAACATGGGGTATTAACCCAGGGGCAGGCAAAATATGGCCCATAGGCCAGATCCAGCCTGCCAGGCCATTTTATGTAGCCAATGGGAACCCTACAATATTTAGTAAATTAAAATTTATATGCTCCTAACTGTCTGTCAAAGATGACAGAAGCCAGGGGCAGTAAGACCCAGAGGGAGCCTGTAGCCTCCAGAAATGTAATATATCTCATCCAATGCACCAAATGCCCTGATGGAAAATACATAGGAGAGACCAAACAACAACTGCGCACCAGAATGAACACACACCAGAAATCTATCAAAGACAAGAATACCTAATTACCGGTGGGGGCACATTTCTCACAAGAAAACCACTCTCTCTCCAATCTCTCAGTCCTGATCCTCAAAGGAAACTTACAAAACACTTCCCAGAGACGAGCCTATCTCTCACCCATTGACTCCTCAATCTATGTTTTCCCTGACCACCTGTCTCGTATGCCTATCAGCCCAGCCTCTGGGTTCTTTACTTTTCATCCCATCCAGGAAGATCACACACCGACTGCTGAAACTTCCTTAGCCTGATGAAGGGTTTTTGAACCCGAAAGCTTGCTTAATAATTGTTTTCCAGCTATCTAAGTTGGTCTAATAAAATATATCAGATTCACGCAAAGAACCTTGTCTGCCTATGTCCTTAGACCAACATGGCTACAACTTACACCCCTGCCGGCCTAAGTCACATGCCCTGGCTCTCCTCTGCCTCCCACCACCTGGCTGCTTCAAAATTAGAAATGTTGCAAAATTTTCAAAATGTTTTGACTGCCCTCGTTTTGTTTTGAGGCTGTTTTGAAGCCCTTCATTTCATTTTGATTTCGCTGTTTCAAGCTTGAAACAAGTTGAAACAGCATCAAAACAAAACAGCTTCGCACAACCCTAGTGTCTGCTGTACACTACCAGACCAGGAGGTTGAGGTAGATAAGGCTTTCTTCAGACAACTAGCAGAAGTTTCCAGATCTCAGGCCCTGGTTCTCATGAAGGATTTCAATCATCTGGACATCTACTTCAAGGGCAATACAGCAGAGTACAGGCAATTTAGGGAGTTTTCGGAGACTGTTGGAGGCAACTTCCTGGTGCAAGTGTTTGAGAGACCAACTAGGAGCCATGCTCTTATTGACTTGCTACTCATGAACAGGGAAGAATTGGTGGGGGATGTAGAAGTAGATGGCAAGCTGGACAGCAGTGACCATGAGATGATTATGTTCAGGATCCTGACAAAAGGAAGAAAGGAGAGCAGCTGAGTCTGGGTCTTGGACTTCAGAAAAGCAGACTTTGACTTGCTCAAAGAACTGATGGGCAGCATCCCCTGGAAGGCCAGTCTAAGGGGGAAACAAGTCCAGGAGACCTGGTTGTATTTTAAAGAAACCTTACTGCTGCACAGGAAGAATAGCAAATATGGAAAGTAACCAGCTTGGCTCAGCAGAGAACTCTTTAGTGAGCTTAAACACAGAAAGGAAGCTTGCGAAAAGTGGAAGCTTGGACAGATGGCTATGGAGGAGTATAAAAATATTGCTCAGGCATGCAATGATGAAATTAGGAAGGCCAAAGCACAATTGGAGTTGCAGCTAGCAAGGGGCAAGAAGACTAACAAGAAGGGTTTCTATAAGTATGTTAGCAACAAGAGGAAGGTCAGGGAAAGTGTGGTGCCCTTACTGAATGGGGAAGACAACCTACTGACAGACAAGAAGGAAAAGACTGAAGTACTCAATGCAGCTCTCAGTAGTGAAAGAACAGGTTAGGGACTATTTAGTAAAGCTAGACATGTACAAGTCCATGGGGCCAGATGCAATGCATGTGAGAGTGCTAAGGGAGTTGGCTGATGTGCAGAGCTACTGGCAATTATCTTTGAAAACTTTTGGTGATTGGGGAAAGTCTCAGACAATTGGAAAAGGGCAAATATAGTGCTCATCTTTAAGAAGGGGAAGAAGTAGGATCCAGGAAAGTACAAACCTCACATCAATCACATCAAAGTCAGCCTCACATCAATCCCCAGAAAAATCATGGAGCATGTCTTCAAGGAATCTAGTTCTAAGCAGTTGGAGGAGGAGGAGGAAAAGAAAGTGACCAGGACAAGTCAGCATAGGTTCACCAAGGGCAAGACATGCCTGACCAACCTAATTGCCTGCTTTGATGAGATGACCGACTCTGTGGATGCATGAAGACTAGTGGATGTGGTATACCTTGATTTTAGCAAGGCTTTTGCTATGATCTCCCACAACAGTCTCACAAGCAAGCTAAGGAAGAATGGGCTGGATGAAGTAAGGTAGATAGAAAACTACCTGGGGCCTGTTTTGTTCATTATCTTCATTTACGATATGGAAGATGAGATGGGATGGATTGCAACCTAAACAAGTTTACGAAAGACACCAAGCTGGGGGGAGTAGTAGATATGCTGGAAGGTAGGGCTAGGATTCAGAAAGACCTAGACAAATTGAAGAATTGGACCAAATGAAGTCTCATGAGTTTCACCAAGGACAAGTGCCAAGTCCTGCATTTAGGATAAAACAGTCCCATGCATCACTGCAGGCTTGGGACCAAACGGCTAAGCAGCAGATCTGCAGAAAAGGATGTGGGTTACAGTGGACAGTAATCTAGATATTAGTCAACAGTGTGCCCTTGTTACCAAGAAGGCTAGTGGCATACTGGGCTGCATTAGTAGGGACGTTGCCAGCAGACTGAAGGAAGTAATTATTCCCCTCTATTTTGCAATGGTGCTATCCCCCACTACAGAAAGGATGTGGACAAGTTGGAGAGAGTCCAGGGGAAGGCAACAAAAATGGGTTGGGGGCTTAGGCACATGACTTACTAAGAGAGGCTGACATGGGCTTATTTAGTCTGCAGAAAAGAAGCCTGAGGGAGGTTTTGATCACAGCCTTTAACTGCCTGAAAATTGGTTTAAAAATGGATGGAAATAGCCTGTTCTCAGTGGTGACAGATGACAGAACAAGGAGCAATAGTCTCAAGTTGCAGCAAAGAAGGCTTAGATTGGATATTAGGAAAAACTTTCTCACTAGGAGGGTGGTAAAGCACTGGAACAAGTTACCTAGAGGGGTAGTGTAAGCCCCATCCTTGAAGGTTTTTAAGGCCCAGCTTAACCAAGGTCTGGCTGGAATTATCTAGTTGGGGCTGGTCCTGCTTTGAGCAGGGGGTTGGACTAGGTGACCTCCTGCGGTCACTTCCAGTCCTAATTTTCTATGATTCTATTAAAGCTATCCCAGGATGGGGAAAAGAGTAGGACATTGAACGTGCTGCTTATGTGAACTTTTTCAAAGAGTCCCAGATGCCTGTGTTCGTGCCTGTGTTCTGGCTGTGCAGAGAGGTGGTAGAACCTCCGCTTCCCCAGTTAACTCAGTTGCAATGAGGTCCGCCACTCCAATGAACTCAGGGGATGCTGACTGGGCCCTCTTAGCGTATAGGCAAGTGTTCACCCCACAGAGACAGAGAACGTTTCCAGCCACTGTGGCTGGGTGCAGCATGTTCACATTTAATACATAGCACAAACTGCCTATTTTAAGCTTAGCATTCAATTTCAATAAAATCCTTTTTTATAATGTCCTTTAATAAAGCGTATATAGTTGGTGTAAGTTACAATTCATGATGTGCTTAGTATAGCTTTATTTCCATAAGATATTTTAGTTTAGAGTTTAATTAAGTGCTTAGATTAAATTAGTTAATAAAGTATATAGTTGGTATTCATTACAATTTATGGTGTGCATTGCTTTATTTTAATAAAATATTTCATTTCAGAGCTTAATTGGGTGCTTAGACTGCTTAATAGTAATGCATCAATTAATGATTAAGCCAACAGAAGCCATTAACCATGGCTTGGGCTGTTTAATAACATGTCAATTAATTGTTTCTATGGGCTTAATCAGGGGAGTAAGCCCACAGAAGACATTAAGTGACAAGTCAGTAAGCAAGCCCCGGTTTGGGGCTATTTGGCAATCTGCTGAGAGAGTCAGGACTTGCAAAGCCCCTCAGCCTAGCAGAGGTGCAGGGGAGCCTGCTGCACTCCAACAGTAAAAATGGCACCTGGTCCTATGCTTAGACTGCAAAATCGGCAGGCAGCCACCTTGAATTTGATTGGCTCCTACCTACTCATGATACAAGGGAAAAGGTAATGTCCCCACTCCCTCTTCTATAGGCACCAACTTCAGCTTTTGGCAGTGGGTACCAATGGGTCCTGGGATGTGGATCTCTTCTCCATCCAGATCCTGGCCTGACTACCCAGACCTTAGGATCCCACTTCACTTAGCTTTCTCTTTCCCAGGTTGGCCTGGTCCTTACTGGGTCTCATCCCAGCTCCTCCAAGGCTCCTTCATTTGGCTTGCTTGGTCCCACATCTCCAGACAAGTCATACAGCTCCCAGGTGATGTGCTCTCCCTTCTCTGAGGGAAGCCAAATGCTAATCTGTCTTCTCGCTTGTTCTTAAATTCCCCAGCCAGTTGCAGGCCAATGAGAGCAGGCTCCATCTGGCATGTGATCCCAGGCCTCCAGAGGAATGGCTCTCTCCCAGATTGCCTCTGGGCTCTTTTTGGAGGGCATCTGTGGCTGCATGGCTCATGGTTGCTGAGCACCCACTAATTTTTTTTTGTGGGTGCTTGAGCCCCAGAGCCAAGCCTCTCCTCTACCTGTCTCAGGTCTTCAGGAAGGAATAATCCATGCCAAGCGTATAAGTGGCTTATCTACTCCCTCTAAGGGTGAGCCTTTCAGGGGATAATTTATTTTTTCCCATTGACAAGCCATTCCTAGTTTTAAAGATGATTTCTGTGAGAAAATGTCTAGATACTTCTTTCCTGATTTGAAAGCCTTGGTCTCCTGCAGTCCTTTTGGGACCTGAACTGGTGAGCCATAAGAATGCCATAAAAATACAATCCTGTATTTTTAAAAAGAATACCTTCATTGCCTGATCTTTGTTGCTGCTTGGCATTAGATCTTAGGCGAATGATACCTTTTCTTTCTGTTTGAATTTTGTTGATTGGGAGGTTTTGCTACAAAGGGCATGTCTACATGTCGCCCTACATTGTCGTAATGTTGCACTATGTCACCATACAATGCGCTGTGGCAACCTAGTGATCACTTGAGTCTCCACGTGACCAGCAGCTGCTTCTCTGTAGCAGCAGGTTCCCCCATTTTAGCATGCTGCTATGGTAAAGTAGCAGCTAAAACTAACTATGTGCCATGTGCACGGTGCAGTATAGACAGTTAATGCACCATACTTTAGTATTTCCAAAAGGAAGTACTAAAGTACAGTACAGTAATAACATCACCATAGGGTGGCATGTAGACACACCCAAAGTGGCCAAAATACTAAAATATATTAACTCCTTTAAACTGTTCTGTTCTAAGTATCACCATGTGAGAAACCATTTATTTAATTCAAATTTTGGGGGAAAATTCTACCTTGGCTGTACATCTAGCCAACCAATACTTAGAGCACACTTACTTTGTGTGTGTTTGAAATTTCCTGGAGGCTAAAGAGTTATAATGGCAAATCAGTTATAACTAAATCTGTGTTTCTGTAACTTCTACAATAGGAATAAACCATAAAGTTTAATGCATTCCAATGGCCTTATATGATGTATGTCCCATTACTTTATCATCACCTCCAAAATGCTGTACTGTTAATAGATATAGTCCTGATGTAATTTATGTTGGATTTATGCTGATCAGAGTGGTTAATTAGCTGAGGGAAAAGACTTCCAAATTTTGTTTTCTATATTGTATTATTACAGACTCTGCAGAAACATGATTGTATCTTCAGTGTATATGAGACTGACACTCAACCCACAAAGCAGGCATAATACAGAAAAATAGATACTGGAATTGTTAACAAAAGTGTCAAGATTTTATTGTGCATAGTAATTAAAATCTGGAAAGAGGTAAGACTAAACGTCATTCCTGATAAAGATATTCCTGGTGACCAATCAATATTTATTTTTGGAAATTTTAAAAATATACCCCATATCAATAAATTGCAAGGAAACGTTCTCCTGAGAGCTAATATAATTGCCAAAAGACTACTGCTGCATAAATTAAAATCTGCTAGTTGTTTAATATTGCCAAATGTTTAAATGGCCTTTGAAACTTGGCAAAGACAAAGAAAATTACTTACCAAATGAATGAAGCAATAGAAATTATCCAGGAAGCATGGCCCTGTTCTCTTGAGTTCCATGGCTAAAGACATAATTTGTATTGTTGCTTTAACCTGTGTTCACATTGCCAGGGAAGGATCTGGCAGACAACACTATTCCAAGTGCACAAATGGATCTATTTCAAGCTGGTATAATTTGGTACACATGTACAGAATCTATGGAATTGTACCAACCTGGACCAGCAGTGACGCTGGAACTCCTGAGGCAATGCACAAAATACAGCCCATGGGCCAGATCCAGCTTGCCAGGCAATTTCTTTGGGCCTGTGAGTGCCCACCAACTAATTGTACCCCACCTAGCCCTTCCAACCATGCGGGTGGGAGCAAGGCATTGACATATACACCCATCCCCCAACATACATATGGAAGGGCCTGGCTCAGTCAGCATGCAGATTCCAGACGGAGCTGCTGCTGCCACTGCTGCAGCTGTCGGGGGTCCTGTTCATCTTCCTTGGTGTCCCACTCACTCTGGGCACCAGGCGGGGAAGTGGTAGGGGCAGAGGAGGAGCTTCAGCTGGGCAGGAATGTGGAATATAGGTCTGGGGCGGGCTGCATTGTGGAGCCTACACCCAGGCGTATGGAAGGAGCATGGGGCTTGGGTGGGCAGAGAGTGGGCGTGAGAGAGAGTGGGAGAGTTTGAAAACCCCCCATGCACTCCCTACCCGCCCCCCCATTGCACACAACCTCCATCACTGGTGGCAGCAGCAGCAGCAGGCAGAGGTGATTTGGGCACTCGTGCCTGCCACAGTCATTGTTGCTGGTGGTGCATGGCTTCAGCCAGCACTGCACATAGTGGCAAGGAGCGCTGCTAAGCCAGCCCAACTTTATCATGCAGGGTGGCCCCTTTGTCAGAGGCGCCTTTTCGCAGGGGGTGCACCCTTGTGCACCCCCTATGCATCACCACTGGGTTTGAGGACCATGCTCTAGGGAGTCTAGCTGAGTGGATAGGCTACCAGGGAAGGGCTAGAGGCAAGATCTAGAGTCCAAGGCATGCAAACCATGGGGGAATTCCAGGAACGGAGACAAAGTTAAGGGTTAAGTCAGGGTTCTAGGCCAGAGACCAAATGATCTAGGCCAGAGTCGAAGTAGGAAATGCAGGGACAGAGTCCAAGTCCTAGGCTGAATCAGGGTTCTGGAGTCAGAGACCAAGTTTCGGAAGACAAGGGCAATTTCCAAACTTCCAGCATTCAGAGAGAGAGCCAAGTAGGGCTGAATGAAGAAAACTAGCAACATAGGATGCAGAGTAATTAACTGCAGCAGGCCTCTGGGAAAAATTGTTGGCTGGCCTGCAGTCTTCTGCCCCAAATAGACTTAAACATGATGTAAAGAGACTTAAACACTAGCCATCAGAAAGCCCAAAGAATGGGTAGCAGGTTGATTAGCTGGCTTGAGGTTACCTGTTGAAGTCGCTCAGAGTTTTGGGCAGCTGGGCAATTACTCTGGGCTGAGCTGCCTTGTTAGGGCTCTTGATAATGGTGTCTGCGTGGGATCAGTCCGCAGGTGAGATCATGCACCAACCCAATCCTGTGTGTTGGATATGGCTATGCACCACCCTGACCCTATGTGCCAATCTGACCCTGCACAGTTGGATCAAGCAGTGAAGCGACCCTATGTGCCAGTGTGATCTGGCTTGCAGGGCTGTGCTATCCAGCCTGTGGGGCTCCCCCTGGACATTTGACAGCAGGAAGGTAGCAATTAACACTGCAATTCCTCCCTTGCTGCCGATTTTCTGGACCCAAGAGGAGATCTGTGGACCAGAGTCTGAGCACCACTGGTCTACATCCCTATGATTTTAGCATGACCCAAAGGAAGTGATATCCATAGCTGATGCTATCAGAATTGGTGCACCTCACCATAACTGGAAGAGTGCACAGTGAAGAGGCACAGCAGGGAACAAAAGAAATGGAGCCTTCCGGACAGTACCGCACTGAGAGGCTGACGATCCAATATCTACTTCAGAAATACTCAGCTCCTACAAATAAATACACAAATAAAAGTCTGGTGAAGAAGGTCTCAACCTCCCCCTGTCCTCTATAAAGAAGCCATTGATTAAAGACAGACCAGCCAGCTCTGCTCTCAGTCAATTTCTGTATTAGTACTAACAAAGTGGATGTTCTCCTGTATACCCCTCATACCTTGGGACTAACGCATACTACAGCAGATGTGGAATACAAGCCATAAAAAGAAATAATATTGGAGTCTCACAACTATCTTCATTCTTCCTGAAAACATAGGCAAAGGAAAAGATCTGTTTAATCTAGCAAGAGGATATATGGAAAAGGGTGTGATTTTATTCTGTCAGCGAAGTAAGTGCTTGAGAGTTACTAGCATCTTGTTTGGCAAAATATATATGATGTGGCTGGACTAAAATAAATCAGGAGGGAGGTTGCTCAGATTCACATTATTTACTCTCAGCACCATTAGAAGCACACTTTTGTTTGCTGCTAATTTTCTTTTGGATTACAAAAAGAATTATTAGAAGAGGAAATGGAGTAATTAGAGGCTGTCTACCCAGTGCAGATAAGATGACAAGCAATAATATGCCCATTTTTCAACAAGAATGGGTTTGATCAATGTGCAGTTGTGAGGACAAAACATCATAACGAAGCTTTTGAAGATTTCAGTGGTAGCTTTGCACCGAAGTGCAATAATTTAGAAATGTGAAGCTTCCTATGACTCAGAACACTGGGCCAGATTTGGCCTGTAGAGCTATCGTCTTGCCTGTTGGTACTGTTACTCTGGTACATGGGTCCAGAAATTTAGCAATGGGGGAGCATCAATCTCTTCCGGGGCAGAAGCAATGATTGCTGCCTCTGTTCACATACCTCCAAATTTTTGGACTCTTGGGGAACCCCAAGAGCCACATGACATGGCTCTACATATCAGACCTCACTGGTGCATGGTTTCTCCAATGTGCCAACTCTGTGTGCTGACCCTGTGCTGGATCTGGCCTATGGGCAACTCCATGTGAGGAATCTGCCCTGAGACCACCCTCATATCACTTATCCTGTCCGTGGGGTTGGAGAAGCTGAGCACCACTGGCTTCGAAGTATAATTCTCATTGCAATTTGAATTAAGCTTCTGTTCTGAAAGCAATTATGTGCTGTGTGCAAGCCCCTTACTTCTAAATGCATTCTTTGAAAATTTAGACTGTGGGTCTTACATTTTTATCTGATTGAGTTATTTACAGTTTCCAAATTGTGTGCATTGTGGAAACAATATACTTGATATATTCTAGTTATATTTAATAAATTTAATTCATAAGGTCCAGTCTGTCCAGATTCATCTTTAGAAAATAAAAAAATGAAAATAAGAAGAGAATTGAAACAACTAAACCAAAATTTCAGTAGTCAATAGGCTTTTAATTTTTAGTAAGGCAGTGTCAGGGTCTCTGATCAAGCATGCCCAGGTGGGTCAAGCACTTGAGCCATCACACCTGACCCTGATTCCTCGCTAATGAGATTGACCTAGTTTTCTGTGGAGGTGAGCAACCAGATTGGCTGCTGAAAGTAGTTCTCACCCCCTTTTAAGCACACTGACAGTTTCAGGTTGCAGGCATACCTTGATACAGCCTCAGTCTGTTCCAGCAAGCCTTGCATTTATTGATCTTTCTGATTCTCCTGGCTCCTGACTCAGCTAGGGCTCTTTCTGACTCTGACTTTGGTTCTCCCCTGGAACTAGACACAGGCTCTCTGATCCCTGGTGTCTGATCTGGGCTTTCTTCTTGGATTCCACC
>JAGPOW010000261.1:163743824-163793783 GCA_030014935.1 Caiman crocodilus | reverse complement strand
AGAGACCTCTCTCATGGCAGGACCCAGGTCAGAGGAGAGACATTTGCCACAGTAAACATTCCACTTCATATCCTGGATCACACAATATAAAGACATGCTTGGAGAGTAATTAAAAAAATACAGCTACCATACGTGAAGTTCCACAACAGAAATAAATATAGCTGCTTGTCCTTTGAGTCTCGAAGAATGAAATCAGTGACAACCTGAAAATCTGCTTTTCACTTTCTGTTGCTTAGGATGAAATGACTTTGGAGGTCAGTCATACTTTGAATATGTGAGTTGTTTTGTGCTATGACAAGCAGTGCCTATTATGGATTACAAGTTGCAATACACAGATGGAAGCTATGTTTCCAGCTTGTTCGATTTGTTATATCTGCTGATTTCAAAGCAGAAAAGCAATAAATGAGAAGGATGAAGTGGCAATGCTACTTTTAAGCTTAAGGCAATTCCAAGTTGTTTAAAGGCATCTGTTTTTGAATGTTCCTCATGTGACCTGAACATCATGTCTAATCTTATTGTTGAAACGTAGACACAAGTGACAAAAGTTAAGAGTTGCTTTTCAGCTTGCCCTGTAGAAAAGGCAAGAATCCGTAAATTTAATCAAGAAATATGAAAGCCACAACATGTGTTTGTTATCCCAATCATCATGAAATACTACGTATGGTTTTGGGTAGTGATATCTCATTACCAGCAACTCAGGGGATCTGAAGAACTGGGGAAATTGAAAGTAGAGCTGTCCTAGGTACCTACAGCATTGTCACAATCAGGTTATCAAGAAAAATCTCTCTCTGCACAAGATTAATTTGCATACAAACTAGGTGCATGCCAAATTAATCGTTTTACCTGGCATTCTCTGACAATTTATTTAATCAATGTGTACTTGTTTGGGATGTTCAATACCATATTTACTACTAAAAAGGTTATTTAGACGTAAGCAATATTAACACAGCCTATTACCTTTCCAGAACATGGCACCTGTTACAATCAGAGCATATACAGAATTAAACAACACAGAAGATGCACAAGTCCAGATGTATACAACACCCCACACCCCGACATGCTCTTAACTCTTCCCACTTTCGGAAACAGAAAGCTGAACTTTAGCTTCTAAAAACCAGTAAATAGTTAAGGTAATGCCTCCCATACCACCTTCCCATATATCTCCATCCTATACCTTCAGGGCAGACAACAAAACCCAGTTAACTTTGTGGCAAACTATATGTGTGTTTTGTTTTTTCCTAAGACCTGACATTTGCCCAGTCTTATAGATGGACATGGCTGTCTGGGCCTCCCTGAATATGAGGCAAGTCTGGTTATGGCCCAGATGGATTCTGACATCTGGAACGGATTCCCACCCATGGCCAGTCAAGGTTCTCATATGCTGTTGTTTTCCTTGCTTGTTTTGAGTATGGAATGTTTTATTCCAAAACCATGTGGAGATATATTTTATTTATTGGTTTCAGCTGTGGCCAGTTGTTACCCTATTTAACACCCACACATCTTCCATGGTTTTATAGAAAAAAAGTCACACAAAAATAAGCTGAAACAAGATTGCCATCAGTTCACCAAGAAACAAATTGGTAACTCAGTTCTGCTCTCATACTGCCAGCTTAAACACATCTCTCTCATAAGGAACAATCTTATGTAACCTGCAAAAGTAAGTCTTTAAACACCTCCATTCAAATTGCTGTGTTCCCATTTCCTCAAGAAATGTATTAACATTGGTATCAGATTCTGCTAGCACACACATACACTTACACTCACATGCACCCACGTGTACACAGGCAGCATACATCTTCTGAAGCATCAGTGATTTCTGAGTCACTTCCCTATAGTTTAAAATTATTACAATTATTACAAGTATTATACATTAATAACTATAATAATAAAATTATTACAATTATTTCACTTGTAACAAATACAACCAATTTAAATTAACCTAACCTAAATTGACCTGGACCCTTAGGCTTGCTTGCATTCATGGAGAGAAACTGTGTACTCTCAGACTTGTGTAGGAATACCTTTTTTCCAGAAACCATTGAAACACAGGTATAGAGGGGAAAGAGCACTGTTTCCATGCTCTTTTCAATATCATAAACCTATTTCTGCAGCAGCATTTCGTGACAAAACTCATGTCTATTTTACTGTTTGTTATGACCTCAGGTAACTTTCATCATTACTGTTTTTCTTCTATATAATCTTAGGATTTTTTCCCCTAAGACATATTAGCTTATGCTTTTTTCTAAGGTTAGCCTCATTTTATTATTAGCTGTTCATATTTCTGGTATCTCTGATTAACTGTCTATCTGTCATGGGATTGGCAAATGCTGCAAAATATTGAAAAAAACTGTTCAGATTTTTGTGTTCACACATGCTCTGCTTTCATCCCATGGGAGTTAAAGCCACACTCACTTGCCCCACAGCTGCCAGAGTGAATCCAAATCTGGGCTCCAAACCCAACAAGTGGGGTATACCCAGTAGGGTTAGTGGGGCTCAGGGCATGACTTGGGGATCACTGTGTCGGTGCAGGGAGTCACATAGGTAAATGCTACCAGTTTTCTTCTCACCACAGAATTCGTGGCCCTTCCAGGACCCCACAGGCCACATGAAACCATTCTCCAGACTGGGTCTGGTTTGCAGGTCTTATCTTCGACAACCTGCATCTGGTGGAATATTCACTAAGTGAAATATTAAAAAAAACAACTTTTGAGTAATTATTGAAGAACATTATTGGGTGAGATCCCTTTAATTTAATTTTTATAATTTTATTTTATATTTTATAGTCTTCCTTCATATGTTAATGCTGTATATTAATTATAAGCTTTCCACCTCCTGAATTCTGCTGCTCAGGGGGCAGGTCTGGCACCAAGACATCTCCCCCTTCTGCTTCTGGGGTGTGACCTACCCACTGTGAGGGGTACAACCCCATGCAAACAGCCTGCAGAACACATGTCATTTAGCCAGGTCACTGGGCATGGACAGGTCCAGGAATGGCGTCTAGGGGGACATGGCAGGGAGCAAGGTACGGGGATGGATCAGGTCCCTATAAGCTGGGGCTTCCTTCCTGGGTGAGGGGCAGTCATTCCCTCAAAAACACTTTTCTTCACTGCTCCCATCTGCCAACCACCCTAGGATGTACCACCAGCACTCTCATGCCCCAGTCCCAAATCCAATTTATAAATACATGAGACCTTCTTTTATTTACTTCCTCTTTAATTCTTTTATAATTTTTTTCCTTTTACTTCTTTTTATCCTTCAGTGGCCAAGTTCCTTCATTTCACCACCCTTCCCCCACCCCCACTTTATTTCCACCTTCCATTTTATTGCCTACCCAATCCCATTAACTCGCTGCCTCCCAACTTCATGTCCCTCAGCCTCCTCCCCCCACCCAGAAACCTGTCCTGGCTCACAGCCCTGCAGTGCAAACTCACAATTGTAGCTCCGACTTAGGCCCCTGCTCAGCAGCCCTTGAGCGGCAAGTCACAGCTGTGCGTGTAGGGGACAGTCAAGGAAGGATTTTATCTTTAAGGTGTGATTGCTCCAAACTTGTTAGCACTAACACTAACAAAACCTGAGTTAGCAGTCAACATTTGAGCAGCTCAAAGTAGCATGTGTAACAAAGTCTGAATATTTCATCTCTATAGAGGAATCAAAGAGGGACTAATGTGACAGATACTCTGACTGACTAATTAAAGCAAGGAAGGACTAAAGGAAATGCTCCTATAAGAGACTGCACCTTGTTTGTGTGTGCTGTAAAATGCTGCATCAATCTGCTTCACATAACAGCAGTTGCCCTTGCAACCAGGTAAAACCTCTAGAAAGGTAAAGGCAGGGCACATTGGCAATTCCCTGCTGCACGTGTGAAATGGGAACACGTGACTCTTCACGTGTGAGGGAAAATCACATTCCAAAGAGCACCTTTCCTGTTCTACCTGATACAACAGGACATACATAATAAGGACAAAGTTTCTGGCAATGTCAGCATACACAGCGTTCTAGTAAGAACCAAATATTCCCACTGATAATATCATTTTAAAGCTGAACAAATTATTATAAAATACCTGTCTAAATTAGCTCTAATTTTCTTAGAATTCCCCAAACCTCTAACTGCTGTCTCTCCCTTGAGAGGTCCAAAGCCCCAGTGATTTCTTCAGCCTTTCAGTTTATAGGGGTTATAGCCATGCAGTTGAGAACAATATGCAGTTTACTATACTCGCAGCAAGCTGTTGCAATTCATCCCCAAGACAAAAATACAAAAAATCAGACAAAGATCATTTAAGCATTTAAGTAATGACTCAGTATATGGAAAATTGTGATCTGCCATTGCAGGTGATTTAATCAAGTTATTGGCCATAAATTGTTTGATTGCCGTTATCTGACAAGAGAAAGATTTTACTAAAAGAATGTTTGTTAACCCCATTGGGAAGTGTGCTGAAAAGCTCAGTAAAGCCAACTGACATTGCTGGGAGAAACTGAGCTGGCTTTTCTTCTTGTGCATCAACAACATTGCTTGCAAAAATGTGGACAGCTACATGTAGGCAACCCCACAGTGGCCATGATTTAAAGACAAGAAGCCTGAGTTTGATCTCTCTCAGATCATACTGGTGCAGTTCCATTGATGTCAGTGCAGATCTTCCTGATTTACATTCTCTTTCTCCCTAGGAAGTTTTGTCATGCACATCATAACACCCAAGTACCTTGCAGCAATATTTTGGTCAACTTATAATATAATCAATCAATCTAGGTCTGTCTTTGGATTTCCCCTTCTCACTTGCACTGGAGGCAAAATTAATAAAATATGAGACCTAGGTCTAATCCTGAAGATGCGGTAATTTGTGGCTCACTTATTCTGTGTGAAGGAGTCCAACCAGTTCTCTGTAGGGCTGGATTATGTAACATTCACACTAGGCGTCTCTGTACTGCACTGTTAGGGGATGCCTCGATAGCATGACCTACCCAGAAGCAGTCTTCTTTACTGAGATCTTAGAGTCTTTTGCCAAAGACGGTGGATAGACTACTACAGTATGATCAAATGCCTTACACACTGGTGAGGACCCCTTGTATTTTTAGTTCTGCTAAGAAATACATTTGCTTCTAGTGTTCCTTTTTGGCCATCACTTTCCCATGTCTTCAGTCCAAGACAGGTGCCCTCTTAGGCCACATCCAGACATGTGTGGACATTTAGTTCCCCAGGGACAACTAGTAGCAGCGAACCTTGTGTCACCATTAGTTGTCCCCAAGGAATGCCTGTGCCACGTGGGCTCGGGCATGCGGCAAGTTACCCTGGCACTGACCTGGCCCCAGCAGCCTTACCTGGGACCCTGGGGGTCTCCCAGTGCTGCAAAGGCAGCTATCCTGCCACGCCAAGCCCGGCCAGGCTCTGACTTTGGGTGGTGCATGCTGCTGCCACATGCACAACTCCGCTTTTTTTTTTCTTTGGGTTTTATTTGGATTCCTGGATAGCCAAAGGGTAAAAAAACCCCACACTGCTGCCTTGCAGCACAGAGAACAACTGAACATCCAGTATGTGGAGCTGCAGACGTATCTATGGTGCCACATACTGCACAGCTGCGCTCATCTGGATGCAACCTTACAGAGCAAACCTGACGCTGTAAGTTACTCCATGCACACTTAGTCCTTTGTTAGTCTTGCTTCTACTCTGTCAGAAGCTGTAGAGACACATAATTAAAAATCACCCTCTACCCCAAGCTAGTGTAGTATTCCCAGTCCTGATTGTCTCAGAAAGGTAGACTGAGAATATATGGTCTGTATGTGTTTTCCAATTCTGTATTGATTGGACTAAGCATCCAGCACTCTACACTTTTTAAAATCCATTTTCTGTCACTTCTTGACAATCCTGACACTGGGGCAAGATAGACATCATGACTTTCAGGATAGTCATGTACAGGGTGGATGTGTCAGAGACACAGTTATCATACCCCAGTATCTTCATCATTTGACAATTAGACATTTGAACAGCCAAGAAATAAAGGAGTGATAACTATTCACAATAAAAATTTGAGCAATTTGTTATGAACTAAGTTTCCCAATGAAAATAATTTTACTGCAAAACAGGCCTTTGCTTTAAAAATAGATGTGAACTTGACTTATTTTTGAAAGAAGGTAATTTTTATGATAAAAATGTGGAATTCATATTAGCTCATTTTCAGTAATATCAGTGAAGCTACTTTTTAAAGCAAAAATCTATAAATGAAGCAGAAATATGAAATGCTGCAAAACTGGTCAAATAAAAGTTGTTCAGATAAAGTTCTGTGCAAACAAAATTGTGATTTTTGTATCTTTCTTCTTACTGACTCATCAGAAGAAGTCCTAGACCCAGAGTAAAACTATCTGACATGACATAAGGTCCCTCATTTGTTACACCAGAGCTGCATTTTCCCTAGTTCCACTTAAGCTATCAGGGGCCTGGATGGATTACCTTGCCTGTTCCTTTACTTGTTAAGGAAAACCTCATTTTGCAGTTTCTCTATTATGATCATAGAACTGCCCCAACATCTAAATAATTTAACTGGCTAAGGTTGATGTACTGTGGTCCCTACCCAAAACAGGGCAGCATGCCCAGATTCAAAGTCTATCAAAGTCAATGGATGCATGCAATTACTTTGTTTTTAGGCTGTCAAGATATGCACAAGCATCCACAGTTTGGAGAGCAGAAAGATAATTATGGGCCAAAATAAAAAGACATGGAGTTCTTTCAACTGAGAACACTCAAAAATCTTTAACTGAAGGAAAAAAACTAAAAGTCATAATTACAATTGTTTTCTGAAAGTAATTTAGCCAATTGCAGTTTCACTCTTATACTGTATAGCAGAGGTTAATATAATCTTAGTTAAGATAGATAAATTGGCTTTTTATTATTGGATTATAATCACTTGAGCAATTATAAAACCAGGTGTTGCTGATTGAAATCAATTATTCGTTCACCTGATCATTATACAGTTGATAAGGGCTCAGGATTGCTGCTCAAGCACACTTTGCCTAGTACTGAAGCCTCATTGAAAGACATTTATTAAGCCAAGATGCTTTGGGGAAAAAAGCCCTCCACTTAGAGGACAAGGATTCAAATCTTCTCAAAAAAGATGTGCAGGCTGTGGTGCCTACAAATCTTGATTTGTTCATCAAGTAGACCTGATGGCTGGCTCACTATTGAAAGGAGATGTCCTCAGTGTCCCTGCAGGGATTTTCTTGGAGCCTGCCTGTTTAAAATGTATATGCTGAGGAGTACAGATTTAAAAGAAATATTTAGATTCTCTAACCCTTAAAATGCTGCTGAAATATTCATTTTAGTGCACTTTCTCTAGAGTTTAATATTTTGGTTTCATGGAGCTCTTGTGAGCAATTTTTGTGGGTATTTTACTCAGTGGAGCACCAAAAGTAACTAATTTATGCATTAACTTTGCTCAAAGATATGGAATTTGCTAAATACAGTTTTAATAAATATGCCAAATGTTGAATTAGAAAGACAATAATAATAAAGTTTTAGCTTGGCCTCTTGCAACACATATTTGACTGAGGAGTCTGACAGCAATTACCAGCAATATAGGCAAAGTCATACTAGAACTTGAAGTCTTTGTTCATATTTATGCAAACAAAAAAGCTAACTAGAATTTCTAGCCAAAATATTAACTAGAGCAGATAAATGGAGTTTTTCTTCCACCACCCCTTCCCACCTCCCATAAATGATCAGAAATATGAGAGGTCTAGCAATACTCAGATTATTCGAAGTGAAAAAAATCATACTTTTTGACCTTGAGTTCACTAGTGAAGACACACAGCACATCATTGTACCATCCTAAGGGCCATTAATGGCTCTTGGGGCTCTTTCCCTTAGATTGTCCACACCTTAACACCTGAAACTAGTTTTAAGCACACTTTAGGTGGCTTAAAATTATGCCACTCCAAGACAAGTTTACCTCTCATCTATGCTACCAAGCTTGTGTTTTATTAACATATGGTCACTCCCCACAGATGAGCTGCCCAAGCTGCAGTCATACAGAATCCCAGGATGCAGTGACCCCCACCCTCCTGTTCTGTGTGGACAAACTTTCCACCTCCTGAATTCTGCTGCTCAGGGGGCAGGTCTGGCACCAAGCCAACTCCCCCCTCTGCTCCTCAGGTGTGACCCACCCACTCCTAAGGGTACAATCCCATGCAAACAGCCTGCAGAGCATATGACAGCTAGCCAGGTCACAGGGCATGGACAGGTCCAGGAATGGGGTCTAGGGGGAGACAGAGGAGAGCAAGGTGTGGGGCTGGATCAGGTCCCCATAAGCTGGGTCTTCCTTCCTGGGCAAGGGGAAGTAGCTCACCCAAAAACACTTGCTCTCACTGCTGCTGTCTCCCAAACATCCCAGGATCTACCACCAGCACCCTCCATGACCCAATCCCAAATCTAATTTATAAATACTTGAGACCTTCTTTAGCTTACTTCCTCTTTATTTCTTTGTAAATTCTTTTTTTCTTTTACTTCTATTTATCCTTCAGTGGCCGACTTCCTTCATTACACCACCCTTCCCCCACCCCCACTTTCTTTCCACCTCCCATTTCATTATCTATCCCCATCCCATTAACTCTCTGCCTCCCAACTTCATGTCCCTCAGCCTCCTCCCCCCACCCAGAAACCTGTCCTGGTGTAGCATGAACTGAATTAATGTAGCTGATGTTAACATAAAGTGTAATAATAGTGAAACGTAACCATGTTAGTTTTGTCCTGTAAGTAGCTTGAAAACTGCATTTTGTGCTCTTTTGCTTGACATAAGTGAATAAACTCTGTATGCCCTTTTTTGAATGAGTATATGTGAAAGGGTGAATGATGAGAGAATGGCATAGAGACTAGAGAACATTTAACTGTTTATGTAAGCAACAAGGCACCACATATAAGTTACCAGTCAGTAACCTAATTAATGGATGGCTGAAGAATCCCTGTGAGACCTAAGGCACAAAAGAGATAACAAGGAAGAAGAATACATGCATCCTGCCAGACAGGCAGCAAGAACACTCCAAGGCTGAGATACCAACTTTGACAACCAAACTGACCTCAGGCTGAGCTAAGCTAAGACAAATGAAGAACAATTGCAAGAACAGAAGCTGGGTATGGAAAACCCCAAAGTGCTGAAACAAAGGATGCCAGTCCTTATAAAAGAAGACTTAAAAAATGCCAAGTTGGGTGAGTATCTCTCTCAACTGCTGTTTCATTGGAGCACAGACATGTCTGTTTCACCCCTCTCCAAAGCCGCTATCTATAGAATCTGCATCTTCACTCAGTAAGGCCTGGGTTGGTCACCCAGTGCTATTATTGAACAACTGCTGCTGGTAACTATAATGTCTGAATGAAATGGTTGTTTTCTGTTTGTGTGTGCCTATGTCTATGTTTTGTGCACGATGATTTGTGTGTCTGTATGAGAGATGTGTCTGAATCTCTATGTTTAATTCATGTATCAATAAACACAGCTTTTTGCCTTATCCCCCTTTATAAGGTCTTGCTCTTGACTTGGCAATTGAAATTTAAAATAACACTGGCTCATCAGCCCTGTAGTGCAAACTCACAATTGTAGCTTCTAGTTAGGCCCCTGCTCAGCAGCGCTCGAGTGGCAAGTTACAGCTGTGCAGGTGGGAACGGTCAAAGAAGGATTTTAGCCTTAAGGTGCAATTGCTCCAAACTCAAGTTAGCACTAACACTAACAAAACTCAAGTTAGCAGTCAACATTTGAGCAACTCAAAGTAAAATGTGTAACAAGGTCTGAATATTTCACCTTTTTGAAGAATCAAAGAGGGTCTCTACTATGTGACAGATGCTGATTGTGTTGCTTAACATATAACTGGAAGAGCTCAAGTATTAGGATGATCAGAGAATTACACAACCCTCAAGACAATGAAAGAGAACATAAATAATCCAAACCAACTTTAAAAATCTCATGAATAATAGGTTCTCCAACCTGTTCCCTGTAAGCAAGTGTGAGTAAAATTTGGTTAGGTGTCCAGTGAAAAGCTAGAAGCATAACAGTTGTTGAAAAGGTGGAAATCAGCAAGTACATAAAGAAGACTATTTATGAAAACTGTCTTTGTTCACTTTTCATTCTCTATCTTAATTTATTTTCTCCCAGCTGTTCAGTTCACATATCTATGCTCATCGTCACACAGACAGAGAGAAGACTACCTATTGTTTGAGGAGTTTTGCAAACCAGAGTGTGCAGAGTATGCAGACAATTATCTTAACCTAGTACCTGGAAACTCCTCTTTCATGAAAAGATTGTCTGGATAATACAGAGATGGCACACCACTCCCTTCTCCACTGTATTCCACCTAATCCTATATGCCAGGACATCCTCTTCATGCTGTAGACAGCCTGGCACATAATAGAATAGCTCCTGGGCAGCTCTTTTTTTATCTGAGGTCTCAAATCAGCAAAGGAATCATGAGCAATAAGCATCTTAGATTTAAAAAAAATTCTCATGTCCTAGAGCTGTCTGAATTTTGTGCCAGAAAGAAAAAGTTAGTAGGCAACAGGAATGTAATAAAAATCTTCTGATTCATAGATAGTAGAGTCAGAAGGGACCCCAATGGGTCATCGTGTCTGACCCCCTGTCCCAGGCAGGAAAAGGACCGAGGTTGGACGATCCCAGTCAGGTGCCTATTTAGCCTTCTCTTGAAGACCTTCAAGTTAGGTGATGTCACCACCTCTCTTGGCAGCCCACTCCGGATTCTGGCCACCCTTACTGTGAAAAATTTCTTTCTAATGTGTAACCTGAATTTATTCTCCACTAGTTTGTACCCATTATTCCTAATTACTCCTAGGGGTGCCCTGGTAAATAGTGCATCTCCAACTCTTTTGTCCTCCCCTGACAAACTTATAGGCTGCTACAAGGTCTTCCCTCAGACGTCTCTTGTGAAGGCTGAAGAGATCCAAATCTCTCAACCAACCCTCGTAAGGTTTTGTATGGAGGCCACTAACTATACTAGTGGCCCTCCTCTGGACCCTCTCCAGGTTCTCTGCATCCCTCTTGAAGTGCGGCATCCAGAACTAGCCACAGTACTCCAAGTGCAGCCTGACTAATACATCATAGAGGGGGAGCATCACCTCCATTGATCTGTTGGTCATGCATCTGCTAATGCATGATAAGGTGCAATTGGCTTTGTTGATGACTTCATTACACTGTCAGCTCATGTTCATCTTGGAGTCAGCTATGACTGGTCAATTCCTTCAGCACCTGTGGATGGAGGTCATCTGAGGCTGCTGACTTGTACCCATCCAGCCCCTCCTTAACTAAGTCAGCACTAACCATTGGCAGTCTAGTGCCTTCTGGACATCTATCTATGTTCACATTGCGGGAATTGTCTTGGCCAGTACTTAGGAATACTGAAGTGAAGAACTCATTGAAGAGCTCCGCCTTTTCCCTTGTGTTGGCCATCAACTGTCCTGATTTGTCCTGCAGGGGCCCTATGTTACTCTGTGCCTTCTGTTTGCTTGCTATATATCTGTAGAAGGACTTTTTATTGTCCTTGATTGTTGTAGCCAGCCTATGCTCCAGTCCTGCCTTGGCCTGCCTAACTGATTCCCTGAAATAGTGCACCAGAGAGGTATATTCCTCCTTGTAGCTGCCTCCCACTTCCTCTGCCTATACATCTCTTTCTTTGCCCCAAGTCTTGTCTGTAGTTTCCTGTACTACCGAGGGTTTTTTTTGTCCCCTTGTCCCCTTCCCAGCATAATGGAATAGTCTCCTATTTTGCCACAAGGATCACTCACTTGAGAAATCACCAACCCTCCTGGATCCCCATATTCTCAATGCCTTTGAGTTCAGTCACCTCACTAACTAACCTTCTAAGTTTACTAAAATTGGCCCTTCTGAAGTCTAAGACTTTAGCCTTGCTGGTTATTTTCCCCACCATTCGTTGGATTGTAAATTCGATCAAATGATGGTCACTGTCTCCTAGGCTACTGTGCACTCTCAGGTTACCCACAAGATCATCCCCTGTTGCTAAGCCCAGGTCTAGCAAGGCGTTACCTCTGGTGGGACTAGACACCTCCTGGGTTAGGTGGAGGTCCTGCACGCAGTTTAATAACCTATGTGAGCAGTTTGTTTTGGCTGTCTGCTCCTCCCAGCAGATATATGGGTAATTTAGGTCCCCCGTGACCAACGCCTCTCTCGCCTGAAGGGCCTCTGACAGCTGCCTGGCAAATACCAGGTCTAGCCTGTCATCCTGATGAGGAGATCTGTAGTAGACTCCCACTACCAAGTCCTTTTCCTCTGATGGATGTAAAGTATTTGATACTGTCTCATGAAATACTGTTTGAAAAATTAGTCTATATTGGCTAGGAAAGTAATACTGATAGGTGGAATGAAAACTCTTTAAAAGACCATAAACAAAAAGCATAAATGACAGGGAAGTCTGTTATTAAAAACTATTTAGCAGAGCAGATTTTAACGTTCTATTAAAGATATAGAAAAAAAGCAGAAACCACTCATTTGTGAAATTTGCAGTAATACTAAATTCTATAGCTGGAAAAATAATCAATAGTAAATAATTAAGTAAATAAATATCAACTTTAGTTTATGATTTTTCTTCAAAAAAATCACTGTGTAAAATTTCTACAGGCCACTTCCATGAATAATTGTTTCTCTATACAGCCTACACGAACACTTCAGTTTAGCTAATGTTCAAGTCTGAGCTGTGGTCGGAGACTGCAATAGTACTTGTGGGCTAGAAGGTATATAATCTGATCTAACTATCAAATATAAATATAAAAGTATTTACGTTAATATACAGTATTAATATATGAAAGAAGAATATAAAAATTATAAAAAAGTAAAGGGATCTCACCCAATAATATTCTTCACTAATTGCCCAAAAGTTGTTTTTCTGAATATTTCACTTAGTGAATATGCCACCAGATGCAGGTTGCCAAAGATAAGTCCTGCAGGCCAGACCCAGTCTGGAGAGTGGTTTCATACGGCCTGTGGGGTCGGGGAAGGGCCACGAATTCCGTGGTAAGGAGAAAACTGGTAGCCTTAACTTCTGGCTGCCTGGACTGATACAGTGGTCCCTAATTCCTGCTCTGAGCCCCACTAACCCTGGTGGGTATGCCCTACTTACTGGGTTTGGAGCCGAGATTTGGATTCACTCTGGCAGCTGTGGGGCAAGTGAGTGTGGTTTTAACTCCCATGGGATGAAAGCAGAGCATGTGTGAACACAAAAGTCTGAACAATTTTTTTTTCAGTATTTTGCAGCATTTGCCAGTCCCATGACAGATAGACAGTTAATCAGAGAGACCAGAAATATGAATAGATAATAAAAAAAGAGGCTAGCCTGAGGAAAAAAACAGAAGCTAATATGTCTTAGGGGAAAATATTCTAAGATTATATAGAAGTAAAACAGTAATGATGGGAGTTACCTGAGGTCATAACAAACAGTAAAATAGACATGAGTTTTGTCACGAAATGCTGCTGCAGAAATAGGTTTATGATATTGAAAAGAGCATAGAAACAGTGCTCTTTCCCCTCTATACCTGTGTTTTAATGGTTTCTGAAAGAAATGTATTCCTATTTGTGCACCAAAGCCCTAATCCTTGACATCAGTAGGCTTCATGTACACCCACACAGAATCAACTGTGTAATGCAGTCCTAGGAAGTGGAGTTGCAGAGGTACTTAGGACTTCCTGTACACGTCTGCTTGATGTTCTAATTAGAAAGCTCCAGTGTCACTGCAGCAACACATGTATTAACCCCCCATGGCCGCATCCACACATGCAGGTATGTACACTTGCAGCTGCTCAAATAGGAGCGGCGCAAATTTGGCCTGGGGATTTTTGCCTCAACACAGATGCCCAGACATGTACTTTGGTGTGGGGCAAGTTGTGCCACTTGGTGGGGAGGGGATCCTCTGCTCATGCCGCTGCCCGTCTCGGGGAGGAGCCCACCACACTGCACTGCACTGCACCCCAGCACTACACCACACCTTCTTCACTCACGTTCCAACCTGCTGCCCAGCCTACTGCAACGTCGTGGTCAGGGAACAGCCTGGGGAGGGAGCCTGCACCGCCTGTGGGGCCCTCCCCCGTGATCACTGCTGCAGCCTAAAGGTGCCTTGCCTGCCCCAGCTGCTTTGGCAGGTCACTTCCCTGCCTTTACCTCCACTTTCACCTGAAGCACACCCCCAGTGGCTGAACTGGACAGCTGCTACCACTGCTGCTGCTGCTGCTGCCCCCTCTCAGGAGAGAGGAAACTTCCCTGCTGCACCACCTTGCACCACTCAACACCACAGCTGCACTGGGTTACTCCCTAATTGACTGACTGCTCCTGCACTCCTACACCTGCCTCCCTGCATCTGATCCTGCTTTGTGTTCCTGCTTACTGTCCTGCTGCTGAGTGTCTGGTTGGAGGCTCATGGTGGAGGGTGAGTACACCCCCTCAAGCCCCTAGAAGAGCTGGGGACCAGAGTGGTCCTCAGCTCCATCCCTCCCTATATCCCTAGTTGGGCCCTGCTTCCCCAGCTCCAAGCCTTGGGGAGGGTTATCTCCCCAGTGGTGGCCCTCTCCCTGGGGTGCCAAGAACCCAGCCTCCATCACGTGCACTCATTTCATCACCAGGTTATGATCCAGGTGACAGCAGGAGCGCAGCTGGAGGCTGAGGGGTGCCTTGCAATTCCTTTCTGGGGGCCCTGGTGGGGGTTTTCTATACACTGAGGGACTTGCAGTGCTTATGGTGCTGCACCCTGGGGCATTTTTGTCACAGGTGTCCCCTTGGCCAGGAAGAGAGGGCATCCAAGGGTCCCCTGGTGAGATAGGTGCCCCTGCCACTGGTGCCCCTCCCCCCTCAGACTCCCCTGGCACCCCAGCCACATCATCCAGCCCCCCTGTGAGGTCAGGAGACCCTGCCCCCAAACCATATTGGTGCGGTCTCAGGGAGGGCAGCAGCTGCAAAGGGAAGAAGGGGATCAGGTCCCCCCTCCCAACCTTCACCTTAGTCATGCTCCCACTGTAGCTGCCCCGCCCTCCCAACCTTCACCTTCTCCTACTGGAACCTGTCCACCTGAGGACCACCCTATGGCTGAGTGGGTACAGGTGCCCTCCAGGCACGAGGCCAAGAGCCCTCTGACATGGGGCAATCCCCTGCCATCCGCCAAAGACCATCACATGGGGAGAAGGAGTGGCCCAGCTTCTGGGGGCCTCCTCAGCTGCTCCTGATGCCCCACCCCTGGGAAAAATTAAATGGGTGATCCCCATGGTGGAGACTTTGGGGTTGCTGGACAGTCCTGAACAGAAGTCCATGGAGGTAGCCCCTCACTCCACTGGCCAGGTCCTACCCCCTAAGACCACAGGTGCCAAGGCTGAGGCCTCAGCCAACTGAAAGGAAGTTCTGGTAGTGGAGCCCTTCCCCTCTGATGATCTGGGGCAGACAGAGGCCCTGGGGCTCACCTTAGTGAGTCCTGAAGAGGGAGGTCCCCTTTCCCAGTACCCCAAGGCAGACACTGAAAACACCCCGATGCCTAACAGATCTCTTCCCTTCCACTCCCAGAAAAAACCTCACTTCCAGCCTGCCCCATGGTCCTGCACCAGAATGGGTCAGGGAGGGGCCTCCTGATCAAGAGGCCAATCTCATAGGAGGCGCCACACAGACCCCCCCTTGCGCTCCAGCTCTACCCTACCATCTTGAGAAGAAGCCGCCCTCCCCCCCCCGAGCTCTCGCAATCCCAACCAGAGTCCGGGGTCTTAGCAGACCGGATGGGGCAGGGGGTCAGATGGTGTTTAAGGAGCCCACTGAGCCCCAGGACCAGGAGGAGGACACCCAAGAACTGGCAGGCTACAGACCTCTCAGTCCCCGCAGTCCCTAGGGGTGAGCTACTTACATTTCTTGACTGCGACTACACCTGGTCCATTGGTAAGGTACAGCATGCCTTGGATTGCTGGGTAGTTTTTGACAGTATCCTCGCCACTGCAAGGGTGCTGGTGGGGGAAGGCAAGGGACCCATAATCTGCAACACTCCATCACCCACAGTCATGAGGTCATTTAAGATCATGACCCTTAATGTCCACCGCTGCAGGAAGGGTCTCCAGAGGTGCTGGGTGCTCTCCTTCTTTCAGAAGGGGGGGTTACCTTGTAGTGTTCTTACAGGAGACCCTGACGACTCCATCTGATGAGCCTAATTCATGGCTGGACTGGAGAGGCAGGGTCTTTTTTAGTCACCTCTTGGCTACCTCTTGCAGGGTGACCACCTGTTCTCCCCAGATCTGCAGCCAGAGGTTCTCCAGGTCACTGAGGTGGTGCCAGGATGCCTGCTGCACCTTCAGGTCCAAGTAAAGAAGCTGGTCCTGAAACTTCTGAATGTGTATGCTCCTGCAAAGGACACAGAGTTGGTGGATATTTTCTGCCAGGCAGAAAAATAGACAGGAGCTTCTGGGCCTCAGCCAGTTGGCACCTTGGGACACTACCCCTCCTGCCAGCTAGACTGCTAAAGCATCCCCGAGAGTGCCCTGCACCCTCTACCCACTGCAACAGTTTGGCAGTGGGGGCTGCTGCCTGGCTGTGACCTGCTGCCACCTGCAACAGCATGTGGCCCCAAGGCTGCATGCCTGCCAGACCTGTATGGACATTAGAGGCATCTGCAACTCTGGGCCAGCTGCCAGAGGGCTCTGGCACCCCAGTTGGCCTCTGTGCAGCACTACTGCCATGTGTACCACCACCTGGCCATCTGGGCAGCTATCGCCCAAAAGATGTTCTCAGGGTAGCCTGCTTTGAACTGGCAAGGCATGTCCCCCTGGCCCCAGCTGGCCAGGAGGTCAGCCACCTCCAGCTGGGTCCTGGGTCCCAACTTTGAGCAGGCTTCTCTGCCTGGGTCCTGCCACTTGCCTCACTAGCATGACTGCTAGTTTTGCCTATTTAAAAAGTGAAAAATCCCTGATAAAAAAATCCCAAAGTCACCCTTTAAATACCCCAAAATCCATGTTCTTCAACAAGTAAAACAAAAGGTCACTAGTCACACCTATATATGTAGAGAGAGAGAGATCAAATCAGTTGGGCAATGTTTTAATGATATATTTACAATTTTAAAACAATTTGGAAGCCTACTATGCCTCCATCATCATAATAAAATAAATTCTAAATATCTATACAGTTTGGCATTGACTTTTGGTGCTTTTGTCATAGAAAAATCATAGACAAATCCCTCCCTCTGGCCTGGCTTTACGCAGCTGAGCAGCAGCCCTGCTGGGAGTGCAGCCCTGGTTCTCCCCTGTCTCCCACCACCTTGCTGCTGGCTGTTTTGAAACTCAAAATGTTTTGAAACTTTCAAAACATTTTGACTAGCCTCATTTTGTTTCAAGGCTGTTTCAAAGCCCTTCATTTTGATTCAATTTTGCTGTTTCGATCTTGAAATGAGTCAAAACAGTGTCGAATCAAAACAGCCAGTGATATTTCACAGGCCTAGCATTCATCATATTTAGTCCAAATAGACTAAAAAGAAAAAGTCTGGCTAATTATAGTTTATGTACAACAACTAGTAATGAGAGTCATTTTGACTCCAGAGCTGCGGACACCACAGATAGTGTCCAGTGATACAAGATAATGTTGTGTTAACTCCTATGAAATGTCACAACAGCTTAGGTTCCTCTTGTTCACCAAAGATGCATCACTAAAACCATTGCTGCACCTCCTATCTGGTCTTCTTCAGGCTTCTTGGCCATCTGTGGCTTCTTTCTTGCGTATAAGCCTGGGTGAATCCAATTCTGTTCTGCAAAAAATATCACACACCAATTTTAGTTTACAATCACCCACTCTTGAGGTTTGGTCTTAATAGGATATGGGATGTGGGGTGTGAGAGGAAGGAAATGGGAACAAAGTCTTACTTGCCACTGCTCACAATGTGAAGGCTGCTGCTGCTGACTACTGCTGCAGCACCATGAACTTTGGTGGCAGCAACCCTGTGGCTGGGCTCCTGTTTGCTTCCCTATGGCCCCCAAATATATTACTGGGTACAGGGCTGTGGCTGCTGTGGCACAAGCTTCCCAGGTCTTGGTGGGGAGCATCATCCTGTTTACCCCCGGTCTCTCAATACACAGCTGAGTGCGGCATTGCCCTGTCCTGCTTCTGTGGCTGGGCAGGGGCAGCACAGGGCTGCACAAGTGCACATGCCATGGCAAAGATTCCCAGGACTGGGGAGTGACTCTGGCAACCCTCAATAGTTGGTGCCCAGCGCAGCTGCCCTGCTCTACCCACCCTTGTTATGTTACTGCTTATCAATGCGCTCAACTCTTTGCCTTGGAGCCTTTAAATACAAGACACATAAACTGTTCAGAATCAAGCTATCCCCTTGCTTGCTTGCTTACTCTGTTTTCGGCCTATGAATCTTGTATTCTTTGATCCTCCACCTCCATCCTTTGATTACCATTCTGTTTTGTGCTGAAAGTAATGCTGTCTGGGTGTATCTGGACTGCTTGGAACAGACCTACTAGGCTGGGTTCCTCAGGAGATAGGGGCTCCATGCTATGTGATTTCTGGCTCCCGGCAAGGTAAAGCATGAACCACATATGTAAGTGTTTCAGCACAGAAGACAGCATTTCAGGTGCCTAGGAATTTAAGTAAAGAATGAAGCAATTCACTGTCATTTAGGTGCTTTCAGGATTATATTAGATTAGTTTAGCAGGTTTTTATGGAGTGCTGCTAGCCATGCTGTCCCACCACCTCCCTGCTCTCACAGCCTATGTTACAACTAAGGAAATGTGATACAACAATAAGGTGACTCACATAGTGAAGGGATAGATTTGTCAAGCTCTGTGAAAATGTTTTTGAAAATCAGCAGGACAAAAAGTGAATTGTCCTAACAAGGTAAATGAAAAAGAAGGTAGGAAGCAGGGTCTAATGAAGTTTTTCAGAAACTCATTTCCTGCAAAGGATTTTGGAATGGGGTCGTAGCAGCGAGACGCTGTGGAAAAGAAAGGGAAGAAGTTCAGCATGTAGCTTTCTACAGACAAAGAAAGTCCTTTCTCCCCTTCATTACATCTCCTTTATCAAACCTCTACATCTTATTCCCCATATTTACCTGAATAGATACAACCCCCAATAATTAGATTCTATAGGTAGAAAATTTGGTATAAAATCAATCACTAAAGGTTTGCCTTGAATTAATCCCCCTCTCACTACTACAATAGGGAAAAATCATCTGGGGGAGTTAAGTAGCCCCCTTGCCATCTACTTCCAGTTTCTTCTTCCTGCTACCCTTCCCTACTTTCTACCTTTCTTTTCAGATCCTGATCTCCCTGAGAACATGGAAGTGAGGGGTAAATATGAAATAAACATGTGCACAGTAGTTGGTTTGAAAGACGAAAAGTTTTGCTCAAAAAATAACAAATAAAAACAAAAAGCCAACGTTCCCATCAGTGGCACAGCTTCTCAGCCACCATTGGCTAAGATCAAGAGGCCCAGGCAAAGCCCCAGTATACTCCCTGAATTAATGCTAGAGTTGCTGGGGGATATTGATGGAGCACCAGGATAGAGGTGGATTTCTTGGAGCCTAGCACAGCATCTGTGGCAATCTGGAAGAGGAGACTAACAGCTTTGGAAGGGAAGCAGATCAAGAGTTGAGAAGCAAATTAAAGACCAGAAATGCAGGTCCAGAGACTGATGAAGGATGGATGAAAGTGGGGAAGAAGGGATAAAAGATGGTAGGTAAGAAAGGTGTGGTGGGATCAGCAGTGTTGAAGGAGGCTTTACTGAAGAAAGCAACAAGGGAAGAGACCAGTCAGCGGGAAGAAAAGGAGAAGAAGTAGAAAAGAGGTGAGGAGAAGGAAATGAGGAATGAAACAGTGATTGAAGGGCAGATGAAGACTATTGGGAAGAATAAACCAGATCTGCAAAGAGAAAGAAGGAGGGAAGGAGAGAAAGACAGAGTGGTAGGTAATCTACTCCTGGGAATAAGAGCAATAGTAACAGGAGAAAGAAAGCAGAGAAGTCAGACAATGAATAGACATTAATTTTTAGGAAAAAAAAACATTGTTTGAAGTTTTGGATGTTAAAATGGAACATTTGAATAGCTTGATTGCCTTTCCTAACCAGAAGTCTTGGGAAATTTTATATTGGATCCAATAAGGATTTTTGGAAGATGTATGTGGCAGTAGGCGAGAGAGAACTGAAGGGGATAAGTTATTGTCCCCGAAGAGACGAGAGAAAGGACAATAATTGACTGTACACAGCCATGCATGAGATAGGGAGGGTAAGTTATTTTCAGGCAGTCCCTGGACTTATGACACAATGGGTTCCTGAAAACCGTGTCTGAAGTCGAAACGTAACTCGGAACCACTTTTGTTTTAAGAATGTTATAAATGGGGGATTGGTTCCTGAACTAAGGCCCAATATCCTACTTTCACCAAAAATAACCCAGAATTTTGTACTTGATCAATTATAGATGAGTAATATAACTACATTAACGTATTTATATCGTAAATAGCAATCAGATTGATTTGGAAGGACTTCCTTGAGGTGACTTTGCTGGACTTTTTGAAGGGCTCTTGACTAGAGTCTTCTCAGGAGTCTTGGCTGCAGGTTTTTTCTGGAGTCTTGTCTGCTTTCTTGAAGAAAGTGTCCAAGGAAGTTTGGACAGATGTTCTCCAGGGAGATGAGCAATGTAGCGAACTTGTTTGCGGTGTGGAGCCGCATCGGATCAAGCACTGTAAGTCAAAACTGATGTCAAAGTTGAAACTGGGTATCAATTTATAAAATGTTGTAAGTGTGAAATGTTGTAACTGAAAGACTCCCTGTATATTCAGACAATACTTGATAAATATAGTATAAGGATGGGAAAGCGGAGAGCTCAGGTGGTAATGAGGGCAGACGAGAGGAGTCCTAGTAGGATAATGCACTTATCACCAGTAAACCAAGTAGGACCACACTGAGGGTTTACAATATTTTGCACAGCCTAAACTGTGTAGCAAGTGTGGGTGGAAGGACACCTGGCCACATACTGCCAGTATGCAATTTGCTATAGATGTGAAGGGAAAGGACACAGGGAAGCAAAATGGCAAGAAATACTGAAGTGTGTTTTTTGCAGGGAAGGGGGATACTTACAGCACCAATACCTGTGGTCCTTCTGGAATAAAGCCAGTTCTACAAAGGGGCAGCAGAGATAGGAAAGGAAAAAGTGGGCATTAAGAAATTGAGTCAAATTAATTTACAGAGGAAGAGACACCATGAGAAAGAAGAGCCAGAGAGGAAGACAGTGAAATTTCAGTAGGTGAAGTCGTGCACCTGGCAACAGAGGACGGAAAAGAAGGGAAGATAAGTGGAAAAGGTGACTGTGAGACAAAGGAAAGAGAAGGAAGGAGGAGAGACTGATACAGGAAGAAGATGAAGAAGGAGTGAGGATAGAACAGGAGAAAGAGCCAAAGTGAGAAAAGAAAGCAATCACATGCTAAGAAAAAAACTTAGAAAAAAAGAAGGCAAACAAGAGAGAGCGGAGAGGAAGACAGGTTGACAAAAAGCTCAGAGTTAATGCGGTCTGTGTCTAATGCAGAGGGGAAAGGAGAGGGAGGGAAGTGGAAAGGTGAGGGAGAGGGGAAAGGGAAACCTTTCTTAAATGTTAAAGCAATAAAACAACTAGCAAAGACTACAGGGATGTGAAGAGGGGAAGAATTAGAGCCAACAGTGTTAAGCAGCAGCACAGAAGACTTCCAAAGTGATAGAGATGTGAAATTTAAGTGGACAAGCATGACTTTGTGTATTGCAGTTATAAAATGTCAGAAGCGTGCTATTCAGGAAGAGTTGGGAAAAGATTATGCCAATACTGAGCAGAGTAAAAGTGGATATAATATGTTTGCAGGAGTGTGGAATCCCATGGGAGAGGGATTACAAGCATTTTGTAAAGAGATTGGGATAATAGGGACCATCACAGTTGGGAGGGTGGGGTTGGATACAAACGAAGTGGCTGGAGTCACAATTTTTCTCAAGAGTGAGAAAGTGGAAGTGCAGCAAGTGCAAGTGTCTGTGAAAAGGAGACTGCAACTAATGGTGGGGGAGTTTGGGAAGAAAGTGTTAGAGATTTTTAATATATATGCACTGGCTGAAACAAGGAAGGATCACCCTGTTTAAGAAATTAGAGATGTGTGTAGACAGAGGCAGGTAGCAAATTCTGGTGCGGGATTTCAATTGCATTATTGAGGAGGGTGATAGGAGAGGGGATGGAGGGAAGGGAAAGCTTGTCAAAAGTACTGATTAGAAAAATAAAAGAAGGAAGTTTAAGGGATGTATAGGCTGGTGAGAAGACGATTACAAGGATGGAACTGAGTAGGAGACAGGTGTCAGAGACTGATTTTGTATTAACGTCAAAAGGGCTAGGGTTTGGAAAGAAGGAGATCTTGGATGCGACTTTCAGCAATCACCGGTCACTGAGAATGGATACAAATTCAGAAAAAAGCAAAAGGTAGGGGGAAAGGGATGTGGAAGTTAAATGTTCAATTATTACAACATGTTTTGAAGTCTTGTCAAGAATAGGTGGAACTGTACAAAAGATGGAGGACTCTGAAGAGATATTACAAGAGTGTCTGGGACCAGAGCATCTAGATTATGACAAAGAGAAGAACAAGAGGTTTTTTCAGAAATATTGGTCAAAGAGAAGTGAGAAAGAGGATGGAAGAGTTAGAAGAATTGCAGGCAAGGAAGTAGGAATTGTTAAAAGGAAGTGATAAGAGGAGTGCGGGTGAAAGAACTGGAAGACAAAGTGATGGCTTGAAGAATGGTTCAAAAGGAAAACTGGTAAGAAAGTCTTTCTGACCAGAACACCTTGGGTGGAGAAGGGGAAAGGATGGTGAACATACGTTTTGGTGAAATACAGGAAAAGAAGGAAGGAACTGACAGCAGTTAGACCTGAAGAAGAAATCCAAATAGAAGAGAATGCAAAGGTGTTGGACACGATGGCAGAGTTTTATAAAGAGTTATACAAAAGAAGAGGAGTGGACAGTGGAAAAATGAAGGTGTTTCTTGTGATAATAAAGGAAGAACTAGAAGATGGAAAGAAAGAAAAAATGGACAGGTTAAGTATGAGATAGGTGGAGGACTGCTTAAAAGCTTGCGAGAGAGGGAACATGCCAGGAAGAAACAAAATTTCAGTGGAATTTTATGGAAAAAAATGGTAGTGGCTGGGGACAGATTTAATAGAGACATATCAGGAAATAAATGGAGGGTAGGGACATAGGGGCGGATTCTGAAGAAGGTGTGGTAATGTTGATATTCATAGAAGGCAGCTGGAGGCGAATAATCCCTTTAGCTGTAGACTACAAATTGATGGCCAAATTATTGGCCATGACAAGGCATGACTGTTTAATAAAGGCAGACATTCTTCCGACAAGACTGTGATATGGTGGAGGAAAGGGATTATAGACACTTTGAGAAAAGGTGGAGATGGGGACTTCTTGGTGGTCAGGGCAAATTAAAACAAACTGGCTAGAGTGCCAATACTCTTAAAGAATCCAGATGTGAGAACCAAGCTAGAGGAAGACATCGGCGTCGGACTACAGCAAATGCTAATGTCAGTCAGGGGAGCAGAATTAGAAAGTTTCAACATATATGCACCACCAGAGCAGGAGGGGAGGAAGGCTCTGCTTAGAAAGCTAGCAGTTTGTGGTTAGAGGGAGACTGCGGATAATATCAGGGGACTTCAGCTGCATAATAGAAGCAGGTGACAAACCAGGGGAAGGAGGAAACAGAGCTTTAGACTGTTCATCCAATTTGTTAGCGAACATAAAAGAAGAGTCACTAAGAGATGTGTGGGCAGGGGAAAAACCTTTCGCTAGAACTGGCCCCAGTGGAAAGTAGCAATCAATAACTGACTCTGTATCAAAAGAAACAGAGATAAGGAAAAAAAGAAACTAAGTGTGGCATTTAGTGATCACCGGATGCTGGAGGCAGAACTGAGTCTTGATAAGAGCCCCGCAAGAGGAAGGAGAGTGTAGAAGTTAAAAGTGTGCGACTGTTACAAGATGGGGAGATATGTCAAGCATACATGAGGCAATAAGATGGGTGGACAACACTGAAGAAATACTTTAGGAGTACCAGAGAAGGATGGTGGAAAAAAAGATGGGAAAATTCCTGTAGGAGGAAGGCCAAAAAACCCCACAGGGAATGAAAGAGCTGAGAGAGTTTCAAAGAAAGATGCAGGAGCTGCTAAAGGAAACCACAAAAAAAAGACGACATGTGCAAGATGAAATAGAAGAAACAAGGCTCTTAATAGAAAGCTGATTTAAAATAAAGATTAGAGACAAAAATGTTTGCAGCACAAGTACCATGGACGGGAGAAAATGAAGATTGGTAATGATACTTTTCAGCCAGTGATGAAGGTTGAAGGACAGCTCAAAGTGGAGGAAGAAGGTGGTCCCCTTCACATAGAAAAGAAGGAGGTGCTGTTGGAGGCAAAGAGAAGTTTTATGAAGAGCTATATCAGAAGAAGGAAATAGACAGGAAGAAGATGAAGGTATTTCTGGAAGAGATTGAAGAGAAAGTAGAGGAAGAGGAAGCAAAGAAAATGTAAAGAAAAATAAGCTTAAAAGGACGTGGAGGAGCGCTTAACAATTTTAAAAGAGGGAAAATCACCAGGAGCAGATGGACTAGTTATTGAATTTTATTAGACATTTTGGGCATGGGTAGGGAGGGATTTAATGGAAGTTTTTTGAGGAAAATAGTGGAAACAGGAGAGGCAGTGAAAGATTTCACAAGAGGAGTTGTGATCTTACTCTTTAAGAAAGAGCAGAAGGAACTCCTGAAAACCTGCTGGAGACCAATAACACGCCTTAATATGGACTATACGTTGGCCTTGGCCGTCCCAACCACCGTCTGACATTGGCATATGTATGTAGCTTTTCTCCTCGTGCTGAATCAAAGCCAGACTCCCTCCTTCTAACCCTTTAAAGGGCTAACTCAGACTTTAATGGTCTACTCGCTCAAAATAAAGATCCAATGAACTGTAGATTTTAAATACTTAACATAACTGTATTAAAAATTGAAAAAAGTATTGGCAGCCCCCCCCCCCCCTCAATTTTGAATGACAGTTCAAAGTTTGTAAGACACAGTGTGGAATAAAAGAAAACTATTACATCAAGGAAACTCATGATAACTTTAAAAAATTAAATTACTGTATTTACTCAGATAAAAGATGACCCCACATATAAGACAACCACCCAATAATTAGATTCTATATATGGAAAATGAATAAAGTTTGGAGATATATATATAAATGAATACATTTGTTATAATTTTCCAGGTCTAGAATCGAATTATTGGAGGTTTACCTTTAATTCGTTCCCCTCCCACTGCTACAGCAAGGGAAATAAATCTGCAGGGGTCAGGTCACCCTTTGCTCTCTGCTTCCCCCTAACATTTTCCTCTAACATCCCCTTTCCTCTCTCCTTACCACCAGACCCTGCTCCCCCTGAGCACAAGGAAGCAAGGAGGAGCAAATTTGAAAACAATAACCTTGAAATTAAACATGGCTGTAGTACTCTGCATATTCATGCACTTACTGGTAGTCTCTCCAGAATTGATGCTGCAGGGACAATGCCTGGCTGGTGCTGGTGCCTGCCGGGTCATTTCAAGCTGAATGCAGGGTTGCTGGCCACCTAGTGCAGGGTCAGTCACGTCAAGCTGCTGCCTGCCAGTGTGTGCCAGCTTGCTTTGTCACCCTCTGGCTGGAAACCACACAGAGCTCAGCATGACCCAGCAGGCATCAGGCGGCAACTGTCCCTGCAGCATGCAGGTTTCTGGCCAGCATGTGCTGAGTCACTCGGAGCTGCTGCCCTAGCAGCAGGTGCTGGAGCAACTGATCCCATGCTGGCAGCCTGACTGGGTCCCCTTCTGTGTGCTGGCTTGCTCCAGCACCCACTGCTTGAGCAGCAGCTCAGAGCAACTCGGCACGTGCTGGCCAGAAACCCCACACTTTGGGGATGGTGCCTGCTGAATCATTTTGAGTTGCGTGTGCAGTTTCCAGCCAGAGGGTGCTGAAGCAACTTGGCACACATTGGCAGGCAGCAGCTTGGCATGTCCCTGCACTGGCCAGCCAGGAACCCTGCACACGGAGGGGAGACTGCGTGCCCTCTGCTGGCTCGCCATGTGCTGGGTCCCTATTTGCGCTGCCTCCTCACTAATCTTGCAGGCCCCTGTGCATTTTCGCATTTCAGTCATATGCAATCATAAGATGAAGCTTGATTTTCATGTTAAATGGCAGGGGGGAAGACCTTCTTATAATCAAGTAAATATGGTACATAATTTCTAAAAGCACAAATCTCATAAGTATGGTTCAGACAATTCTGGTCTTTCCTTAGGGCCAAGTCATGCCCCTGGTCTCTGTCCTTTTGCAGATCTCCAAATATTCTAGAGTTTGAGTTTCTCTTCTTTGAACCAGCCCGAATCTACGGGTGCCTATCCGTGGGTAAAGAGGCTGCTCCAGCAGGCTGTAATTCCAGTGATTGAGTCTGCTAAAGTGTGGCAATTGCTGTGCTCCAGCAGCATCCTGCTTCTCATGTATCAGGATCCCCACGCTTCAAAATGGCAGCAGGGGCACTTTACCCAAAGCTCATTCGATGAGCTTTAGATAAAGTGCCCCGCTGCCATTTTGAACTGCAAGGATCGTGATACATGAGATGCTCTGGACACTTGACTTAGAGTGCTTCCAAGAGCTGCTTTAATTAACCCACACTCCCCCCTTTCCTCCTGGCGCACTTGTTTAAATGTCCTATGTGTGTGTCCAAAAATCTATTAATTCAGATTCACATGACTTATTGCCATTTTCAGATAACATACAACAGCAACTGCCAATTACAATACACTATACAAGAGGTAACAGTTGGTCTGGAGGAGATTGGTTTCAGTCTGTTGTAGGCTTTGAGTTAAGCCAGGTTCGGTGGTAGTTGTCCTTTCCTTCTTCTTCCTTGCATCACAGGATTTCAGCAGTCCTGAATCATTTTCAAGTTTTTCTTCTATGTTATTATGGACAGTACTTTTCCACAGAATGATTCCCTTTCCAGCATCTGGAGGATTGAAATATTAGTAGGAGGAAGGTAATACCAGTCTTCCCATTCCAGGATTTACATTTTAGACCTCTCTTCAGAAAGGGGTTCAGGTGTTATAGTGCTTAGTTCCTGGGAGGAGTTCCCTGGATTCATGGCATGGCAGAAGTCACCTTAGCTTGTCAGTAAGAATGACTAGTGATGGGGTTTCTTTTTAAGGTTCTTCCTAAATTCTGCCTTTTCCTAGGGCTTACACACCAAACCTTGCACTGCAAGAATGTGCTCTGGTCAAATCAAGCTTCAGAGCCCTGAACCCTTTCCTGGATGTAGGTTTCTCTCAAACCTGGACCTCATTTCTTTCAGTAGCAGAGCAGTGGTCACTCCTCTCTTTGAATTCATAGGTAGTGAAGGTGCCTCCAGTATAGCTAGAGTATTCACCTGGGTTCAGTCCCCACCACCCCACTATGCACCCACTTTCATCCCATGGCAGCACCCCAGTCATCAGCCTACAAGCTATTCTGAGATATGAAATAGTCTCATCCCTCTTGATGAGGCTCTTCTGCATTTTTAAAAATATGACTGGACCAAGGAGTTGTACACACTGAAACATTACTCTAGCCTTGTGGATATGTCAGTCGTTTGCGGGGAGAAAACCTGGATTCCTGTCCCTGCTTCAGGTTATTATAGCCACATAAACAATCATCCATTTTTCTACAGCAATCAGTCTCCACTTGCTTCCCACTGGTCATAGTTGATTGTCTTAACTTAGGTTCAGGTCCTCCAGTTAGAAACTCCTAATTCCTATATTTCTATAGAGTTCAACAAGCTTTTCGTACCTGATAAAGTCTACCTATGCCATTATTTGCATGTGAGGTACAATCAATTTAGATTCCCAGAGCTTCCTTCACTGGGGTGAAATAAAGATGTTAAACTTTTTAGCTGACTGTGTAACAGACTATGTCCTCCCGGGAACATAGAGTGTCCAGAAATTGTGGCTTCCCAGGAAGACAGTCTGGGTGAGACAGCAGGAACTTTCTCATGCGGCAGGACAGTAACAAGGCTATGCCCTAGATCCTGGCAAGGGCAGTAGCGAGACTATTTCTTTCTCATAAATAGTTCTTTATATAAATTCTTGTAAATTATAAAGTGTTGCATCCCTATGACACGTTTAATCAAGATCGTACAAGCTTGATGCAGTAGCTCACTTGCCCTGAGTCAACTCAGTCATACCTTCAGGCACAAGTTACAGTGCTCAACCAATATTACGGCCACGAGAAAGTCAATCTAGGCTTCCACCCCTTCTGTCTGCTGTTTGCTTGAGACAAGCAGCAGCCATCTTGGTAGCATTAGCGCACAGTGTCTTCGTAATTGTATTCCAGCAAATAAAAATCAGCCCCCCACTTAAGGCAAGCATCCCAATTTTGGAAGGCTAATTTTTGGGAAAGGTATGTGTGGTATGTGAGAAAATATAGTATTTACTTGATATCCTTCTTTAGTGATGGTTGCTAAAGCAGAAAAATTTCCGAGGATACAAAAGAAGCAAAGATTTCAAAATATCTGGTGTTAATTCCAGTTACTGCTCCTGTTTGGCAATTAGATAGCTGTCCAAATTAATAATGGTGATGCAATCCAAAATGTAAAAGTAATTTAAAGTTGACTGACCAATAATTCCATCAAGTTCTCAATTAAGAGAGAAAGTCTTTTTAGGCAAGAAAATCTATATCCTTATGGGCATTTTTGTTTTCCCAATATAATAAACCAGTAAACCTGTCAACCACCTCTGTATTCTCTGCAGTCCCTTTTTGCTATTGATTCTTACCTTTTTTCAAGATTTTGTGGCAACTTTACTCACCTCACTCTTTCTCCTCTGCCTAGGGAATCAACTTTCCTTTGTCATCTGAAAGCATCAGTACCCTGAAGCTGATTGAACATGCTGTAATTCTGCATTCAGAACTGGTTATTAGTAGTGAATTCTTCCCTCACAGCCTTATCAACATGACACAACACACATGATAATGACTAACGACTGCCAAGAGCTAATTGAAAGGCACTGCTATTTCTAGTTTAGCATCATAGCTTGACTACATTAAGTTCCCCTTTTCCTATCAATATATTGTTTTCCAACAGGCAAGAATATGATAATTAGACATTTATCACATTCCTGCCTATTAGAAAAGGGTTTACATTTTACTTAATTTTGATCAAAGGACTGTCAAGTACATCACACTATGTGGAAAATGGAAATAAAATGGTAAACTCAGAGGCAGGTGCTGCAGTATTAAGTGTTCTGCCTGAATAGGGACTGTAGGCTCAGCCCTAGCCCTTCTGAGCAATAAACAATGTTTGAGGAACTTACTTTTCTATTTTTCTGTCATTAATACAATGTATGCCAAGTTCTTCATGTCTAATGGGACCTGGTAATTCCACATAGTATTAGCTCTGGATCTTTGGAAGAGGTCCAAGAAAAACAGATTCTAATTAAATAAGCCAACTATGCAATGACGGATTTGGATAGTAGTGTAATGCTGCCTACAATGAGCTAGTTTGACTGTAATGTCATTTTATTACTTGTTAAATAATCATTGAATCTAACTGTTCTGATATAGCGTGCAACCTTCCACCAGCTAAACTCAGTTAAATTGCAAAAATAAGCCCATTTAAATTCTCAGAACGCTTTAATATCCTTAATCTCTTTTGAAAAGGAAGTCAAATGATTGAAGATTGGGAACTACAGAGCTAGTTTTAAGCTGCATATGTGAAGTATGTATTTTTATATATAGTTTTGGCATTTAGAAAATGAGTTTATTCATTAGACAGTGCTTCATGCAAAGAATGTATCACCGAGTTCCAGATTCTGTGTTTATTTCTTCCCAGTTTCTGAAAGGACAATAAAGTTTTACTTTTACATCAGCAGGCCTAAGTGGACAGAGGCCATGGCTACTTGAGGGGCTTCTTCCCTCTGTGTGTGATACCATAGCAGTTATATGATCAAATTAAGAATCCCCTTGTTTAAACAGGAGGAGCCAGAGGCAGGTCATTTTCTCTGAAGCATTCTTGACACTGGAACTCTGCCAGAACTTTGTTCCTTCAAAGGCTGAATTCGTTACTCATCAGACAATGCAGCAAAACATTTCTTTGGGATAAGGTATACTGAAGGGTGTTGATGGATGACTTTTTCTGTGTTGCTATTTAATATTTCTTTGTATTCTTTTTATTGGAGTTGATATATAAGGAAGCCTGATGGAATTGAGGCTATTTCCCAACTTGTTTTGTTTTTTAAAGAAACTCACAAGGTATAGCTGCTTTCAGCAAATAAAGATATAAATAACTGGCAGTAAGAGCAGAAGAGAATCTGTCACCTATAAATATCTAATGACCAACCTAGTTTAATCTAGCCAGGAATTAAAAAGTAGTCTTGCCAGAATGGAAACTCACCCTTCCTCATACCTGGAAGATGCCAGAGAATTTACAACAGTCCAGCCCTCAAAAAAAATAACGTGCACTCTGATCCAGTGTGAATACTGCCTATGTTTTTAGTGTAAAATCTTAGGTTATCAAAGAATATTTTGGAATGCCAAACCCCTGTTGTTGCACCTGTATGTTACATCAAGACCTGGAGTTCCACTGAGAGGTCAGGTGAGCACGCTGTAATTGCATAAGATGTTCTGGTCCTCTTACAAATACTTCGCTGCGGTGCTTTGCAAACCACTTTTAGAGGTAGGCAGTAGTTACTTGTTCTTTTTCCTGTTTTATCTTTATAACATGTTCCTGTTTTAATATTACTCTAGCTGGGAGTGCAATGACAGTCTTTAACTTTTGGCTGCTTTGATTGATTTGCAAACCTCAATCACAATCAAATGAAATCTATCTTCAGGTAAGATGGCATTATTTAAAACATTCAGGAGGAATCCTTGTGTATTTGTGATACTGGACTACTTCTTAACCCTAACAGCAACTTCTGTTTGGAATTCCTAACAGTATTTATGGTTCTTGCCAGGAGTGAATATGCTTTGTATTTATCAGTAATGATGAATAGTTTTTATGCATCACAGCAAAACTTAATATTTTAAATTTATAGTAGATTTGAATTTGAATCATGAAATATTCATTACATTTTGACAACCAAAAGTTACTGTAACAAATCATTCACTCACTATACTTTATGTACTAATTTAGTATAGGTCTAGAATACAAATTCTGTACAGATATTACAGCATTAATGCTACAGAGAGCAGTTTACCATGCATTCAATCTCCAACAATTCAAAAAAAAGATGAATAGAAATAGTGCAGCTTTCCTTTTAGGCTGCTCTACAGTTGTGGGTCCTTAGTTTACATTAGACTTGCTCCGTCTATATTTTTACAATTAGAAAATAAAGTTTGTTGCTCTAGTCCTTCATGTGCACCCACTGATAAGTGCTACCTCACAACATTTTGTTTCTTTCTTCAGCTTCAGTTTATTCTAAAAAAAAAAATCAAACCTCCTTTACCAGGAAGGTACCAAAATCTCTGTATTAAATTCTCAGCCAGAAATATTTTTGTGGCAAGATGTATCACTATAAAATAGCATTTCATGTTTACACCATCTTCCTAACAGACAGAGATTAAGGTGCTTCTCTGATTGCTGACCAGGAGAAACTGTTGACTCACCTAGATGCACAACAGAGCTGGATTAAGTCATGCTTGAGTTGCTCCGTTCCAACCAATTTATCATCTTTGCTGCTTGCCTCTGGATCCTCTTCAGATTTGTACCATCCTTTTTAAATGCAAAGCCCAGAACTACCTATAGTATTTTGGCTAAGGTCTAGTCAGCACTGAGTAGAGTAGTACTATGACCTACAGAGTGTATCTACTCGAGACACTAAATTCACAATAGATTAATTCTATGGTGCATTAGCACATATTCTACTGCTCATTAACATAACTAAAACAGCATGCACCAGTGCTATGCGCAGTAGCGCCGGTTACTGCACACTGAGTTAGTACCCATTATTACGGGTACTAAACTTAATGTGCCATAACAGCAGCACATTAATGCATGTGTAGATGCACCCACAGTGTCTTACATACAAATACACATACTGGCTCTGCATTTTATTTTTTTCTTCCTTAGCTGTAGCACCTTACATTTGTCTCTACTGAATTTCCATCAGCCTTGGCTAATAGCCTATGCACTGGAGTCATGGCTTACAGAGACCCTGAGTTTGAGACCTCCCTTTTTGCTGAGTGGGGTTCTTCCTGTCCTAGTAAAATTCCTTTTTGGAAGTTGAACCAAATGGACCTTGGGATCCCATCCAAGCCTGTGAATCTATGATCCTAGAGCCCAGTTAGCCGGTTTATCAGGATCCCTTTGAATTCTACTTCCATCCGCCAGAGTGTCTGCAACCCTTCAGTTTTATGTCCACTGCAAACTCGATCAAGGAGCATTGAGATCATTGACAAAAAATGTTAAACACCACCAGACCTAGGACAGACCTCTGCGCAACCCCACTTGAAACCTTCTGCCATTCTGACACTGAAAAATTGGGAGACTGTAAATGGATCATTTTCAAACACTGTTCTTTTCCACAGTAATTAAAAAAAAAAACAACAGCAGTTCCCAAATGCTATTAACCGTTTAGTTCTACCAGAGGTGGAATGCTAGTGTAGACAAGCCAGAGGCAGCCAGTAGCATTCTGAGCGGCATTATAGTTAAAGTAACAATAGCTGCGTCTACACGAGATGCTGACTATGCAATAGCCTGCGACTACTGCACAGTAACATCACATGGGAGAAGCTGTGATGCGATGCTACTGTAGAGGAGTCTCGGGCTACTGCATAGTCAGCATCACAGAAAAAGCCATTCATCAGTACTACTGCACAGTAACTCAGGTTATGGAGCAGTCATTTAGTACTTTTTTTTACAAGTACTAAATGACTGCGCAGTAACAACTATGCTCTCAGTGTCTCGTGTAGACATAGCCAATGAGTAGTTAGTTAGCAGAAGTGCATTCACCATTGCTCTCACTTGTGGAGCTGAGCTGTTAACTCTGTGTTCAATAAGAGGATTTTGATGCTGGAGGACAGTGCAGAGACTTCTACTGGAGAGGTAATTTTACAAACAGTCATTTTGGCAGTAGAAACTCTGCTGGGATCACTCCTATCTCACCGGAGGTAGTAGAAGTTTCTATCAGCCCCTCCATTTGGGGTCCAGGAGAAACTATTTGAATACTTTTACACTTAGGGTTTCTACTGGTAGAGCGGCAGTTCCACTGATAGAAATGTAATGCTTGCATGCATCCTCTTTTACCCTCAAGAGGGTCAATATCAGGCTGTAGAGGACCTTTGGAGCCTAATTCCATGTAGCTGAGGCATAATGTTGGGACAGCATTAAACCTGGAGTGCTTTCCCCTACTTTAATATCTGCTTGCTTGTGCATGTTTTCTCTACTGCTTTGGGTACAGTGGATGCCCATTGCCTTGAACCTCTGGGAATCTGCTGGTATATATGAATGTTCCTCACATAGGTACCAAAATCATGTTCTTTCACATATTCCATAAAGAGATTATGCTCTGCTTGGGTGGCCAGCTGGCTGAGCTCGTACTGGACATGTTTTCTGTTGCTCTCTGTCATTCAGAGGTTGCTTGCGTGGAGAGTGAAGGGGTGATAGGAGCACATGGGAATGAAATACAGCACACTAGAGGATAGGAAGGAATCATGAGCAAGAGCCAGGCCCCAGCAATGTGCACTGCAATCATTGTTGGAGGGTTCATGCAATGGCATTTGGCAGAGCACAGATCCATTCCACAGATACCAAGTGCAGGGTAGGTCCTAAGCAGGAGATGGGGAATATTTTGGTTCTGGCTTTTATCTCCAGGTGTGAGCTAAAGCTTTACTATGGCACATACTAAGGAAATAATGGTATAGGGAGCCAGCGGGTTGAGACTCAAGCACCCTTTCAGGTTTGCTATACAACATTGATATAGATATATACCTTAAGATGGTCTGAAAAAAGTAACGACTAAATTGTTCATCCATCAACATTTTTCCATGCAGAAAATGAAGTTAATTATGAAATCTAAACCAAGAGATCAAACAGAGAAATTCCATCATTAGATAATATAGTATTCAAGACCACAACCCTTAATCTCTGCTATTTTTTCAGTGTAAACAAATATGCTGGTTCCTGGTGTTATTGTTGAAAACAGATGTAATCAATTCTACATAGAGAATAAGTTTTATCTTCTTGAAATAAAACTAGTGCTACCTTTATACCTGTTCATGCAGGAAATCCATATGTACATCCAAACTGAAAATGGCTAGAGATACAGTTCCTTATTAAGTGCCCAACAACCTGAAGGCATTGCTTTCTTTTAAGCCTTAAATAAAAAAGTAAATAGGGAAAAGGGACCAGAAGGCAGGATCTAATGCAATTTAAAACTGGAATTACATCAGCAGTTTCAAACAGATGGCAGAATGTGGAGATAAATGTGTTAGCTCCTTTAGCTTATTTGGTGTCTCCACTGTTTGCATCATTAAAAAAAGGAATAGTTTACAATTTAAAAATATATGAGGTATTATACATTGGAAAAGGAATAGACAAATCCTGAGTGGGGGCAGGGAGAATTAAATTAATTTGCCATTCTTTAATGTACAATCTCTGGGATGCTTGAGGCAAGTCTGCAGATAGGTTTCCTAGGAAATGAGATGAACAAAAACATAATGACCTTGAAATTATACCCCAAATGTCCCAAGTATTCAGCAACCTGGCTCAAAAGTGGTAATTACATAAAAATACAAAAGATGCTTAATTGCTTCAGTTGTAGTGTATCCAGACAGGTCAGTTACTGTACACCAGCTGCAAAAACAAAAATTGCACATGATTAATAGAAAGTTGCTGTTATAGTGGTAACTAGCTAGTTTATAGTACAAAATATCATTTCTTTTGTAGTTAAAAAAGCATTAATTTTGATTTGCCTCTTCAAAGATCTAAGTCCATAGCAGCAAAATACTCTATACTTACTTTGTGAGATGTCTTGGTCATGGACCAAACACTGTATATTTACAACAAACAAGAAGTTTTAAGCAAAATATTGTGATGAAAATACTACCAACCTCTAAGTCCAGTGATTCAGAATAGCCTAGTGCACACAGTAGTTGGCTGAGTATAAAATGCATAAATGGACCCAGATGCACTTCTACACTTTAGCCAAGCCTTGAACTTTTTCTGCTATTTGCAGAAATGTAATGAACTCTTAAAAATTATTGTTGTCAGGTTTTTCTAAAGACTTTTTAAAATAACCATAAGCAGGAAGCATTAGAAATCACGTAAGAGAACTTGTAAGCAGAGTTTCACAGTCCCAAGAGATTCAGAAAGGCATTGAAATGGCAGTGTCTACCAAAATCTGAATGCTTGAGGTTCATGCATCATGAAGAATCACCCTGGAAAAGCAAGTAATGCTTTGTTCCAAGCGTGCCCATAAAATAACGTCTGCTCTGAGGAGTTGCTAAAAGAAACACATTCACAGCAGCTTTTGTACATATCCAAAATAGGATTGTATTGCTACTTGGCTCCATATGGCTTCCCAACTTTGGCCCTCACTGACAGGGCTTGAATATCACTGTGGGTTCTCCTTCTTGCTGGGTCCTTGCTTTCTTCTTGTGGAAAACAGTAAGTAGTAATATCTCCTAAACACCACCCACCTGTGCTACTGAAGTGAGACTTCACTCCCATAAATTCAGCAGATCTGTATGTCTCCCTCTCCTCTTCTCTATCATATGATTAATAAAAGTATTAATAATATTGACAGTGTCACAGGAACCACCCAGAAGGTGGCCTCAGCAGCCTGGCCTGCAAGCTAGTCCTGCATACCCCTGTCTTTATGATTCCCTCCCACTTTATATCTACCTGCCACACCTTGTGGTTTGAGATATCTTGGGGAGATTGCCTAGCATCTTAAAGAGGGGAGTCCAGTGATACTGCCTTTCCTTCCTTCTCTCCTCCAAACATGGCTGTATAGACTCTAGTTGCATTAAGGATGATAATCATTAGAGCTGTGTGAAATTTTACCAGCCATTTAATTTTGCCACTGTTTTGACTCATTTTGAAGTCAAAACAGCAAAAACGAAATGAAACAAAGGGCTTTGAAACAGCCTTGAAACATTTTGATCATAGCGCTGGGGATGAGAAGTCATTCCAGCTGGGCTGACTTCCTATTCCCGGCACAAGATCCAGGGCTTTAGCTCATCTGCCTCCTCTTTCCTGCATCAGGGTCTCAGCCCTCTGTCTTTGGCTCCTCTCGTTGGGCCTTGCCCCTCTCCACTCTGGCTTCTTTCTCTCAAAAAAAAGAAGGAAAGAAAAGGAGAAGAAAAATCACAGTATGCAGAGCACACTGCTATGTGGCTTCCTGACCACCCCTTGCAGCCACTTCCTCGTCTCCAGTGGTTATAAACAAAATCAGAAACCTCTAGGTGGGGGTGAGGGACAACCCTCTCCCTCTGCCCCCAAAGTACTGCTGGTGGCAAAGGGCAGGGATTGAAGGGCAGGATTCCCAGTCCCAAGATGACAAGCAGGGGATGGGGCACCTGTCAAGGGGTGAGGCTTCCATTGAAGCCCCCGACAACTCGCCAAAATTCATTAAGTGGCTCTCCAGCTGAAATATTGCCAACTCCTGCTCTGAGTACATAAACAGTCCTCAACCAAATCCTCACCCCTTCGGATGCACTCACCAGCAGGCAAAATCTCTTCTAGTGGACTTGAGGTTCTCCTATCTTGAAGGAAAGTTTTATTCTCCTCCACAGCCCGGGTCAGAGTGTTCCTCTGCCCAAGGGTCAAGCTTATGCATGCAGGCCAGCCCTTCCTCTGGCCGTTATCTGACCTGGCTCTCAGTTACCAGGGCCCAGGTGCTACTAATTCTGCTGCCTGAAGTCTGCAGGCCGGGCCCTACAGCCCATTTCACTCTGCTGTTCACACCTGCATCTTCCTTGCAGCCAGGCTCTTCGCAAGCAGCATTTACTCATTTGGCTCTATCCTTTTCCATTTTCCTTATTCTAATACCAGGGATAGCGGTCCCCTGTTACAAATCGATAAATCATCCTTCCTGATCACCTCAAAGCAAATGTCAGATACGAATGGGATAATTAGCTTTTCCAGAGCTACTATCCAAGCTCTCTGAAAACTCATCTCTGCACTGATAACATGGCAAGTATGAATCCTCTTTACAAAAACCTGATAGCTAGAGATGTACTTTTTAAAAATGAAAGCTGAGATTCTAGGGAATTAGCAAGGTCCATCAAATAAATGTCAGTGCCACAGCTGTTCCTAAGTGGCTGTTTCTAAGCCACTACAGAACCCTTGTTTCACTGTGACAAAAACATGTGTTGGATAAGTCAAGGTTAGATCCTACTAAGACAAAGTAATTTGCTCTTCTCATATGATTTAGTACAGGGGTTGGCAACCTATAGTCTACAGGCCCATATAACCATTGGAGCCAGTCTGAGGGCCTGGGGTGGACTTGGCAGCATTTGGCAATAGGGACCTTCAATGGCCAGGCAACCAGGAGAAGTGGCGGCAGCAGCTGGGCCCAAGTTCCATCCCACCTTAGAACAAGATGGGTCATTCCAGCTCACCACTGCAAAGAGGCTGGCAACTGCTGAGTTACTATGTAAAGATGCAGTTTTATAATGTTTAGAGTATCACATGGGGGGAAGCAAAGTTAGAGGTACATAGGGGTATACCTTTTAGCATCGCAATCTGATCTTGAGATCAATATGCACTCTTATTCATGAATGACTGGTGTCTCCTGAGTCTGGGGGGGCACTGTCACAATACGGCCACCCAAGCATGGCCATGATGTCCCTTGGGCACCATGACCATGCCAGCTTCACCCTATGGGTGCCTACTAATCGCTCTTGCCATGTCTTGCTGGTATAACTGATGAATCCAGAGGCTGCCCTCAAGTTGCTGCTTGGTCACAGTCCTGACAGACTTCTCTAAATCCTGTGGGCTGTCAGACCCCTTACTGGATGCCACACTCAGGAGGTGTCTTATGATTCCTCTCCCCCTCCCCCCGCAGCCTTATGGGCTAGATTCATGGCTCCAAAACCTCCCCTTTACTATACCCCATGCTTCGCAGGTGGTAATTAAATGTTGTCCGTTTTTAGGAGACCTCTATCTAGCTTGGCCTCCTGTCATCACTAGGCCTTGGGCCCTTATAGCTGTGCCCTTTGGTGCTGGCGTCTCTACACCCCCTGTTGCTGAGCCCTCACTGGTGCTGGGCTCGCTGCAAGCCCTGTCACTGCCTTCTGGTGCTGGGCTCTCCCCACCGTAGTGTGCCTCAATGAAGCCTCTTCCTCCCCAATAGCCTCAGCTCCGTCCACTGGTTCAAACAACTGAAAATGTAAATACAAACCCCCGGCTACAACACAACAATACCCTGGGGTCTACACTATCCCTTTTTAGAAGGCAAGCTTCTCTCTCAATGTAATGTGCCTCTCACCCACAAGTACTGATGAGTACTTATACCCCCTTAATCCTGCCAGCAGCAGAACAGACAGTCAAGCGTCTCCAAGTAGCTTTCTCTATAAGACATCCTTCCCCCTTGGCTGCTGCCAGAGAACTAACCCTTTAGTCCTAGCCCTGGGGCTTATACATGCTTGGTCACCCAGTGACTACTACAGAAGTGACTTCCAGAGGTCATCTAGTTTAGCCTCCTGCTCGAGGTAGGATCGTGTTTGACTAAACCATCCCAGCTAAGTGTCTATATAACCTGCTCTTGTAAATTTCCAGGGCTAGAGATTCCACAACTTCTCTACATAGGTTGTTCCAATGATTAATCACCAGCATAGTCAGAAAGTTCTTCCTAATCTCCTATTTAAATTTCCTGTACTGCAATTTGAGGCCACTAATCCTAGTCTTCTCCCCTGCAGCCACTCTCTCTCCATTCTTTTTATAACCATCCTTCAGGTATCTGAAGACTGTTAGCAAATCCTTCCCCACCCACCCCCTCTCTCCCCAGCTTCTCTTCTCCAGACTAAGTAGGAAGTAGGATTATAAAGTGGGTAGGATTCCATATGTACGTTTTCATGAATACATTATGCAATGTGATTCTAACCATTTTTTTGGTTACTATTCACTACTTCAAAAATATTTCTAGTTTTTGAAATGTAACTGGAGAATTAAGATGACATCCTCTAGAAGAACTCTTGCCATAAAATGCTCTTAAGTTCAATACAGGTCAGATTTTCATTGACAAATGTCCCTTTCCTTTACATTGATTCCATTTGATTAAACGGATTGATATTCATGTAACGCTTGTGTTTTGTCAATCTACATTTTAGACTTGTTAAACAAAATTATAATAGATTGACTTGCACAATTATTTCACACAGCTTGTCATGTTGAATGAATTAAGGTTGCTTGTACAACATAAGAACATAGAGGGATTTTTTAAATTTCTGCATTTATTTTACTGCAAAACAGGGGGAAGGTGAATCAGTTACATGAAAATTAACCAGTATTGCTAAGTGTTTTAATTTTCAGAAGCATAATAAAAAAAATATACCTGAATGAAATGGATATTTTTACCAGGATATTTTATCTGTTTTCCTGGGAAAACATTTAATTATGTGCTGCTCTTTGATGAAATTATGCATCCTCACTGTAGTCTCAGTGGGCATGTCTACATGACATGATTTATTGTGCAGAAGACTAATCTGCTGCATAGTAAAGCATCACTCTCTATACATGTGCAGCAAGTAGGGTGCAGTAGACTAATTTATCATGCTGCTGAACGGTCCCATCAGATACAAGTGGTATCCAGCAGTGCAGTAAATTGCTACACTTCAAACCATATGTAGATAGTGACATCTGGATTAGTTTTCTCCAGCTCAAACTGAGTCAGAGTATTGTGGTAAGGAACCAGGGGGGTGATTAACCCCTAGATCCGAGCAGGCCGGGGATGAAAGGGTTATGGAACTCTATTTCCCTTTTCTCTAGTTTTCCCGTTGAAGAACAGTCTGCAGGCAATATAACAAGTAAACACTTTACTTACAAACTGCAGTACAGAGGCTTGCGTCGATGCACACAGTGTAGGCATGCTCCGTAAACTTACGCCGTGAAGCACATAAATGCTTCGTTTGCACTTCCGCACCGGCAGTTCCCCTTATAATAACTCTGAAACCAAAACCGTAGGGAACTCGATAGCTCTTCAGGCATCCAACTGATGCAATTATCCGTGATGGGGGCATCTGGGGGGAAAAGGAGCCGTGGACACAGGACCTCCGGTGAGGGTGATCAAGCCTCGCCGATGTTGTGTGGGTCCCCCTTTCTTTTTCGCGGGCTTTGCTTTTATACTGCCCTAATAGCCAATGGGATTGGATCTTTTTTCGCGCGCTGAATGAGCTGCATGAGCCAGGGATTTTGCTGCATGCAGTCTTTGTGCGGCTGTTAGGCTGCACCCACTGCTCCCCCACGCCGCGAGCACAGCTTGCTGGCATTTGCTCACCTTTTATTTACCACAAGTATATTCAGTCACATTAATTGCATATGTAGATGGGCCCAGTATGAGTTTATGCCACACTAACTTATCCTGCACATAGTAAAGCCAGTAGAAATTTTGCAACTGACAAGATGGAGTGAAACTGGCCAAACAATTATTTTTGGTGTATGTTGAGTGCTGGTTAAGGTATTTTTGTGACCATCTCTCTGAGATACTCTGTATACCTTACAATACCACCAAAACATTACAACACCATTCTTTAAAGTAGCTGAAATCCATTTTAGTGCAATTGTGCTAAATGAAAAACAGTTCCATATACCTTATTTACATAAACAAAATGATTAAAATCTTCTGTAAGATTTGAAATAAGTGAAAATATTGTGTGTGTTCTGTCAGTTGGAACAGTTGGACAAAACATTCAAATATGCTTTCCATTAAAATATGCACAATATTTTGCAAAAGTGGCCAGACATCCTAGCATGGCCAGAAATGGTCCTTTTAAATAATGTTAGAATAAATTTGATCTGTGAACCCCACATAGTCCCTTTTCAGCTTGAAATCTGAGACACAAGAAGACTAAACAGCAGTTTTACCCAACATATTCAGTACTGCACAGTATTCATTCTAACAGCTATGAAGTCAAAAATCTAGATGGAAGTTACAGAAACTTCAATTGCCAAAAATGTATATAATGGTAGTTTACAAGACATAAAAGTTAATGCCTGAACATGAACATATTTGAATACCGCAAATAAATTCATGTTTGTGGCCCCGGGCATGAATTGGTGGGACTAAGTATGTCAGGGAAAAAGGTCTGATTCATCTGTCCACTATTGTTGCAAAGACAGAAAAGGTCAGATTTTAAATGGTGTCTAGGCAGCAGCAGGTAAAGAAAAAGATGAGCCCACAGAGATTTTTCATAAGTTCCCAACTAGGGTTAAGTGTCTCCTTTTAAAAATCCCATGGGGCATCTTCAAAAACATGAATCCATTTGGACTTTATACCAATGACCCAAGTTGGAGCAGCTCCTCAAATGTTCTAACTTGTACAGAAGATTAGCCTCCCTCTTGTGAATCCTATTAACATTGCAAAATAACACAAATGAAGAAAAAGGAGCATCTAATACAGACCTCTGGAGGTCCCATTCATATTTTGGTAGAATAAAGATTAGAACTTGTCTCTACATACAGTTTGAAGACCCCCCACATCAGCATTTCATTCTATGGATGATTACATGGCAGGTAGCTTTGAGAGAAACCAATACAGACCCAAGAGTAGCATACTACATTAGGAACCAGGGGTCTAAAAAAGAGACATTGGTCCAGCTTTTCAAAGGTACATGGAGCCTTAACATGAAGAAGGTAGTTGCTTACGTGATTGAAAATGGAGTCTAAGCCAGGTAGATACTTGATTCCCATTGACGTCAAAGGAAATAAGGTGTTTCGCTTGCTTACATGCTCCATAAAATCCCACCAGGGTCTTCTCTGCATTGTGAGGTATCAAAAAGCCTTTGAAAACCTGGTCCATCATAAAACAAATCTCCTCAAATATATTTTAATATGTATGAGCTTTGACATTTTGCCTTAGCTTCTTCCCTTCTGGACAATATTGGCTGTATTCTTTCTGTGTCACAGCAATAGTTGGATGCCCAAAGTTTTTGGTGCTTTGGGACGGAAAAATTGTAAATGAAACCCCCACTCAGGAAAAGAACATTGATACAAAACTGATTCTGATTTACACCACTTTCAGCGGGGGTGGGCAAAATATGACCTATGGGCTGCATCCAACCTGCCAAGGAATTTTATCCAGCCTGTGACAAGACTCTCAGCCCCACTCAGCCCAGGCACAGGGGGCAGCCCTGGCCATAGTGCATGTGGCTGGTCCCACCATCCCTGGGTGCACAGCAGCACAGTGGCCAGGCTTCACTTCTTGGCAGCCCCTGCAATGGCTGCTACCACTAGTCTCTACCACCTCTGGACCTAGCCCTGCTGCCCAACAGGGCTGTGCGAAACTGCACCATTCCATTTTGACTTGTGTATTTCTGTTTCAGTGGAACAGCATTTCATTTTGAATTTCATTTCAATTCGAAACTACTGTTCCATTTTGTTTTGTCGAAACAGTTTTGCTATTTTGATGTTTTGCCCATAGGCTACAATGGGGATGCTCAAAACAGCCTATAACTTTGTCATTCCTGGCCTGATTTGGATGAAACGTGCAGGAACGGTAGCCCATTCTGAGGGCATGAAGCCTGCCAAGTTTCAAGAAGATAGGTGTAGGGGTTTCAGGGAAACTGCACCTCAAAGTCTTGAAAGCAAAAAACTCATGTCACATGTATGCATTAAGCCACAGTAGGGTCAAAACTGCAGGGATGGTAGCCCCTGCTGGGGCCACGAAGCCTGTCATGTTTCGAGGAGATGGTGCAGGGGTTTTGGAGAAACTGTACCTCAAGCTGTGGACAAGCAAAACTCAAGACATGGGTGGCACTGTGTGTGTGTGTTAAGGTGCAGCAGAATGAAAACTTCAGACATGCTAGCCCTTGATGAGGCCATGAAGCTTGCCAGCTTTCAAGGAGATAGGAGCAGGGCTTCCGGGTTCTGGGGCCATGCGCTTCTAGCTGCTGACAAGCAACACTCATGACATGGGTGGGTGACACCATGTGTGTGTTAAGGTGCACCTTCATTCAACTGACACCAAGGCAGAAAGCAGGGCAGTTCAAACAATGCTGCCTTTTAAGCAGTTTTTCCATCTCTCCCCCAGAGCACTGGGATTGGAAGGGAATGCAGGAAAGGATGACAGTCACTGGCCAGCTACACAGTCAATAATGAGAGCACTCCTTCCCTTCCCCCTCCCTCTCCTCACTTTAGTTTCTGTTTCCCTTCAGGCAAGCCCAGTTTGAGCTTTGAAACTTGAAATGTAGAAATTTTTTAAACATTTTGACTTGCCTCATTTCATTTTGAGGCTGTTTCAAAGCTCTGTTTCATTTTGATTTTGCTGTTTCAAGCTCAAAACAAGTTGAAATGAAACTGCTGGTGAAATTTTGCACAGCCCTACTGCCCAGCCACCTCAGTCCATCTGCCCTGAACCCACTACCAGGGGTGCCAAATGGAGCAGACAGAGTCCCTGTGGAAGCCAGCCTGGGACCCCATGGCCAGGGCACACTCAGCTGGGTGGATGGGATGGAGCCATGGGCATCTAGGGAGCAGCATCTGGGAGCAAGCCAGGGCCAGGGCCAGGGCTGGGATCGTGGGGCAGTGACAGTACAGGGCTGGGGCATGCAGTTACTGTCGTGCTGAAATTGTGATTCAGAAACTCACATGTCCTCCTGGGGCCTCTCAATACAACTCAGCACCTTATCAGCCCCCTTCCAGGAACCTCTGGCTGCAAAGTCTGTAATCCTGCCATTAGTAGGAGTAATGGTACAGCTTTAGTTTGGAACTACATATATTCTGTGGGGCTAGTCAAACAACATCAGGATACATTTATCCACTCATTTTCCCAGTCAGTTGGCACAGCAATTATTTACAAGGACAGATTTTAGTTAGATGACTGTTTCTATAGGTACTCAGATATTGCTCATTGAATAATGTATTCAGGATATTTTCTCAGCAAATGAGTTATCTGCAAGTAATTGTTTTCACTGTTTGCCTAGTTTTAATGTTTGTGTGGGTTTCTATTATGTGTACATAGGGTATCTGACTGTTTTTCATCTGTATCTATTGACAGTCCTTATAAGCACAGAGACATTCCTGAAAAGTAGGGAAAAGGAGACTACTATTTCATGTGAATGAAACAGTACTAGTAGTACTATTTATTATTTACTATTTATTAGTACTATTAGGGCCACTAACAGTACTATTTTTATTCCTCCCACCTCATACATGGGAAGAATAAAAATAGTACTTATGCATATACGTTAGAAATTCAAATCACAGATTCAACTTGTTTTTTGTCTATGTCTATTCCAACCATACAGTCTGTCTAATAAATGGTATCAGCCACAAGTATTGTTGACTCTCACATTTAACATAATATGCATTATTTCTAGCTTGAGTTCATCTAACTCAGTGGTTCTCAACCTTTCTTGAATCAAAGCACTCTTAATTTGACTCTGGGCACCCCTCCATAACTTTTGTGACTTGAACAGCACCCCATTTCAAAAACTAATTTATTTATTAGTGTTTACCTCCTGACAGAGGGACTTGGCAGTAGCAGCGGGGCAATGGCCAGGCAGGAACAAGCCTGAGCCTACACTTACTTCCTTCACACCTGCTTATCTCCTTACACCTCCCACAACCCTTCAAAAGATTTTGCAGCATCCCCGGGTGCTCCAACACCCCGATTGAAAATCACTGATTTAGCTTCAGTAAGTATTTCATAACGTATTTCTTAATTTGGTGAAATGTATTAGGACTGTGCCGCCTAGCTTAAAGAGCCTTCCAGCATCAGAAATATTCTACTAAGCAAGCACTTGCAGATTCTGCCCAAATCTTTCTTTTTTTCTGTAAGCTAAAAAAGACTGAGACCCAGATCCTCTTCTGCCTCCAAGATGTCTAAGTGGCACTTACATGGTTGTTAGGGATCTAGGTCACTAAACTTGTTCCTACTCTGCTCTGCCCAGCAGCCTGAATTCTGCTGGGAGACAGGTTCCTTGGGCATCGGGAACAATCTCTTGGCAGCAAGAGTTGGCTCTTGAGCCACATGGTCACTACTGATCCAGTATGGCCCTCTGATGTGTTTGATTCCACTTAGGCTCGCTTACAATCTCTGGGAATGTGAATCAATTCCATACTAAGTCTCAAATCCTTAGTCTGTAAAAAGTCACGCCTGGCAAGGACTTACGTTGACAAGGTAGCAGTGATGCTACCCACCTTTCACCCAGTATCCTGGAGGTAAATGCCAGAGTATGGGAGATGTGGGGTCTAGGTTTCCTTAACACTAAAGCAGCAAAAGAGTGAAAGACATCAGGCCAGATGGAGGACAGACAAGAGGGAGCTTAGTTGTGTGTCTCAGTAAGGTGGGCACTGCCCTGGTAGGGAATCAGCCTGGTCCTCCTCTCACCAGAGAAACTGCTGGCACTAGCCTGGCTTCCTGTCTCAATTTCCAGTGCTTTCTTTTCTTCTTCCTCTAGATCCACCAATATGAGGCCTTGCAAGCTGCAACAATATGTCCCATGCAGTGATCACTAGTAAGAGTCTATTGTCAGTAGTTTCCATACAGCAGCACATACTAGTTTTGGTTTTTTAATAGCAGCTATTGTAAGTTCAGTCTCCAGAATACTGTCCTGTCTTTTAAACACCAGAGGGAAGAAAATGTATGAAAGCATCTGAAAGAAATGCTGGACATTTACAGTTATTATAGTACAGGGCTGCTTCAGTCCAACTATTTTGTGACTAATAGTGAGCTAACGGTAAGGGTAAAACTGAGAACCTTCCTTTCCTCTGTCAAGTCCTTTTGACAAGGTATTTACCAAAATTTACAGATTCATTGGAATCTGATAGGGCCACATTGTGAGTGTTTCCACGGTGGCCTCAAACTTGCAGCCTCTTCAACCATGCATGTTAGTGCCTGTGCCACCCCAGCTCCCCTGGGAAAATAAGACAGTCACACATTGCTCACATCATAATTCTTTTGTATTCAAAACCACTATAAAAGATTGTATATCCAAGATGAAATCTCTGTTTGTGTTTTCTGGCATTTGGTGAAAGCTACCACTAAACATGGCTAAATGTTTCCAGCATGGAAACAGCATTATAGCATAAGGAATTTAAGTGGATATTCTGTCATAGTCATGTCTCCTTATCTGCTGGACACAAGGGGAACTTTTGTTTGGGGATAATGTGTACAAAGACCTGTACTCATACAAGAAGGGTAATTTTGTATTCACTGAATATTATGTGCTAATTTCCTCTTTCAAAACCTTAATTCTTATCAAGAAGCAGGAGAAACTACAAAATGACCAATTATACTATGTGGAATGACTATCTGCTAGTCAAAGCGAATGCTTCAGGAACAACCTCCAAGCTGCAAATTGTCCATCTTAACTGTTTACCAAAAAAAATTACCCCATAGAGAATAACAACAAAATTCAAGATAAGTTTGTGAATGATTCTCAAAGAGGAAAAATAGCTAAATTTATCAACTAACGAATCATTCAGCCAGCTATGCTACCAACTACTTTCATAAGTATAGACCAACTTAGGCTAAACCAGCACGGATTGACCTTGAATGTCAGTACCTAGTGGAATCAACATTTTCATGTTGAAACATTTGATTGAACAAAACTACCTTCTGCCTGACTTGACCCAGGTGCATGCAGTAGAGAAACAATGACAATTAGCCCTTGGTGTAATCTCTAGAAAGTGTCCTGGAGACTTTTGGATGCACGTAGCCTCAGTGAAACCAGAGGAGCAAGAAACCAAGTCAGCCGTAAACACCAGCCGCCACAGTAATGGTGTTTAGTGCCAGACAGATTTGAAGGCAAAGGAATACTAAACAAGTATGTGGCACCTGCCCAGAAAAGGGTACGAATCTTGCTTCTAATTTATTTGAATCTATTAATACAAGAAAAAAATCCTTATTTAAAGCCCTAGTAATTATAGACGGCTTAGTTTTTGCCTCCTTGCTCACCAATACAAAAGGAACACAACTACAGACAACATGTTGGGTCTCATACAAACCCCTGACATATAAGAGAATCCTTCCATTGATTGCAGTGAATTTGGGATCAGATGCAAATTTTGGAACAACTTCCAGTTTATCCCACAGATTCTCTCAGAGAATACATACGGGATGGTACAAAAAATGGCACGCCCACTAAGGGCCTGGATACCCAACATGTTAACATCAGAGTAATTTAAACCAGTTTAGTATGTTGCTGTAAGTTACATTGGCATCCAGAACACAGATAACCAATTATTCTGGAATAGCTTCTCAGCAGGTGTTACTATATGGGAGGATCTACACGTGCATTTAAGTGCAACTAAATTTACTGCACATTAAGCTTATGTGCAGTAAATGATTTCTGCCAGATATCTACACATGCAGAGACTTGACACCAAATCTAGTGCCAAGTCTTTCCAGCCCTTCCATGTGTCTCTGTGCCCACTGGGGGGAGCTCCAGTCTCTGGCCACATCCACATGGCTGCCAGGACTTGGCAGCCATGTTGAAGACAGGGCAGCCATCTTGGAAACACAGCCCCAACTTCCAAACCCTGGCCAACCCCTTCCCTGCCCAGGAGCCACATGCCCAGTTCAGGAGCAGCAATCAGCAGCTCCATCCTTGCCCACCCTGCCTCCCCGTGCCAAGGCTGCTCCAGCCCCTGCCCCTGCCCCTGCCAGCAATGCCCAGCACCCCACTGCTCTAGCCCTGCCACAAGGAACAAGGATCAGTGCTTCTGGCCATGGTACTGGCCCTGCTGGCCCCAGCAGACCCCAGGAGAGCTACACACCAGCCAGTGTGTAGGGGTGACAGGGTGTGGCCAGTAGGGGCCACGACACTGGGTATGGGAGGCCCTGGCTAACTCCCTCCTCCTGCACTCCCCACTCCAGCCCCCCTGTCCCACTGCCCACATACCCCTTTCCTCTGCTAACACTCAGCACCATTCTTAGGACACACGTTTGAAACAAAAAAAATGTATTTTCCTAACACCCACCTTCTTCCTCCCACCCCAACACACAGAGCCCCTTCTCCCCCTAACCAACACAGCCTCTCCATCACCCTCCCCACCCACCAATAAAAAACCCACTTACAATCAAAAAACTATTTACATCTGGAAAACTATTTATAATCAGAAAACTATTTACAATATCTCTGGTTTTTGAGCCCATAATGGGGGGCTGTGGAGGGGATGGGGGGCCCTAGGGGGTGGAGCCCAGAGGCAAGTGCCCAACAACTCTACCTTGGAATATTCCCCTGCAGGTCTAGGAGCTGTGGTGATCCCAATGGGTGGCAGCATCATGCATGGCTGGGTCCTTGGGCACGTGTTACAGCAGAGAGCAGCAGAGCTGGGCCCAGGTGGGTGGTGGTAGGTCCAGGGCAGGGGCTGTGCTAGGGGATCTGGTAGGCAGGAGGTGCCTGAGGGCCTCCTCCCAGGCTGAGGCAGGGGCCTGCTACAGGGTGGTGGTTGGGACCCAGGGGCCCTGTGGGGCCATTGACAAGAGTAGAGTAATGAGGGGCATGGACACAGCCACCAGGCCTTGGAGGGTGTCCAAGGCCCAGGAGTTAGTGTCCCCCTGGTGCTGGAACAGCTCTAAGCACTCCCACTCCAGGGCCTCCATTTGTGTCCAGTGGCCCCATTGTTCCCAATCCCGTGCCTCCTTCTGGGCAACCTCCTTTGCCCGCTAGGCCTGCTTCTGCACCTCCTGCTCCTCTGCCACTGCCACCAGCCACTGGAGCAGAAGGGTCCAGTTCATGGTGCACCACTAATATAGTCGGGCATACAAACAGCTCCAGGAGTGGTTGGCAGCAACCCAGAGCCCACATCCTCTCTGGGGCTGGTGGGCTCTCCCCCAATTCCAGATCTTGGCTCTGCAGAGGCAAGAGACAGAAGACTTTTGTGAGAGTTTGCAACATTTCAGAGATAAGTTGCTCTTCACCAGGAGTCGCACACTGCCTGGTGTCAGATGAGGAGTCGGCTTTGCATGGGTGCCCAGGGACCATGGCAGGCTGGCTGGGAAGTCTACAGTACCCAGGTTTGGTGTGCATGGGGCACCCAGAGAACTTGGGTGAGGAGCTGGCCACACTCTCACCCTCCCAATAGGGGCCTCTCTGGAGAGGTGCCCTGGAGCTGCCCACACCACACCACTGCTGTACCCCTAGTGTGCCCCTGCTATGTGTGCCCCAGGTAGTGTGCAATCAGCTATTTGTGCAGGCTGAGGGGTGCCTGAGCTATTATGCCCTGCTGATAATGATCCTCCTGGTGCCCTGGGCACACCTGCACTCTTGTTTTGGGACCTGCATGATGATGGTGCAGAGAGCAAGCCCAGGCTGCCCCACAACCTCTACTGTCACCTGGGGAGCAACCTGTGGAAGTGCTACACATCCCTTCCCCCTCCTACCAAGGAGGACATCACCACCACCATTGATGCATTCCTTGGGGTGTGAGAAGCCTATGCCCCCCCCAGATGTGGGGACACAGGCTGCTCAATAAAGTTCTGAACTATGTCCTGCTTCTGTGCATGCTGGGGGGGGGGGGAACCCAGGGACGGGTGACTGCAGGCAAGCCAAGCAGGGAGAGGGGGCAGGGGCCAGGACCAGGGGCAGGGGCAGGAACTAGGAGGGTTCTCCCCCCAGTACAGCACTTACCACATGTCCAGGGTTGGTGAGGCTGGTGGCTCAGTTTGGGCCTCCCTGGTGGCATGGGCAACTATCTGTGGCCGGTGTGTGGACTGTACAGGGGGCAGGCACCGGCCCCAGCGAGTTTGCCATGCCCCCAGGGTGGGCCCCACTGCGCCCCCCGCCCCAACCAACCAGGCCCTGTGGGTC
>JAGPOW010000261.1:163682376-163743724 GCA_030014935.1 Caiman crocodilus | reverse complement strand
CTGCAGACACCGGCCACAGCTAGTTGCCCATGCCACCAGGGAGGCCCAAACTGAGCTGTGGCCGGTGTGCAGCAGGGCAAAGTCCAGCCAGGACCACCCCTCCCGCCCAGGAGGTGCTGGCACTTCTGTTGGCTTGTGGTGACATTGCTGGTCATTCCTCATGGTTGAGTCTGGGGCTGCACTGAGGGTGAGCAGCCGGGGAGGAGGACAGGGTGTGGCACTGAAGGCCTGAGGGCCCCTCCTCTGGTGACATCACCAAAGGGATCAGGTCAGGATGGGAGATCAAGGAAGCTGCCCATTCTGGTGACATTTTCAGGGGTAGGCGTGGGTCCTGGGGTGCCAAAATCTGGGTCAGCTCCACATAAAGGCCATGGTCTTGCAGGCATGATTGGACTTATGATTGTAGTTGGTTACAGCTATCCACTGTGCCTGTAAGGACTTGACCTTAATGAGGTACTACTGCACTGATCAGGAGTGCCCTCACTCCCACATCCTGCCTGACAGGACCTCATAAATGTGGGCATGTGAGTGCCTACCCCACGTGAACTGCCTCTGCATGTTGGCACTGCCCTAGAGCACCATAAGGCCACCCTCATCTTCTTGGGTCCAGTTGGGGGCCCAGGTGACTGGCACAGGTGTGCACATGTGGCTGGGGTTGGGGCTCAGTGGGGAGGAAGTGCTGACATGATGTCCCATGCTGGCTCTCTGGGAGCCTGCATAGTTGTCTCTGTGATGCCAGTCTTGGACACCTGGTAGCAGCACCCAGTGCAAGGGCACAGCCAGAGACTGGGAGCCATGCAGAAGCAGCACTTTGCAACAGTCCCTGCAAGGACAGGAGGCACCCTGGGGGTGAGCAGCCCTGCCAGAGACAGCCAGCCAGAAGCCCTGGGGAGATATCAGGACTGGGCAGTGGATGCAGCAAGCTGCAGCCCTTTGCAACACTCACTTGTGGCCAAGCTGCAGTTCTGGAAAGAGGACAGGCCAGGCAGAAGCAGCCTGTGGCCTGTCCAGGGGGGTACACAAGGCCTGCACTGGTCCTAGGGAGTGCAGCATGTTCCAAGGCACAAAATGGCAGCAGGCTTTTATACCCTGCTGCAGTGGGCTGCCAGAGGTCAGCCCAGACCTGAAGCAGGAGAAGCAGACAGCCAGGAGCCCTGGGGCTGGGCTCAGGTGGCCCCTAGTGGCTGGGCAGACCCAGCACTAAAGTCGTGCTGGGTCACATCTACATGTGTTAATGTGCATTAACTCATCATGACTAAATGCAGATATCAAATTTAGTCATAATTAGCCATTTTTACTATGCAGTAAGGGCATGCATATGTAGATGTGTGCCCATACTGGGTAGTAAGCATAGGCGGTGGAAGGCTGGGGTTAATGAGAATTCGCCCCCATTCCCCGAAATGCGAGGCCACAGGGCAGCCCAGCCACAGGCTCTGGGCTGCTGTAGCGGGGCAGAGGGGAGCAGCGTGAACACTTAGACATGCAGCCAGGATCACATCCAGCCAGGATTACAGCTCTGGCATGTGGATTACTGCCCAGTGCAGCAGCCAGGAAAGCTGCAGCCTTTTCTGTGAAAGGGAAGAGTCTTGGGGGGGCACAGATCAAGGCCCCTAAAGTGTGGGAGGGAGTGGGGCAGAGGCAGGGGCCAGGATGAATGCGGCCCTGGGGCAGGTCATGGGACTATCGGAGCCCCAGGCAGCTCATCCAAAGATACAGGCAGACTCCTGCCACCATGTGCTCTCTGGCAGAGGTCCGGGCGGTGGGGCACATGCACCCCCAATCTGTGCAAGGGGCAAGGGTAGGATGCTGTTGCATACTGGGGTTCTGCATCTCACTGCCTTTGCCCCAAGACCACATGATGTCATGTGCTTGCTGCTGCCAGGCAGGCAGGGGATGGGGCACAGCCCGGCAGCAGCAGGAACATGGTGTCGAGCCACTCCTGGGGCAGCAGCAGTGGGGCACAGAGCCCCAGCATGCAGTGGCAGCCCACCCTCATCCAGCACTCAGATTGGTGGGGCACGTGCTCCTCAGGCCTCCACCGGGGTGCACGCAGCAGCAGCAGGAGCCCCGCCTCTCCCCCCTCCGCACTCCTGAACAAGCCGCCTGGGGCTCCAAAAGTCCAATGGCCCACCCTGGGGTCCCATTCACCCCAGCATTGTTTCTGCCCCACTCCCTCCTGCACTGTGGGGGCCTTGATCTGCACCCCCCATGCCTATTTCCCACAACAGACTTACCTGCTGGGGAGAGGCGGGGGGCGGTTTGCAGATACTCTCACACGCTCTGCTCCCCCAAATAATATTTTCTCTCTCTGTCTGTAAATTAGGCTAATGCGTGTTAACATGTCTTGTGTAGATGCATCCTATCACTGCAGGACTAGGTGGCAGTGGGTCTGCTGGTATTAAGCAAAAAGGTAGCCCACAAGATAATTATGGACATAGGACAGCTATCATGGTGTAACTTACAGTGGTGTCTGCCACTGTCTTTTTCAGTGGTAACTCTTCCCTGGATTTTATTAATTTTGTGTGTCCACTGTTTTTTTACAGTAGTGTAAATGTATCATAGATTCAAAAAATAACAAACAAACAAAAAACCACTTGTGATTAATGATAAATTTGGCATGCACTGGGAGAGTTGATTAAATATGCCTTAGTAACATAATAATGACCAGCAGTACATGCAGTGAACAAAGCATGAGCGCAGTGTACACCCTTTAGCCAGAAGACCCCTCTACTCTTTCTACTGGTAAAAAGAAAAAAAATGTTTCCACAGACTGTTTCGTTTGCATATGCTACCTACTCATCACTTTGCTAGTAAACACCGGGAGAGAGTCACCACATTTTGTTATATAGAGTTTGGGGTTTGTTGGTCTCCCAAAGATGCCTGCGGGAGGCAGGAGCTCTTACTTTGTTTCAAAGGCCTATTTCTAAATAATTTCAAGTTATCTTAGGAGGCCTAAGCAACTGTGATTCCACTCTTGTGTCAGAGCAGATGCTGTCTAAAGTCTTCTTGTGAAAAGACAGAGAAGAGAACAGCAGCAGACTTAAGTGGAATCCAGTAAGGCTCTGCTTACCCAACACATCAAGAAAGCTGATATAGTTAATAAGTTAACTTAGCTGGTGTTTGTTCTTTCTAGATTAGACGAGACGCCCTTTGAGGACTGGGCTATGACCTACAACAAACACTTGGACTTCAACACATTCATTGTTTTGAACTGTGAGTGGAGATTGGTGGATGGATGTGGTGATGCAGCCAAGGGGCTAGTGCCTGACAGGTGAGATGAGTACTGGGAAGGGAGCTGTATTTTACCTTTATTTGCATATATGTCTATACGATGAATTTTCCCAGGTCCATGGACTGTGCTCACTTTCCTTTAAAAATTTCCTTGCTTATACCTGGTCAGACAGCTGGTGAGTGGGGAAGCTCTGGTTGTGCAAAGCACTAAGGAAGGGTTTGGTTTTCTAGTCTCCTGGGTAGAAGTTCAAGCCAGTTTTGTTATGTGTCATGAGGGGCTGTAGGTGTATTTAACTCAGCCCTAGTTGTTGCTGTTAAATCAGAGTGGTCACAGTCATGAACTGCTTTTCTGGTTCTGGTTCTGGTCCTGTTCAGTAAAAGCACAAGTTACCACACTCATGCCTCTTCTTCCAGCTGTCAGTCAGCAGAGTAGCAGCACATCTGATGCTATACAGCAACTACAACTATTAAATACACTAAAAGAACAAGCAAAAGTGTTGACTTTTGTCTCTTGGCCTTTTCTTCTACAAACCTCTTCAGATTGTTTTCCCCCAGAAGGAGAGTGAGCTCTGTGCAAACACTTCTCCCTTGCAAACACTTGCTCTCTGCATCAAGCCTGACCTAGCAATTCCTCTGCTAGTCTGAACTTCTCTTGATCATAAAATTACCAACTGAATTGCACTGGAAAGAATGTGTCTGAAAGTAACAGGGGGTGCTATATAGGCTAACACTTACCAAAGCCAATACTACCAATTCATTTTTTAACTGGTGACCAGATCCAGCACTTGAACTTGGGATTTAAGAAAAGAAAGGCTAAAACAAGCTTGGCCTTTGACTATGAAACAGCTACATTAAGGGAGCACTTCAGAAAATATATATAGAAAAAAGAATAGCATTTGTTTCCCTGTATGCTTTCTCTAGGAAAGTAGTATTCAAACACTTTTCCTTTGTGGACCCCTAGAATTTTTTAAATGGAGGTACAAACCCCTTCAGAAATGTGACTGGAGGTGTGGACCCCTTTGAATTTTAAGTGTGGGTATTCACATACTTTTGAATCATCATGTTTTTTTCACGGACCCCTTTGGCATAGTCTGTGGACCACCAGGGGTCTGCAGATCACAGGTTGAAAGCCACTGCTCAAGGACAATGATTCTTAACCAAGATGCCATGATTCACAAAAATAACCCAGAGATATAGATCCTCAGGATATAATTCAAAAGATAAACCCAGACATTCTACCCTGTTGTGGTCTGAATTCTTTGCAACCGAAGAGTTGCTTTTCCTGTAGTCAAAAAATGAGTGAAAACCAAGAGATGGCACTTTATGAGGGGTGACTCAAGACTATCAAGGAGTGTCTTGATGAAAGGATGAAAAACACTGCTTTAGGGTAGCAACTTGTTACTTGCAAGGAAGGCATGAAACAAGAGACTGAAGCTGTGGAAAAAACGAAGTGTTGCCACAATCACCTTTCATACCATAGCCTGAGATGGCTATATCATGGTGTAGAGGCTGGCTGGAAAAGGCTTGCAGAAAGACTGAACACTCCAAGCTGAAAGAGTCTGCAGGTTTGCAGGGACTACAGCCAGCTGTAGGCAGTCCAGAGTGATAGCAGTCTGCCCAGAAGAAGTAGACCAGCTGCAGAAGATGATTAGCTGGCCACAGGAGGTTAAAGGCTCCAAAGGAGAGGAGCCAGAGGGTGGTGACTGAGAGGGTGGTGACTCAGAAACACGATGGCTAGTGGTGGCAGAATTGAGCCAAGGACTCTCCCAGGGTCTGGTAAAAGACCTGAGGCTGTGAGGCTGGAAGTAGCTACACCACCATAGGACCAGAGTCAGGGTCAGGTAGAAAAGGAAGACTGCAGTAGGGAGGGAGCAGCAGTGAGCTGGGGGCACCTTCTCAGGACTACAGGAAACTCAGGACTGTGAATGTACCCTGTATGAACTGTGTTAAGTCAGGGTACTGAGTGCCGATTTATGTTCTGGTTTTCCTGAAAGGCAATTGTGCCCAGCAAATAGAGGACTGTGTATATTGTTTTCAATGGCTGTTTGAGCTAAGCAATAAACTTAAACCTGCTACACAGGGGTTCTATCCAGATTTAATCAAAAGCAAGGTTAGTTTTACATTGCTAATGTTCCAGACTCTTAATTCATATGCCTGTATAAGGCATTATCTGTTTCAAATCACTTTATAAACCATAACACACATTATGCCACAAAATGCATACCAATTGGTACTTCTATATTTCAGCTACCACTTTAGGGCAAGTCTGTATCATGCCCCTAGTGTGTCCTGTGGATGAGGGGAAAGGTGTCCCTGAGCATGCCCCATCCACCCACTCCAGATGCACTAAACCTGGAAATTCAGTAACAAAGTTGCCCTGGAGCTGTTGCCCTGTGACCATTCTGGAGACTTTGTTCTCCTGGGATGTGGTATAGGTATTAATATTCATCCATATTGTGTTCAGCAACAGCCCTCCTGACAAATTTAGCTGTGCACAGTAGGCATTTCAAACAACATGGGAATATCATCCCTGTAACAGGGGACCACTCACAACCCGTGTTCCAAGGGTTAGAAGAGCATGGAGGAGTACTTACCTGGGGCAGGCTCATGCCATAACTCCTGTGCCTGGTGATGTCAGACACCATCAGGAAGGAGGAGGGGGACTTCCAACAGTATGGCAGCTCACCATAGGAGCTGATGCTGATTGGCCAATGATCTGGTAGACCCTGTTGAAAAATAGCCAGCAGTGAGGATTCTCTAGAGAGGGAAGAGAGAAGCACCTGGTCCTTGTTACTCTGCATCTGCAGAGGCACAGAGAAACAAAAGAAACCAAGTGAGATGTTGGCTAAGCAAGGGAAACTCAGGCAGACCCAGATACAAGTACAGCTGTGGTGAGTCCTCAGGGGAAGGACAACCCAGGAACAACAGGCTAAAAAAATCTACCAGTGAGACAGTGTGTCACAGTGGAGAAGGACAGTGTAAGAGAAAGCTGAGACAATTTGTAGACCAAAGATGGGAGATGGCCAGGGGGCTGAGCAGCTTCCCTAAGGTCCATGACTAAGAAGGACTAGGTCTCCTCTGGTGAGACTTGCACCCATCTGGCTTTGAATATCTGCTTGTGTGCTGCCTTGGTCCAGGCAGTACAGGGTGTATGCTCTCTAGCAGCACAGGTTCCCCAAGGTGGGCTTCGGTTGTCCCTCTGGCCTTCTCTTAACTTTCCTGTCATGTCTTTGAATGTTATATCAGTGTGGGGTTCAGCCTCGAAGTTCCCCTGAAGGATGACCACTCTGCTTGTGGGATGTTCATGGGCTCCACATCCCCTACCCGCCCCCCAGCCTTACACCAACCTCTGGTGGGGAGCCAGATCTTGACACGTCTGCCTCGCCAGCGTAGATGTTCCTCGTGCCCTATCGTATCCTCCTCTATCCTTGAGGAAGGATAATTAGCTGGCCTGGGCTCTAAGCCTGTGATCCCCTTGAGCCAGTCGGCTCTCTTCTTGGGGTCTGAGGGTGCCCCTGTCAAGCAGGGGTAAAGGAATAAAATGAAGAAAGGAAACCAAAAGAAGGGACCCAAAAAGGTCTCCCTATCCAGTGTCCTACTAGTCGGCTTTCTCAGCACTCATGCCTGAACTTGGCAGTGCTCCCCCAATGCTAGTCCCACAGGGTTCCTCTCTCCTGTCTGCCCCTAGCCCAGCTCCTTGACCTGGTACCTGGGAATGGTTGAGTGGGGACACCTTTGTTTCCCCAAGGTTGGCTTCAGCCTCTCCCTTGAGCTTGCCAACCTGGTTGCACCGCTGCTAAGCATTTCCCTCCATGCACCTTCTTGGCAGCACTCCACCCCTCCTGGGGCTCGATCTCAGTGAGGAGCTCTTGGTGCTTCTCCAGCTGCCCATTGCCCAGGCATTTCAAATTTGCACCGGCCCCGCCTAGTACCAGTACAGAGAGCCTCCGCCTCCTCACTGGCTGTCTCCTCCCTACTGGCGGTGGTCATTTTTATTCCTGCCATCTGGTGCATCCTTGTGACGTCACCCATCAGCCTTAACTGCATAAAGGCGTGGCTTGTAAACCACATGGACATTTCTTTTAGATCTTCTAGTGCCACTTCTCCTGCAGGTAAGTAACTGTTTTGTATTTCTTTATTTTACTGTTTCTTCCTGTGTTGAGTCCCATGGTTGGGGCTTCCTGGCCCCTCCTCTCACTATCCCCAGGGCAAGACTATTACAGGTGGGTGCATGACCCAAAGCATAGACAATTAGACAAAACAGGGGAGACTCTGATAAGGTAATTCTGTATTGCCTGAGAAGGCAGGAAGGAGGAGAAATCTAGGTGAGAGGAACTCAGGACTAGTGCAAAAGGAGGGTGTGCCTGCTGAGAAGTAAGCTGGGCTAATGACCCTCACACCTAAGGAAAAGTGACTTGATAAAGGGAACTAGCTTCCACTGGTTGCAGGTTAGGTCTGGCCAGGGTGTAGGGGAGGTAGAGCCTGTGGAAGAGGCGAGAGAGCAACAGACTTCCATCACTGTACCATCAGCTTTCAACCTCTTTCCTTTATTATCTTTTCTCCTAACAAAGCATGGTAGACAAGTGAGAAGGATAGCATGGAGATTGGAGAGCATTGAGAAGGCACCCACTCACAGTCCCAGAGCCCTACATGCTGGACTGCAACAGCCTACAACAGTCACCCATTAATTCTAGGAAAAGGCTGAATATTCAGCTACTTTACAGCCCCTCCTTCTGCTGCTGCTGGATGTCAGGTGAGAGGCAAACACCAGTAAAGAGCATTTGCTAGAATGTGTTCCACACCAGAAGAACCATTTTGATTACCATTCAAAGGTCCCACACTGGGAATGAGACATAGCAACTAACTGTGTATTGTTATCACTTAAGGACAGAAAGTATGGAATGCTTCATCCAGCTGAAATGGCAAGGGGACTTTAAGCTGGAATAAGGTGGCTGCCTAAACTGAAATGTATACATAAATGTTGATGAAACATTCCCTTAAACACTGGAGGTGGGGCCAAGCTATAACCTGGCAGTCAATCTTCAATCTGGGGTGCCAAACCAAAGCTCCTAAGAAGGACATGGGATGTTGAGCACCACAAGGTTTAACAGTTATAGACATTTTAGCCTGCCCCACATCTAAAATAAACCCAGTCAAGGGCAAGAAATGTGTGAACAACCCTACAATTACAATATAAACCTTGGGATGTCTAACAACAACCAATTAACTACGGTTGTGAGTGTTGGGATCAGCATCATGTAGGGATGTCAGAGGAAGCAAATATTTCATGTGGGCATGCAACAAATTCCAGAGCACATGAGGCAGGTATTGTCTGTCAGCACAGAAGAAGATATATCCAGCAGGATATATATGTGCCCCCTAGGCACATACTGGAGCCTTATCACCCAGAGGAAAGTATGCTAATCACTGAAACACCATTGTTACAACCCCGAACACCTGGGCTTACTCCAGAAACCTATCAGTCAGTTAATGATTGGTCTCGACACCAGGCATCTGGCAGTAGCTGATAGGAGTTAGCCCAAAATGGTCTGGCTGTCCAGATATCTGACCAAATGAGGACTGGCCAACTGTGGTTGGTTTCTGCTATGACATTCCAGCTCTGTCTACATTCACCTCTTGCATGCTTCAGGGATGTGAGCTTACAGGGTTTTGAAAGTTTTCAAACACAAGCTACAGCAAGAGCTCACTCGTTTGAGAACAGGGACTTGCCTTCCAAGCTCTTTCAGGTGAGGCCTAAGGACCTATGGAGGCTTGAAGGAGTGTGGAAACTCATGAAAAAGTCTTCTCCAAATGCAGGGTCTATGTTTTGTTGTATTTACAGATCAGAGAGTAGTGAGACTAATAGCATAGGTGGAGTGGGGTTAATGAATACAAGCTGAATAGAAAGGAGCAGAAATAGGAGAGGGGCAGTGAAAGGAGCAGAAGGAGGAGGACAAACACAGAGACAAGTGGAAAGAGAAGTGACATGAAGAATCAAAGTGAAACAGGTGACAAACTGAATAGAAAGGATGGGAGAACAGAGCTAGACTGTTCTGAGTGGTGGCAGATGACAGAACAAGGAGTAATGATGCCATGTTGCAGCAAGGGAAATGTAGGTTAGCTATTCGGAAGAACATTCTCACTAGGAGGGTAGTAAAACACTGGGCAGGTTACTCAGAGGGACTGTGGACTCTCCAGCCTTGGAGGTTCTAAAGATGTGGCTAGACAAAGCCTTGGCTGGGATAATAGGAGAGTAGGTTTAGATTAGACATGCGTAGGAACTACTTCACAGTTAGGGCGGCTAGGATCTGGAACCCAGTAGTGCTGGCTCCAACCCTGGGGGTCTTTAAGTGGCTCAATGCCTACCTGGTTGGGATCATTTTAGCCCAGTTTTCCTCCTGCCCAGGCAGGGGGTCGGACTTGAAGATCTACAAGGTCCCTTCCGACCCGACTTCTATGATTCTGTGATAACCTAGTTGGGGATGGTCCTACTTTGAGCAGGCGCCCGATCTAGATGACCCCTGAGGTCCCTTCCAACCCTTATTTTCTATGATTCTGTAAGTCCCAATATTACTGGATACTTCACAACCACAGCAATGGTGCTGCTGCACTTCCCTGATAGGAAGGGTCAAATCGATTTTCTGTTTAGTTTGCCAAACAGGGAAAAGACGAAAGAAAGAGAAACTACAACCACACAGTTGGGCTGAGGCCAGGTGTGATGAGCGTCAGCCTGGAGGTCAGTTTAGGGCAAAGCTCTAAACTTAGAGAAATGGGAGCGTATAATGGAAGCACTAACAAAACGGTAAGGACAGTGCTGCGAATGATGATGCTATAATTACTGACTGTTGGGGGTGGGGGGAAACAAGCAAACAGCTTCAACAGACCTCTTTGTGAGGGAAAAGGACGTGGTGGCTATAGCACTCCCCCTTCCCTCTTTGTCCTCCACAATGATTTATGAACCTCTCTGCTATGCTGCCCTAGTCTTTTAAGTTAAAGAATCCAGTTAGCTTTTCATAATGGCAGAAGTAATTAGAAAGGTGATCAACTTCAGTGGAACATAAAACACAAAAACGGTCTGCCTCTTTAATGATATCCCCTACTTACTTTAGTGGCGGGGATTCTGCTAATCTAATACCTGTTAATTTTCTTTCTAATTAGGGCTATAGCTCACCAGAGGCTGTTTTATACTTAATTTGTTGGGGTTTTATTATATGGCACAACAGTCAGCCAACCATTGTGTGCGTCATGTGATCCCGGCTGCAATCTTTCAGGCATTGCTGCACACTGAGGCCCTTGGAGAGAACGTGCCACTACGATTTGTGAGTCACCCGTTCCTGCTCTGCCTAGGTCTTGTCATGTGTGTGCCTGTCAGGATTCATCTCCATCTCCATTACCCCTGGGGCAAAAAGTCATATTTTATTTCTGCTCACTTGTCTGATTTTTAGCAGATCATATTCCCATCTTCAAAACCTTAGCAAGTGCCATCTTTTGAGAATTTAAGGTGGAATTCTAAGTGCCAACTGAATTCACCTCCACAAAATCCCCATCTTTTAACTGATGTGAAAAATGCTCAGATCTTGCTAATTGTAGGTATGCAAAGGAAGATAATTAAATTTAAAGTGCTCTTTTACGCAAGCAAAAAGAGGCATTCTTCTAAAATATTTTCTCTGCCTCTTGTGTTTGTATTTCCTTTGAAGCACTTTGAACAGGGGAGGGTTTGGAGGGAGAAGCATATGTGTTTAGTGTTGTTTTAAGGGCTCATAGGAAAAATGTTCTGCTATTTGTGACAAAAAAGTTTATAATCAAATTATGGACAAATTAAACAATTACCCCTGGTATTATCAGTAGGAAACAAGTTAAAAGGGGACACAATTACATGAATTCAGAAGTATTCCAGTGATCTGACATCTGGGATGCTATAGATCATAGTAAAAGGACATATCTATAAGCCCCTATGTGGCAGCCTAAGGGGTTGACTATTTTTGTTTTGCCTCCAGGATACTTAGCCTCCAAGTAAACAAAGGTTTTAGTATTGTATTAACTATAAATGTGTACATAAAAGGTCACCAATAGCTGTTAGACAGAAAATCTCATTCTACATCTCTGTGAACACCCATAAGAATGCTTTTTATAAGTCACCCAGTTATATGCAAAAGGTGTTGAGAAAACACACTGTGACATGTCACCCTGAACCAGCTTATCAGATCTGGATATATATTGTATTACATATCCAAGCTGAGCAAAGAAGCTAATTAATATATTCTGTCATGGGCAATTCTCAAGATTTTGCACGTACAACTCCTACAAAAACAGGATGATGGAGACAAAAAGCAAGTTTGCCTATAAGGAAAATTAGATATGACAATACTATTTCTACTGAAGAAAACAGAAAATGTTGGTTTTCCACATTGCTGTTGTCCAAACCTCCAGTAAAAATATGCCCTGGAAAAAGTTCAGCTTCAAGCATTGTGCTCCACCTGCTCAGATTTTGTTGAGCTTTTTTGTTCCATATATCAACCATTGTTTAAAAATTAATTTGTATAGCAAACAAACCTTGGCAGACCTCCAGTTATGCAGCAGCTATGCATCTAACAGCCTTCATTTTTAAATCAAGTTCAAGGGACTGGGATTCAATCTACCTCAGAAGAAACACAGCTGATCTGGACTTACAGTAACAGCCTCTACAGCAAAATAGCAGGTTAAAGAATTTATCCAGCAATATTTGACAGTGGAAAACCAAAGGAAGTGGATACTTCACATTAGGGAGTTCCAGGCAAAATATCAACAATAATGCCAGCCTTGTATTTAGCATGTATACATACATCTAGTATATGTATATTTACATACATCTGGCTGCATTTCATACATCTAGTCAATAGTAGATGTATGAAATGCAGCTAAGTAGCCTGGGGAAAAATATTTATCCGCACTGGCCACCAAAGGCTGCTATCCCTAACACAGCCCAAGGAACAAGTAAACTCTAACATGAGATAATCTATCACCTTTTTTCCATCCAGCAAAAGAAACAAACCTGAAGCCAGAACTACATTTATCAAATGCAAAGGTAGGGCTACATAGTACTGTTTTGCGGAACAGCCTGCAGCACAGCTGTTCCACAAGCGTTGCTAAAGTCGAGCTCTCACAGAGTTTAAGGCCTTCTGTTGAGGGAATGGGGGCTGGGCTTGGTGGTTTACCCATCAGATTTGTGGACGTCCACTAGGTAGGCCACAAACGGATGTGTGGACCCTTAAATGAGACTCGCTTGCATTAGTACTGTATTAAATAATACTAACGCTGGGGCCACGCTTCCCTTGTAGCTCCATTCTTCCTGTAGTCATGATTTCCCTAGACTCTAGCTCTCGGCCTTGAAAATAGAGAGAAGGCAACAGGGAAAGTATTGTCAATCCATACAACAGAAGGCAGGGTAGATTTGCACTGCATAGCCTAAAACAAAATCTACCTTGCCTTCTGCTTGACTTCAGATTCACACAGCTAACTACCCATTTCAATCCATGCAACAGTAATAATGCATCAACTGCTGTTATAAATCCATGTAGAAATCTTCAACTTATACATGGGAACCTGGTGCAGACAGCAGCAATACAAAAGTCTACCTCCCCCTGCAGAGGTGACAAGTGGGGGGGCAGGGACCACGTGTCTCCGCCCACCCCCTCCCCTGAGACTGGCTGCTGCTGAAGCTGCTGCCAGCTTCTGCAGGTAGCCACTGCCCCCCCCGCCCACGTCACTGTCAACACGGCCACCAGCAGCTGCAGGCAGTCCCTACTCTCTGCCACCAACAGCATGGAGGGCAACTGCAAGTGGTCTCCACTCACCACCCATCGCTCACCACTCCCACCCCTGCTGCTGACACCACCACGGCCACCTGCGAGCAGTCCCCACTCTCCACCACCGTGCCCCCACTGCCACTGCCTGCGGTCACCGTGTCCCCCCAGCCTCCAGAGGCATGTGTCGTTCATGTCCCCCTACCTGCAAAGTGCCTTCACATAATGCCCTGTGTGACAGGGGACCATCCCCAGGGCCAGTCACAATATCAGCTGGCCCAGCTGTCTCGGGCATTCTGCCCACACAACTCTCCTGCCACGTCTTTCATGTAATTGACAAAAAGTTGTTTCTAGGTGGGAAGCTGTCCATTTTGATGCCCCAATGCCAAGGGCATAATACACGACTCTGTACCACCCCTACACACTGTCCCATACCTCACAGATGACATCCAACTCCCCCAGACCCATTGCTGGGCTACACTTGGCATCTGGCCCAACTTGGCCTCAGGTGTCTTTAGACATGACTGGGGCCTCTATTCCCATGCACACTGGCTCCTTGCCTCTCATGAGGCTCCTAGCCCCTCACACTCTACCCTCTTGCTAGGGTCACTACTCTGCACCCTAACCAGGGCTATGGGGTCTTATGCCCCATGGTCCTCAGGTGTCTGATGACACGCCTGGACCCCCAACTTGCCCTACAGTCCACTCAGGCCGCAGGTGTCTATCAATGTACCTAGGCCTCACTCTCAGTCAGGCCTCCTCCTATGCCCTACTCTTATTCAGGCCTCCTACTCGGCCTCAAGCTCTCATCCAGGCTGCTCACTAGGCCCCACTCTTCCTCAAGCCTTGTGCCTCAGGCCTTTCTGGCCCCTATGGTATTGCCCAAGCCTCACTTTCTTAGGCCTTGGGCCCTCCTGACCCCTGCTATGTCTTCTAAGCCTGGTGCCTTTCTCTCAGTGTGCTTCCCTAGCCTTTCCCCTTCACAGGGTCACCTGCAAGGCAGTGGGGGCTGAGGCTTTCCAGTACCCCATACATGCCTTTCACTAGAGAGGCACTGGTGTACCATTTCCCAGGGACTGCCTCATACCAGCCTGCCTGGTGACTGACCCCTCTGCTCTCTCACTGGTCATCTCAAGAGAGAGAGAGTTTGGGCCAGTCAAAGTCCCTGGGCCAATCCATCAGCAGCCAACCCTTTCTACTCAGTAGGGGTTCCTCTTGGTTCCACCATAAAACCACTAACTTCCCCAGGCTTGCCTAGATCTCATCCAGCAGCCCTGTTACTCATCTAGGGTCATCTAAGTCCCTGGCCCCATCACCAGATCTAATCAGGGGCTTGCCTAGCCCCTCAGTAGGCCCACACTCTCTAAGCCCCTCTCCTAGGCTGGCCTTGCTCTCCCTAGGCCTGTAGCCATTTCCCCGGGGCTTGGGCCCACCCGGCTAGGTGCCTAGGAACCTTCTACCTCCCCAGAGTTCCTATTCTGACCTCCAGAATGCTCCTGGGAGAAGCAGTGCACCCACCAGCACATGTTGACCCATCAGCTTCCGACAGCAACTACTGGCCCTGCTCCTCAGGGCCTGCTCTTACACTGAGGCTGCTCAGCTCTACTCCAATCAGGCAGCCGCCTGGCTGTCATGTGACTGCCTGATTGGGTCTGCTCCCACCTGCAGACTGCCTCACAGCCTGCTCAAGACCTTAAAGTGGCAGGCACCCAAAGGTGCACTGCCACACCTTGTACTGCCCATCCTCCAGCCCTGTTCACTGTGTATGAAGGGTTGCAGGTGACTTGGTATCACAGAGTGAGGCTAGGAAGAATTCAGGTAAACCACCCCTTACAACCTGTTAAATGTTAAAGGGAGGAACAGTGCCTCTGGGCATGGTTACCTCAGGTGGTGGTAAACAGCTTTGTAACCAAGATAATTTAAATTGCTTGGATTTAAATATCCACACCCATGGGATTTTAGGTAGGATCCTCTGTGACTGAGCAAACTATGATCATCCACAATTCCCTCATTGCCCTTCCTTCCTTTAAATTATTGCTTGCTGAGGGTTGTTCTTGGTGGTTTGGGTATTGTGCTTTGTGGGAGTGAGAGTTTGTAACAGTGATTTTTGGGGAGTCTTTTGGTAAATGAATGCCTGTAAATGTAGGGGACTGAATTATATGGTCAAGGATGTCCCTATGTTCCTATGTTGTCTGGAGTTTTAGGGAGCTTACAGAAGTGATCAAAGTAACTTCCCATCTTACTGTAACTTTTGTGCTTTATACAAAGTGCTTAAAGTTACAGCACAATCAAAATTAACAGATGTTTGGCATTTGATGGTGGGGGCTTGGAGCCTTCATGCACTGGCTAAGTCCAGAAGGCACTGTTGCCTGCACTGAAATTTAGTCAGGGCGCTCCCTTCATTGTGTTTTTGCCAGCTGATTACCAGCTGTGCCTGGTGTGTCCTCCACTCCCTGCCTGGAGAGAGCATTTCCTCACCTGTGGATTCCCACACAGAGCAGTCCCTCACCCAGAGTTTCCCCCCAAGCCCTGATGCTACATGGGCCCAGCCTGGTTATCCCTGCTGGGGTCTTAGGTGTGAGCCAGCCCATATCTGCAAGGTGAAGGGGCCAGACTATCTCCCCACACCAGCTCTCAATGCAGCAACCAGGCCTGCTGTCAAGCAATGAGAGTTGGGGTGGGAGAAGTATTCCAAGACCATTGCCTCATGGGAATAGGCTGGCACCCCTCCCCACCCCGTCCAAGACCCCAGCAGGGGCAGCCAGATTGGGCCCATGTAGTGTGGGGCCTCAGATTCAACCCCCTACCCCAGTTCCTGGTGCTTGACAATAGCCTTGACTGCTGCACTGGGAACTGCGAAAGGGGAAAGTAATGCAACTCCCCACCCATGGAAACAGACCAGCACCCCCCAAGACACCATCAGCATAGTCAGGCCCAGGCAGTGTGTGGGCTCAGAGTCAATCATCCCCTCTCTCCTCTAAACCCCATCTTCCTCCCTCCTCCCTCCCGCACTATGCTGACCTGGAGGCAGGGCTCAGCTTGTGATCGCTCAAGTGAGCACCAGCCCAGGCCCACAAAGGCGCATGGGATGGAGGCAGTCTCATCGGCAGTTAACCCTTACAGAGAACCTGTACAGAAGTTCCTTAAGGTGCTTTGCCCTAGAGTGCCTTCAGCTATTAGTTGATTGAACAGAGGTTAATTTTTCGTGTGACCAGCCACTTTGAAAGCACTCTGTAGCTGTGAATGTTTGTTATGTCATGGCTGTAGAGCACTTTCAGGGACCTTACTGCATGAAGAATGTAACTTCTGTAAGTGCCCTTAGATGTTAAATATCCAGATTGTGGGCAGATCTTCTGTGGGTATGCAAGGGAAAGGGGCAGGGGGGTCTTTCTTTTAGTCTGCACATTTCATAGAATCATAGAAAACTAGGGCTGGAAGGGACCTCAGAAAGTCATCTAGTTCAACCCCCTGCTCAAAGAAGAACCATCCTCAACTAGATCATCCCAGCCAAGGCTGCGTCTAGCCAGGTCTTAAAAACATACAGGCAGGTAACATTTTATACCCTGGAGTGCAACAGCTAGGAGCTTCTTTAAGATTTCTAGAATCTACAAGAGGTCCTGGGAATAGGCAAACCTTGTTCCTCCTTACACGCCATCAGGACTGGTTAGTCATTGCAGACAGACTATACTTTGTAAACGGAGATGCAGCAGCTACCTTCCCCATAAGCCACTGAGGCACGAGGACTTACAGAGCTCTTTCTGGGCACTGCAGATCTGTCTACTTCTTTACTCAGACCCTTAATGACATATTTTGGTCCTAAGTGCTAGGATATAGCCTCCAACTTTCCTATGAGTCTAATGTTAAGGAAGATTTACAATCTCCACAAAGCCCTTAGAAGCTTTTTCTACTTCACTAGTAAGAGCATTAATAGGAACAAGAATGACTTGAGGACTGATTATTTATTATTTTAGTGATGAATAATAATTCAGAAGCATAAGGTACCCCAGATATCAGGCATATGCTATTCCATAGCTTTGCCCTGGAACATTTGAAAAAAAATCAGCAACAATCATATCTGACCGAATAGACAGATCACACTCCTTCAATTACCAGTAGGGTCAGCAAACAACACATTCTTAAAGGGGAATAAAAAAAAATGAGTTACCTCGATCATGCAGGATTTAAGGCAATCATTTCTAAAAGTTAGTGCAAAATATTATTCTAATGGAATATTTAATGTATGACATATGTAAGAGTACAGAGCATTACCCTTGAATTTCCTAGCTTTCGTTGTTTTAAACCTTATCCTTAAGCTAACCATTATGACAGTGTTTGTCTTGAATTTTCTAGGAGATAGTTGCTTTTTCAAGATTCCTTAATGGAAAAATGATATATACCTGCATTGAAAAATGTAAAAAATTAGATAATATTTCCCTGATTAATTTTCACAGCAAAGAGGTAAGCAGGATTTTTGAAGATTATAAAATAATAATTAATAATAATATTGTGGAGGGCCATATAATGAAAAGGTCAACACCTTGCATTTCTTTATAATGCAAAGATGAAAGAGCTCCACAGACATTTGGTAATTAATTGCTACCTATTTGGGGAACTTGGTAAGTATTTAAATTATCATTGTACAGCCTGAGAAACTAAGACCTAAGAATAACATTTAGTGACTCACTCCAGGTCACAAAGTGAACCAGTGGCAGAGATAGAAACAGCACACTTTGTTTTATTTCCTTCCTGTTTTTTCTGATCAGTGTTTGTTGTCAGTTTTACTATAACTTCATAAAAAAATACTAATGTTAAGTACTTCTGCCCATATTTTAAGAATCTATTTCCCCCTATAATTCAAACAGCAGATTTGTCTATTTTTAAATTATGCAATTAAGGGGAAGGCAGGGAAAAATGAAATTCTAACAAAGAGAACCACCACAAAGTGAAAAAAATGCATTTCTTTTGTTCTTAACATTATTGTGTCAGTAACAGAGACTAGAAATAAGGTTCAGGAGAGAATCTCAGTAAAGATTTTGTTACACTAGACAAAACTGGATAGTGACCAACTTTTTCTTGAAAATAGATAGTAAATAGATCAAGTTTAAAAAGGCAGTTTGAAACCTTTGAAAATCTTCAAAATGTATTATTTTCCCCGGATCTTCTTCTCACATTCTGTTCTATCTAGCTTTAAAAATGGCAAATGAAAGATTATCTACATTGAGTGTTTCTTCATGAAGTTCTTTCCCTACTGCTAAACTTTAAGGATGAAGGATTTCTGATTAGCAAGAACTTTGCTTTAAAAAACCAAACCAAACCAAACCAAAAAAAAACATTTTGTTTCTGACAAAATTAGGGCAAGGTCAAATATATCCTAATATCTGGTGGCCTGGAAATTCTGGGAAATAAATCAATTTGGAAACACCATACTTCGGTTTGATTCCAAAGCTCTTGAATAAAGTTTATATTCTTCTCAATTTCCTGGCTTTTAGCCTCCTTGAAATTGACAAGAATGTTAATCTCACTCACAAACTGTGAAGCAAGTTAGCCATGCTAACCATTCCTAGCTGGGGACTCCTAGGCTTTCATTCAGATCACTTGATCTGGATGTCTGCAAACCCCGGTGCCCTCTCCGGAGAGGACAATGCAATGGCTGAGCTGACGCACAGCTACAGAGCTCAGGATTGGCAGGCTTCCAGCACCCATGCACCGTTCCGACTGCCTCTCTGGCCACCAGCACACCCAGTCGCCCTCCTGCTGCCTTCCTGCATTGCCCCAGGGGCAAGCAAGCCCATTCTTAGATGGTCCCAGGTGGCCAGAGAAGGCAGTGGACATGGTGCATAGGGTTCTGGAAGCCTGCCAATCCTGAGCTTCCCCCGATTTTGCCCTGGTTTCCTGCACCCTGTGCACCGATGGATCCAGCCGGGTGCTACCTGCCTGTGAGCTGAGGCAGCACCCACCCAGCTAGCACCCCACCTGGGCAGCTCTGGGGCTGCTGCCACCATGGGGGGAAGCACTGGGCCCTGATGCTGCTCAGACACTGCGCAACCTGGCTGCAGCTCACATGGGCAGGCTCTGCTGAAGAAAGAAAGAAATAAAGTGGTGAGGAGCCCACTTTTTTTTTCTGGAAAAGCCTGCCTGCCTCTCATGCAGCTGGGGTGGCAAGCTAGCAATGGGACCTGAGCTGTGGGATGGTCAGTTCTTTCCTCCATGGTGGCAGCACCCCCTGGGACCTCCCAGGCAGGCTGCTAAAGTGCTGGTGCCCACTCAGGCAGCCTCACCACTGTGGAGGGAAGGACCAGGCCCCCCACAGCTCAGGGCCTGCCGGCAGCTCATTCCCCAACCATAGGAATGGCAAGCAAGCAGGCTCCACCAGAAAAAAAAGAAGAATTGGGCCTCTTGCCACCCCCCCATCTCCCCGCTGCTCCCTTTTTTTTCTGGTGGAGCCTGCCCACAGCAGGGTGAAGGGGAGGGTGAGCTGGTGGTGGGCCATCACTTTTCTGTCACTGTAATGGAAGTCCCTAAATTGAAATGGTGAGTCACAGTTAAAAATCCACAAAATTAAAAATCCACTATTTCAATTTAGGAGAAATAACTCCCCGCCTCACATGTAAAAGCATCCATGGAACCTACATTTACTCAGGCTTCAGCATAGGCAGCAGACGGGAGTGCTAACTGGGCTCAGCCCCCCCAAATGTAGGGGGCAGCAGGTATAGCCGGAAGACAGCCCAGCTGCAGGCTGCTGCGGCAGAAGGAAGGCGTGTGCACACTCAGATACCCTGCAGTAGGGTAGTGTCGCAGGAAAGGGGATCTCCAGGTGGCTTTGGAGGCCCTCCACAAAGTATACACCCTTTGAAGTGCTCGAATGATGACACTAACCCAGGTGTGTTTGGGGCCCTGGGCAGGGAGAGGGAGACTCCGGAGGTGGTGTCTGAAGTAAACAAGAAAACTTTACTTACAGAACTTGAGGAAAAACTTGTACAACAGGTTGTTGAGATGATGTTATACTCAGGGCAAAGCGACACAGTGTGATGACTGACGCGGTGGCTGCAGCCAGGTGACGGCGTACTGCAGTGCTTGCGGCAAGCGGGAATTCCCCGTGCACTTCGGGGCTTCTCAGAGCCTGAGGCAGGTATTCAGACTCACCTCAAATCACGGCTCGAGAAGAGACACGTGTGAGGATGAGCGAGGGAGTGAGTGCTCGATGATATGCACTCCCACCCCTAACTCGTGCTCTCTCTCTCTCACGTGGGCGCAAAGGATAGGCGGACAGGTTAGCCAAGTGACCCGATAGCCTCCTCCCAGGGCACGCGCGCTCTCTCTCTTTTGCGCGGTCCCTAATATCTCTTCCCCGACCAATCAGGAGATTTATCTAATGGATGCTTCTAGAACATCCAAACCTGTCAATCTTAATCAGGTGGGTTCAGAACAGTTATCTCATTGTAATCATGTGTCAACCATAAACAAGTGCTCTCTGCTACTGCATTACTTCTTACCACATGTGGGTAGTCATGTCACTTAACATACGAAACAACATAAACAGCAAAAGGAATTGATGAACCTTCTATTAATCGTGAGCGTGAGGCAGTAATCTGGTGGGAGTCACCAATCTAAACAAACACATTTTTAACACAGGTAGTAGAGCCAGGAGGATCCCAGCTGGCCCAGCAAGCAGGTAAGTTTCTTTCTTTAGCTGGGCTTGCAGTGAGGGGGCACAGATCGAGACTCCCCCTCCCCCCACAGTGCAGGAGGCAATGGGGTAGGGGCAGTGGCAAGTCATTCAGCCCCACACCCTACTGCACTATGAGATTGTCCCATGACCCAGCCCAGCTGCGGCCCCATTCATGGTGAATGGGACCCGGCCAAGCCAGGTTGTCCAGAGGCGCGGCACTGAGGAGCCGGGGGGAAGGGGAAGGTGCCACCTGATCTTTGCACGTGGCAAGGGTGAGCAGCAGCTGTGAGCTGGGCTCTGCCTGCTCTCAGCCTCCATGCCTCGCTGCTGCCTTTAGCAGTGGCGTGGTGCCATGTGCATCCAGCCACTGTGTGGGTCAGGCAGTGAGGCACATGGCACTGAGCCACACCACTTTCAAAGGTGGCAGTGAGGCACAGAGGCTGGAAGCAGGCAAAGCCTTGCTCACAGGTGCATACCACCCTTGCCCCGTATATAGATCGGGAGGGACATCTGTCCCACCCTCCCTTGACTCCCCAGTGCCGTACCTCTGGAAGAGCCACCAGACTTCAATTATCTCATGACTTGGCCCAGCTGGGGTCCCATTCACCATGAATGGGGCCCTGTCTGGGCTGGGTAATGGGGCAATCAGAGTTCAGCAGGGGTGGCATGGGGGAGCCAAGGCAGGGGAATGTGCCCCCCCTCACCCAGCTCCCCCGCAGTGCACCCAGCGGTGGGAGCTGCCCACCCATGTCCCTGGAGGAGACACCAGGGTTCAATTGCCCCACAACCCAGCCTAACCTGAGCACAGCCCCAGCCCCACTCCATCGTCCATGGGCCTTCCCTCTCCCCCCGCCCCTTCTACTGCAGACTTTCCGGGGAGAGTGTAAATGCACATGCACGCCCCCCCCAAAAAAAATTCTCCCTCGATCTATGGGCTTCTGTGGGAAACATTTTGGGTGCCATGAACTGATATTTTTCAACAGAACTGTTTCATTTCAAACTCCAAACTTAAGTCCTGACCAGCTGAATTAAAATAAACTGTATGATGCTATACGTATTTGCTTTTCGAAAGCTCTTCTAAAAGCTTTTCCAAAGCTGGCCAGATTTTTGCCATGCTCCAGAATGGGGTGAGGCGAGTGGAAGAATCAGGAGGCCAGCATTTCCACATTCATTATCTCAAGAATTAAGGGAACCCACTTACGGAATCCCAGTTTTCAAAAGGTTTGAGGTATCCCAAGTAATCTGGGGCTAAGCTGAATATTTCTATATTTACAGTGACACAGAACCATTGATCCAAGAAATAATGCAACTTGCTTTTACTTTTTGGTATCAACAGGACTTCTGACCAGACATCCAGGGAACAGTAAAAACCTTTCCATTGCCCATTCCAACTATTCAAAATTTCTTTCCATGTGTCTAGATGCTTTCCATGACCCAGGATCAGGTCCCTTAACTGTATATAAACTGAATATAGAACAGCCTCTGGTGAGCTATAGCCCTAATTAGAAAGAAAATTAACAGGTATTAGATTAGCAGAATCCCCGCCAGTAAAGTAAGTAGGGGATATCATTAAAGAGGCAGCCTGTTTTCGTGTTTTATGTTCCACTGAAGTTGATCACCTTTTTAATTACTTCTGCCATTATGAAAAGCTAACTGGATTCTTTAACTTAAAAGACTAGGACAGCATAGCAGAGAGGTTCATAAATCATTGTGGAGGACAAAAAGGGAAGGGGGAGTGCTATAGCCACCACGTCCTTTTTCCTCACAAAGAGGTCTGTTGAAGCTGTTTGCTTGTTTTCCCCGTGAACGGTCAGTAATTATAGTGTTGTCATTCACAGCACTGTATTTACAGTTTTGTTAGTGCTTCCATTATGTGCTCCCGTTTCTCTAAGTTTAGAGCTTTGCCCTAAACTGATCTCCAGGCTGACGCTCATCACACCTGGTCACAGCCCAGCTGTGTGGTTGTAGTTTCTCTTTCTTTCTTCTTTTCCCTGTTTGGCAAATTAAACAGAAAATCGATTTGACCCTTCCTATCAGGGAAGTGCAGCAGCACCATTGCTGTGGTTGTGAAGTATCCAGTAGTGGGCACTTTGGGTTTTCTTTCCCTTGTATTGTTCCTCCATTCTGACCTTTCTCTTCCCTTCTTTTGTATTTCAGTCTCCATTTCACTCATTTCTACCCAAGGAATTAGGCTTATTTTCCATACTGCCAATTATTATTACTAGGCTATGAAAATGTTAAATTTGGCTCAAGTTGGAAACAAATCTATTCCTCTTTTTTTATCACTATCTCTTAAGCTCGTCCCTATTTATTATTTATCTGTCTTTAGTATCCTGTGCCTGAAAACACATAATATAGCAGAAAGAAAATTAACATTTAAGATGAAAATGTTTGAATCTACACTTTACAGCAATTGTGTAAAACTCCTGATTTCATTTGGGAGCCGGGGGGTGCTACCTGCTCAGCCCTGTACCTGACCTCTGCCACTTTTTTGAGCATTTTAGTTGCAAAGAGAACTTGGACTATGTAAGGGTCTAAGCCAGGAGTAGGCAACATTTATTGGATGGAGTGCCAAAAAATCCCACAATGCCTACCTTGGAAGATGCCGGAGTGCCAGCATGCCAGAAAAACAAAAGAAGGGTAGGGGATACGTGGCAGGATGTCCTTCTTGTGCCCCGTGCCCTCCACCCACAGACCCGGCCCCCCAGCCCTGCTTGTGCCCCTGCTACCCCTTGCTCCCCAGCCCAGGCTCCATGGCTATCAGCAGCTATGCAGAACCTGGACCAGCTGCAGCCAGGAGGCTGAAACCAGCTGCTGTCTCCCAGCCCCGGCTGCCTCCTGTCCCTGGGCTCCATGAAGACAGCAGGTGCTGGCACTGCATCCGTTGGAGCCGGGGTTGTGGATAGCGTGGGGCTGGGGCCAGGGCCCACTGGCAGCTGGGGCTGAGGCTGGGGCTGAGGCTAGGGCTGCCCAGCAGCGTGGGGCTGGGGCCCATGGGCAACAGGGGTCTGGGGCTGCAGCCTGGCCGTGGGCAGAGTGGAGCTGGGTCCGGAGCTGGGTCCAGGGACCACTGGCAGCATGAGGCTGGGGCTGCAGCCAGGCCATTGCCAGTGCCAGGATGGGGCCGGCAACGGCACTGGGCTGAGCCAGGTGAGGGCAGTGGTGCTGGCTGGAGCTGAGCCTGCGCAAGGCTGGGGCCCACTGGCAGCATGTGGCCAGGGCCATCGGCAGCGCCGGGATGGGGCCTTGCCCCAGCCCAGTGCGGCCCCAGCTGGCTGCCGGGGTGACCACAGTGGTGCCAGCTGGGGCCAGGCCTGCTGCAGCACATGGCTGGGGCCAGGGCCTGGGCCATCGGCAGTGCTGGGATGGCCCTGGCCCAGTGGCAGCACTGGGCTGGGGCCAGCTGGGGCAGGGCCAGGCCCTGCCAGCAGCACGGGGTTGAGGCCGGGGCTGTCGAAGCGCCAACAGCCCCTGGCCCAGGAGCAGCACTGAGTGCTTGGAACTAGAACACAGGGTAGAGGTGATCTCTTTTATTAGGGCATCTAGATATTTGCAAAAAAAAATTTATTTGCAAGTTTTCAGGCACATTCATCCTTCTTCAGGCATAAGAGAATGCAAAGATTGTAAAATTTCTCCTAGGTGGAAATGAAAATTCATATTTCACAGGAGTGTTAAAGGTGTTGTTAGATCCCCTGGCTGGAAAAGTTTATTTTGTGCAAAACACACAAGAAGGTGCTTTTCACTTTTGCCCTATCCAGCACCCAGAAGCTTCAGCAAGCACCCAGTTATACAGGGACATTCTCCGAGGAGAGAGGGAAGTAGGCAATCAGCTCGAGTGGAACGCCTTGCATCATCCAAATTGCTCCTAAGTCTTCTTGGAAGTTTGATATCCTGAACAGACCTCTGAACCTGAGTACGTCTTCTTATATCCTCTCCAGAAAGTCACGCTACTATGAGTTCCGATTACATCTTTACCAACACTGCAAGATATGTGTCCCTCTAAACACACTTCAAATATTGACATCTACTCACAGAAACAAGGCAAAAGTGTGTCTCAAAAGGCAGACAGGAGGCTTAACTTTCATTTCATGTTGTACCAGGTTAGTGGATCCACAGACTAAAAAAATCTGTTAGTCCTGCCAGCTATTCAACTACTTCTCTCCTGAAGCAAAGAGTTTGGAGTGAGAGGAGAGAAAGAAGGAACATAAGGCTATCATACCTGCACAAGGAGGCAGTATTGCTAATAAGGTGGAAAGAGAAAAGGAAAGCTAGCCTACATGCCACTCCTAAAAGGCTAAAGTAGACAGGCAGATGGTTAGACCAGGCAACTGGTGGGTCCTGGAGAATGAGGTTGCTATCAGGCCATTTTTTAATCAATCGATGCAAAACTTCAGGACACCAGTGTAGAATCTTTATTAAGACCAATCAAGCACCATAATCCACATTTTCTTGTCCAGAAACAGGAATGAGGGGAAGTTCCAACACTGGGCAACTCATCTTCTTTCCATTTCTCCTCCTCTTCACCAAAGCAAGAGAGAGATAATGCATCCTATAACAGTATTTAATCATCTCTGACCCTTGTGGCCCTGATTTTTGGAATTGATAAAACTATTCTTTGATCCACTTATTCATTTCCTCACCTGGAAACAGTCACTTCTTCAAAGCCCTTGTTCCATCCATGGATGGATAAGTTGTATAACCTTCTGGATGATGGACAGAGGCAACTAAGAAGAAACAGCTATAACACTCCTTTTTTCTAAGAAGGTCACCTACTAATGCAGTCTTCCATGGTCCAGAATAAATTTAGCTCCAGTGCCAATCTACAGGTGAATCTTGAGCATGTTTTGTAACTATGGTTTGACAATAAAATGAGTTTTAGGGATGATCAAACCTTTCATGACTCCACTTCCCCTCCTTTTGCTACTACTGCACAAATTTTAGAAAATCCAAAGAACAGAATGGCATTAACACACTGTGATGCTGAATGCTTTATTAAACAAGTCTTTCAAACCACTGATTGGCCTCCTGGTATGAGCTGGTATCCCTATCCATAGTCTCCATACTGCACCTTCCACTTTATATAATATGATCTTTTCCTTAGATCTATCACCCATGTCAAAAGTGATCTCCTGCTACAGATCACAGGACATGATATGGCACATTGTGAGTAGGACTGGTTAGGATCTTTTTTTAGTGGTTTTTCACTGAAAAATGCTGATTTGACAAAAGCGAACATTTTGTGGACAAAAGCAAATTATGTTGGGAAAGCTTTCCTGGCTCTAGGATTAAAGTTTTAGTCAAATCACTAGAGATTTAGATCAGGGACTTGAACCTAGCTGTCTGTATGCAATACGAATGCCCCAGCAACCATCATATTCTGGGATGCCTGACTCTCACATGCTCTCTCTCCCATCACCTCACAAAACAAAACAAAAAGAAACCCTAAAAAATCAAAACCAGGTCAATATGTCTTGGTTTCATCTCACTGAAAAATAGGAACATTAATGACATATTTAAAATTTTCACAGAATGGGACAACCATTCCCCAGTCAGATCTCATCACAAGATCTAACTGAGTATAAACTGGCAGGTGATTAGCGAGAAGATAGAGATAGGCATGGTCATAGGTGACTAGAAGCAGCGGCAGAAGAAATGTACCTTATAGATTAGCAGGAGCTTTCTGCCTGTGAGGGTGGTCAAGCATTGGAACAGGCTACCTAGATAAGTTGTGGAATCTTCATCCCTAGAAATTGTCAAGACTAGGTTGGACAGACACTTGGCTGGAAAAATATGGCATATAATAGACATCCACAGGGTAATCAAGACTACCCTCCTTCGAACAAAGCAACTAGAAGATGCATAATCCTGCAATTTTACCTGTTATCAACAGCCCCAATACTTTCAGGTGGGAAAATACTGTATTAGTGAAGCCTACAACACAGAATTGGTCCTCCAAAATCAGCCTTTTCTCACCAGATCTAGTCAGCGCTTGCAATATGGTCTGAAATGTCCTTTGCCTAAAACAACTGCAATTATTACATCATGATGTATTTATACATTCTGTTGGAACTACAAAAGGCTTTACAGACATCTCCTTTGACATGGAGCAGTGTATGCTCAGAAACTGGTTTCTAGATTTTCTTAAGCCAGAGAGGATATGAACCTGGCTCTCTCTGACTTCTCAGCATAGCACTCTAACCACCACACAACAGGTCAGCTATTAATGCGCCTCTTCTGCTCCTTTTGAAGCTGAGCAGCTATTATAGTTACAAGAATAGATGGTAGGCTCTACAGAAGGGAAGTTTCTGCTTCAGTGGGACAAGGTCCCGGGCTAGAACCTAAGACCCTTAGCTTTTGAGGCCAGCATTCTCCTTATTAAGTTTCTTCCTCCTGCCTTCCCATTTCTACCATATATCTGCTTCTCATCACTGTCCAGGGAAAGAAATTAAAAAGTGTGCTGTTTAAGTGTAGAGAGTTGCTGCTGCGTGTGTGGTAGTTGGTATACTGTGCTAGGAGCTCAGAGAGACCTAGGTTCAAGGCCTCTTTGCAGGGAGGGAGATCTAGAATCTAGGCCCTTGAGACTTGCAGGTGAGTGCCCCGGCAGCTTGGCTATTGTGGGGGTGAAGAAGAAAAGGCTTTCTCCTTTTGTTGCTGTCAGTCTTTGGGACTGTGTGTTGGTGTTTTTTTACCATGCTTTTTGGGCTTTGCTAGTCACCACAAGAGGCTTAGAAGAAATATTTTCCTTTCTGTTGCTACAGATGTCCGGGGGGAAGGGGGGTTGCCTTACTCAGGAGCATTGGGTGCAAATAAAGCTGGGGATTTTGACTAGAGTGTGCCAGTGCTCCTGCTGAAATTAAAAACCAGAGGTTCCTGGCTCAAGGGTCTTGCTCCCTAGCCCGGGGTCTGACTGATTGTCACATTTGGGACAAGCAAGGAATTTTACCCCACTGTCAGATTGGGCTGGAGGGTAGGAAATTTTGCCTTCCTCTGCATTTGGGGGGGGGATCCTTCTTGGATCTCATGGGCACATCCCCACATGCAGGAGCATTCACTTTCAGTGACAAAAAAAGTAGTGGCACTACTTTTTGCTCCTGTGTACGCCCCTGCATGTGCGCTTTGGTAGCAGGGGAAAATGCCCCACTTCAGGGAAACTGCTGTTTCCCCGCTTCTTCTGGCTCCTGCAGCTGGAGAAGCAGGGTGGAACTAGAGGAGGGGAGATGCTAGCCACCAAAGCATCTCCCAGGAAGACCAAGCCTCTATGTCTGCCAGCACATGTTCCTGTTGCATGCACCATGCCACTTTTTTCTTTACAGCTTTTTTTTTTTTTTTGCTGCTGGGATTTCCTGGTAGCAAATTTTGTCTCCACCCTGAAAATTTGCAACACGGGGCACATTTTGACATGCTGGGCATGTGGTTAGTGACACCACAAAGAGGTTTGCAATGCCACAAACTGCACATGCCTGCACATCTGGGTGCAACCTCTGGCTGTCCATACCAGCAGGAGCATGCATTTGCAGCAGCACAAATAAGAGTGGCACAAATTCATGCCTTTGCTTTGTGAAGCAGAGCACACCCCTACTCGTGTGGTTTGTGAATTGTCCCACTACTCCATGTGCTGCAGGGAGGACTGGCTGGGCCACAAATTATCGCAGCATGGGCTAGTTGGTCCCAGCCAGCCAAGGGGCCTCCACACTGAAGTACTCTTTGCCCCCAACCAGTGGTTAGCTGGGGTGCAGGATGGCTTGAGACAGGGTAGGGCTGGCTGCTCCTCTGTCTCCACATACCTCAGCACAAGATCTCTGCTGTGAAGCCCCTGAACGGTGTGCGACCCTGGCAGCTGGGGGGGCACGGCTATCCGGCGGCACCGAAAGTGCAGTAGCGGGAGCCCAGTGAAGGTAAGCATGGAGCTCCTGCAGATGCTGCTGGCACTGTCTTTGGGCAATATATCTTGTAGTGTAACCGGGTTGATTGTGTAATTTTAGAAATAGGTTAAACAAAGCCTTATATGGGATGGTTTGGATAGAAGTGATCTTGGCTTGGGGAGGAGGTTGGACTAGTTGAACTCATGAGATCCTTTCAAGCCCTAATTTTCTATGATTCTGTGATCCATATACATCCAGAAATATAATTCATCTGGGCATGTAAGCACCTAAGTGCACTGTAGATGGCCAAAAAATGGCCATTTAGATAAGCAGGAAGGAATAAAGTATCCCCTATTCTGTTCTTTTAATCTACCCTTCCCCATAGACCTCTTGACTCTTACAAAAGAAGAGGGGGTGGAAATAAAAGGAGAAAATTCTACAGGAACTTTCAAAAATCTATACACCTTCACGGTTTGAAAAGCAGCCTAAAAGTTACATGATTGTTTAAAAAATACCCTGACATTCTTTTCTGGGTTTTGGATCATTGCTTTGGTGTAAGGATGCTACCAAATTATGAAAGATGAAATTTTCTGATGGACAAAACAATACTCTTGAAATATTAAACCTTTACATAAAATATGCAAAAATAAATAAATTAAATATTTCATACAAATGAATCTAAAACACTTCACAATTGTAAACCAATGGTCTAGAAGAAATGTTTACACAAAAACACAGAGCTTGAACTTCTTGGTGAAACCTCATAGGACAAAAAGTATCTACATTGTTGTCATTTCTGCAAGCATTAGAATTAGGAAATACGCAGTTTTGTGAACTTTAAAAAAAATCCTCCAGCATTGCCAAAGGAATGAAAGTGAATTTAGTAATCAAGGGAATTATTGCAGATTGGAAATGATAGCTATAGATGTGTTTCAGGACTAAGAATTCTGCAGCCTTAACAGCCTCGTACTGTCAGAAGCTTTGTTAAATTTACCCATAGGCATAGAGCCAGCACAAAGTCTCTTTACCCTGAAGTCCCACCTAAGCCCAAGGTTTATGTGGGAGTTATATGAAATGTAAACCTTGCGTTGTTGCCCTTCCAGGGGAGAATTTCACCATCTACAAGTAATTGAAAATAACCTGCCATCACAGTCTAATCCAATGGTTCTCAACCTTTTTAGGCTTGAGGCCTCCCTCATTGACTCAAGGCAGCCCTTCATAACTTTTGTGAATTGAGAAATATCCCATTTCAAAAACTAATTTATTTATTACAGGCAGCAATATCTATTAAGACTGCATATCTATTCAGGCTGTAAAACTTATATATTTATCTGCTTGCAGAGGGTCCAGGAAGTAGAGGTGGGGCAGAAACTAGGCATGGATAAACTTAAGCAAGAATTTACCTTCTCACACCTGCTTATCTCTTCACACCTCGTGGCACCCTTCAGAAGATCTCATGCTACCCCGGGGTTCCCCCAGCACTTTGGCTGGGAACCACTGGTCTCATCCCTTTTCATGAATCCAAGCATAGAGAAAATGTATTTGATATCCACCAGTCACTTGTGTAAAAATATTGCTTTTCCATAAAATGTCTTTCTTCTTGGAAAATGAAAAAAATAAATCATTGATACGACAGGGACAACCAAAGAGGAAAAAAGGAATTGTTGGTATTTCTTTATCTTGTTCACCGTCTTTGATAGCTGTACTAGCCATACGTGAGCAATGAACGAGAACTGCTCCCATCCCCACTCTCTGCAGTAACAGAAGACGGGAATATGTACTATTGGAGCCTCATGTTCCCTTTAAAAATAATAAGGTTTTTCTTTATCCTTTTCTGCTAGTCCATAATCCGCTCCTCCAGCTGCCCCACGGCCAGGAAAAAGATGATGATTTTTATCTAACTCTTCACTAGGACTGGGTACAACTCCAAGTAACAGCCAAACCCTTATGCACTCCCCTACTACAAAACATCACAGTTGAAGATCAATTATGGAAAATAAGTGGAAATTTAAAATATAAAAATCAGATGGAAGAATAAGCATAGGTAGAGTCTCAACCATAAAAACCAAACTTAAAAGAAAATAAAAAATCAGTGAGGGAACTTCCACACTGTGAAATATGTGGAACAGTTTGACAAAATGGTAGGAACCATACTCTTGAGTTTGGCAGCAGTTTTTGTTTTTTTTCCCCTTCAGCTTTGAAAAGCTTATATCTTTAGCTGTTTGATAAGTCTATTTTACTCTTTGTTATTTTGCACTGCAGAGGGCAGGGAGACTTTTAAAAAAAATGTTTGGCTCCTGTGTTTGGTATCTAAGCTGTATCTCATGCACTGTTTGTCATTTCACACCACTTAGAACAAATCCCAGCTGGCTAGCATCGTAGTCCTGCGGACTGTGAGTCATGGATATTAAATGACCGTCATGTGAGCTCCTGCATGCTGCTGTGGTTAGTGTCTGACACTGTAATGTTGTACAGTATCTTATCACAGAACAGCATCTGAAACAGTGAGAATCAACAAAATTACAAAACGTAAGCACAATCATTTGAAAACACTTTTAAAATAAAAGAGATTTGTTTTAGTAAGAGCGATAGCATAAGGAACCCTTGAATAGGAGTGAAGAAGACCCTGTACTTAGGGAATCTGCAGAATTTAGGGAACTGGCCTCTGATTCTTTTGTAGTAGAGGTAGGGGAGAAAGAGAACAGATGCTGCCTCAAATGAAAGGATTTGTAAAAACCCACAGGAAATCTTGTAGTAGACTTTTCCAAGAGATTATAATATAGCTCAGGCCTGTTAATTCATGGCACCCCATTAAAATGAACTGAACATTCTCTGTACCTAATAGTCAAATTCTTGGGCTGGAAAAAGAATAATTTGTAGAGCTGAGAAATGCATGACAGCCCAATTCATTATTTAAAAAAAAAAAAAAGAATGAAATTCCATTCACTACTGCAAGATTAATAGACAAGGAAACTGAGGTTTTCATTTATCTAGGAATAACAGCAGTAGCGCATGTGCAAAGATTTTTTTAGTAATGCATTCCATACTAATCCATATTATGCAAGTAACTTGTTGTAGGAATCATTCAGAAAAAATCTATGGGTTGAAGAAGGGAAATGTTCTTTCCACTAAATAGCATATTAATACCTAGATTAAATGGAGTTGTTATATCTTTGTAGAAGAAAATGTCTTGCTCCCAGTTGAAAAAGGGAAAAAGAAATCACATCTATTGTAAAGGAAAATGATATTAGGATTAGTTACACAGTGAACTACATTTTACTATCAATATGCTATTCTGCTATCAATTATTGTTATTCAGTCAAATAAATATCATAGAATAACACGATTAAGAGAGACCATGAAGCTAGGGATAAAAGTGATGCATAAACTGATATAAGTGATTGGAAACCTGTTCAAATCTGTAACACAACAGAAGTTCAGGGCATGTAAACTGTTTTCACAGTGCCAGAAACTAGATTAAAATAAACCTGGATGGATATAGTTTCAGACTTAACTGATTTAGGTTAAATGGGTTTATTGAACTTCTGTCCCAGTTCCTCCCAATTCTGTTCCAGATTCACGTTAACTCACAGTCCCCTAGAATCTCAGGATGCTTTGCACAATTTTTGCAAATGTTGGCTCTCAGGGTGAGTAGGCCAGCTTTAGTCCAAGCTGTCTGCTTCAGATGAGGGGGAATGCATGCTCTACCACCACTGGCTTCTAGCCTGGGCCACTGTAGGCAAGTGGCTGCATTTCCAAAATCAAAAATGAATGTCTGTTCACTTGCTTCTCAGTTCAATCTACACAACTTAGATTAATTTGTGAAGGTTGAATTGATTCCACCTTGGGCTTTTTGACTGTCTGTATTCAGCGTGAGTGTCACCTAGCCAAACCCCCTGTGCACATACAAGATGTGCTATTCTTAAGCCATCCCTTTCAAATGCATAACCAGCTTTTTGAAGATCTCCAATGATAGAAATTTCCCTGAGCACTCTATTCACATCTTCCTGTTCAGACAGTCAGGAAATTTTTCCTGAGATTTGGTACAAATGTATTTAACTGCATTTTAACCCCCTTGCTATATGTCCTGCCCTGTGTGGCAAAGGATAATAATGTTTCCCTTTCTTTATGGCAGCCTTTCAAATATTTGAAAATTGCTGTTATGGTCCTTTTGGTCTCTTTTTTTCCCCACACTAAACATAACTAGTTCTTTCAACCCTTCCTCATATAGTTTACTTTCCAATACTTTTACCATCTTTGATACTCACTTCTTCAGTTTCCTTAATCTTTCATATACATTGCGGTGCCCTGTGACGGCGCAGGAGCCTGCGGGGCGCCATGATCCCCCTGAGGTCCCTCACACCATGTCCAAGCTGGCCCAAGGATACCCTCTAATTCTCGCCTGCCTCGACTTTGATGATAAGTATATGTAGGGAGGCTGCCTTCTACCTCTCTGGGCACGGCATCTCGGGACCTCTGTCCCCGTGATCTCCCGGACTGTCTAATGGTGCTCCCTAGGCACCCTAGCCTTAGGGGCTACGTGTGAAAGACATCATCCTGTCCAAACCCACGCCGGCTCTCTCGGGCCTTCTCAATAGTCTCACCTGCTCTTGGGCCTTCTCTATAGTCTCACCCGCTCTCAGGCCTCTCAGTGCTTCTGTCCCTTCCTGGGACTCCCAATGAGACCGCCCCTCTCTTGGGGTCTCGATGCCCACTCTGGACTTTCTAATAATATCAATGCCCCTTCTCGGGCCTCTCAGTGCTGCTGTCCCTTCCTGGGACTCTCAATGAGGCCGCCCCTCTCTTGGGGTCTCGATGCCCACGCTGGGCTTTCTAATAGTAGCAGTGCCCCTTCTCAGGCCTCTCAGTGCTGCCCCTTCTTGGGCCTTCCTAAAATATCTTCCCTCCCCGGGGCCTTTGTCAGCTCTGGGGACCTTCTGTCGAGTCCCAGTCTTTTAGGCTTTCTGCACGCTTATGCTAGCTTTAGCCAGGCGTTCTGTGCTGTTATCTCCTTGGAGCCCACCGCAGCCTCTTGCCCTTCTCTGGAGGAGCTGTGCTGCTAACCCTCTTCTTGGGGTCCACCACAGCACCCTGCCCCCCTGGCTGAGGTCTACCTCTGTACTAGCCTACAACTGGGCTTCTCAATAATGCCGCCCCTCGTCTGGGCTTCTTAGATATGGCGCTCCCCTCTCTGGGGCTCACCGTGCCCCACAGGGCTTCTCAATAATGCTGCCCCTCGTCTGGGCTTCTCAAATATGGCGCTCCCCTCTCTGGGGCTCGCCGTGCCCCACAGGGCTTCTCAATAATGCCGCCCCTCATCTGGGCTTCTCACATATGGCGCTCCCCTCTCTGGGGCTCGTCGTGCCCACACTGGGCTTCTCAATATGTTGCCCCCTGTCGAGGACCTCAGTATTGCCCCCTCCTGGGACTGACTATGCCCAACTTGGGCTCCTTAAGGAATGCAGCCCCCTATCGGGGTTCCCAATGCTGGGCTTGGGCTTCTCCTTAAAATGGCCCCCTTTCTGGGGCTGTGCCCAACTTGGGCCTCCAAATGAATGTGGCCCCCTCATCAGGGGCTCCCCATGCCCAAACTTGGGCCTCCAAATGCTGCCCCCTTCTGGGGCTGACTGCGCCCAACTTGGGCTCCCTACTAAATGCCCCCTCTCTGGGGCTTACACTTGCTGCGCCCAAACTGGCGCCGAATCGCACCCCACGGGCACCGGGATCCCCACACTGCTGGGGTTCCTGTATGAGGATATCGTGCCCCTTCCTGGGCACTAGGGCCCCACACCCAGTGGGTCCTTATGAGGCTTCCTCCAACCCCTACAGCCTCATCCAAACCACCAGTGTAATTCAGTGCTAACAAAACATAACACAAGCCGCCTGGCTGTAAACCAACAAAAAGCACCTGGCCATAATAGCATAAGCCTCCTGGCTACCATTCAACATCCTTGCTCCAGCCTCTGGAGCTCTTGTGAACTGCACTGACATTTCTGTCCTAGAGCTCCTGCCCCTCCGGCTGCTGGCAGAGAACTGCCAGCCTGGCCTTGGCTCTGGGCTTTATACCATGAAGCCATGCCCTCTCTGGTTAGCTGACACTCATTAGTTGCCTTGGCAGTTTTCCCTGCTTTAGGAGCAGGGCAGCGAAGTGCCCTGTGACATGCCCCAAACTGTACATAGTACTCTAGCTGAGGCCTATTGAGCACTGAACAGAGTACTATTGTCCACTTCCATGTCTTGTCTACAGTACTTCTATTATGCAACCCAATATTTTATTGACTTTTTTGTGACAGCAGCATATTGTTGACTCATGATTCTATGATCCACCACAGTACCGTTATCATCTATAAAATAAAAGGAAGCCACATTATTGCATCACAGAATCATCATCTCTGCCTGTAATACATTCAGGGATATTTCAGACTCTTCCTCAATAGCTCCAAAATAATGAGCTCGCCAGCTGACTATTTTGCTTAGATCTGTTTTCCATTCCTCCCATGTTTCTTTTTTCCTTATGTTAAGCCATCAAATTCTTCCCACTGCCTAATCACCAGGAATTCTCCCCAACCTGTGCTGATATTTCAGCCATTGAGTTCAATTAGTTGTTCTGAGCTCAGCACAGCTAGCCATTTAGGCTGCTTGCAGATGTGGAAAAAAACAACAAAAACCTCCCCCAGAAGAAGCAGTGCGTTAATTGGACCTGGCTCTACAGCATTTGTATAGATCAGGTGCTTCACTGGAGCCTTTCGGTGCTTTTATCTAAAGCTGATTCAATCAGCTATTAGACAAACGCAACAAAAAAAGCCACACTAAAGTGCCCAACGTATACAGACCATGGGCAAGCGGGGTCCAACTAATGCAGTGCCTCTTCTGGGTGCTGGGCTTGGTTTGAGCGTACGCCAAGTTTAAAGTGCCATTTTGGGGACGTTTTTTTCATGTCTGCAAGCAGCCTTACTTCTTGTAATTCCCAGGGGCTTCCAGCACAGAGACCTTGTAAAATGTATTATACTTGTTTAGAGAAACAGCAGAAACCTCCACATCCAAAGTCCATAGATGGGCCTGGAGAGACAGCTATGGCTTATTACAGACTTTGCAGTTATCAACAAAAATACAGTGTTTGTTGAAGACAAATATCTCTTGAATCAACAAAGGGGAAGTTACCCAAACCAGTCCAAACATAATCAAATGTGCCATTACAAAATGGGGTAAATAGCGAGCCAATAATATCAAGAAAAATAACTGAGAATGACTGTGGCTCAATGAATTGGATTTAAGTTAATATGACTGTCAGCGAAAAAAAGCAAATGCTATATTGGGTAGCATTAATAGAAACACCATGTTTAAAATATAATTATATCACTGGAGACAGTTCAGCTGGAATCCTGCATTCAGTTTTAAAAAATGCAGAGATACAACTGTAGGGAGCCACAACAGTGCAAACAAATTTGGGAAATAAAATCTATAGGAAAGCATGAAAAGACCACGCTGACCATATTTAGTCTGCAGAAAAACAAACCTAGGAGAAATAGGGTGGTTTATGAATGTGTAAATGGCCATCACACACAAGAAATAAATCTTCAGTCAAAGCGGAAGATCAAGAAGTAATGGAATACAGTATTAGCAAATAAAATATACATCAGAAGTCAAGGAAATCTTCAGAAATGTCCAAGCAGGCAGTGACAGAGCAGGCTGCCAAGGGAGAAACTAGCTGCCAAGAAAAATTATGAAATCGCCTTCACTGAGGATAGTCAGGACACCCATCTACCAGGTCTGACGTAGGGTTATGAAATAAATGCTTTCCTGATGCAGCGACACAAACTGGATAACCCACTAGAGGTCCCTTCTAGCCCAAATGTTCTCTTGGCTTGTGCTGACTTTAATTCCACCTAACTCTTCTGTTTTAATGATGGTTCTTCATAACCACAATCCAGGTTTAAACAACATTTGCCTTGAAACTAATGGATCAGGCAAACAGGGTGGTGAGATTATTAATGCTTTATAATCTCCCAGAAAACTGAAGTTGATACCAAAACAAGTAAAAAATGTTGGTGAGTGGGAACAGAATCAATCGATTCTTTCCTCGGTGTAGTAGTTTGTTCCTTTTTATTTATTTGTTTTGTTTTATCAAAAAAATCATACCGAGAGAACACCAGTGAGATAATGCTTCAGAAGAATTTGTATGAGCAGACCTACTTTATTTCTGACAGAGACTGATGGTCGTGGGTAAGGGCTGGAAGGTAATTATATAAACAAGGGAAAACACAAGCCACCATCAATGCTTTGGAGACAGTACAGGCATGTCAGACTGACTTCAATGGCAGGAAATAGAAATATGTTTTTTTTCTCTCTCAGCAAATGTGGTAACATTTTTAAAGCCAATATACAACTAAAGTGTCTCCAGAAACAGCTATGTTGCAACAAATATCTATATAGGATTATAGTAACAAAGGGTAGCAAATAGTTTCAACGTCCAATCCCATTTGGCAATTTAGCACCAAATGCATGGACTGGTGTCACAAACAATAAACTTCCTTTGTTTATAAGTTCACTTGAAGGATGTGTTTAATTTAATCCAGGGGTAGGCAACGTTTCTGCCTGGAGTGCCAAAAAAACTGCGATGTCTACCTTGTAAGGTGCTGGAGTGCCGGCATACCAGAAAAACAAAACCAGGGCAAGGGGTACATGGCAGGACTCACCGCATATTAATATAGTTAATAACCATAAATGTTATTTTTATGGTAAATGCCAGGTTTTCTAAAAACTATAAACCTACTGACAATAAGTAAAACTTCATATGCTACCTTTGTTTTGTATTCTTTTTTGTTAAGCTTGTTGTGATGAGAAAGAGGAAAAAAAGAAAATAAGAAAAAGAAGAGAAAACAAGGAGAGAGAAAAAAGAATGGAGTGAGAAAGAGGGTAAAAGAAAGAAAAAAAGAAGAAATAAAAAAGAGGGAGAGAAAAAAAGAGAAGAGTAGAGAGAGAGAAGAAAGCAAGCAAGAAAGAAAAAAATGAGAAAAAGGGAGAAAAGGGGGAGAGAAAAAGAAAAAGGAGAGAGTAAAAGAGGAGAGGAGAGCAAAGCACTAACCACTTGATGATAATGTGGCAGGGGGCACAGTAGGCCTTTGGTCACAGGGTCCCACCCCACTCCTACCTACCCTACTCCTCTCTCCTATTTGTTCGCCCACCATACCTTGGCCTTAAATGACAGGTGGAATAGAGAGTCAGAAGGATTGGCATCTGATTGTTCTCGGCTTTTACAGTGAGGCTTGTAATATCACCTCCTGGGTCTTCGTGTGGCTCCTTCATCCCTACACTATGCCCACACCTCTCCAAAGAGATGTTGCAATGAAAGATATTGGTACTTTAAGGATATGCTTGCTTAATTCCTTAAAATAGATGCTCTGTATTCACTGCCATAAACAAGTAAAAATACTTTGAAGTCAAAAACCTTTTCTTAATGGCTGCCTTGGCCCTGCTCCTGACAGCTGAGTTTGGTGATGTTAGGTTGGTAGCTGGTTGCCATCAGATACAAACACGAATCTGAATTGTAAGTCATTAAACAGTTTCTCGTAGGAGTGAGCATGGTTTTCATTTGTGAAAACACTTGTTCAAAGTGACAAGTAAATCCAAAGACAGACAGCAAGGCAAAAGCTACTTTTTTATGCAGGCATACTTTTCAGGAGGAGAAGACCAACATGCTGTAATCTTGAGTTGCCAGTCTGTTTCATTGTCAAGTTCACCTTGCAGCAATTTGAACTTCGATATCCAGAAGCATCAGCTTTGGAAGTCAGTTCCAATTCAAATTCTACAATGCTCATCCACTGAAAGTACTGCAGTTCTCTTTCACTTCCCATAGTACTGGGTTCACAAGAAATGAAAACATGGGTCCTCTGTTGTAAATATCTTGGAATCATTGTGAACTCATCTTCCATCTGTCCTATGCAGGTGCCTATATCCCTAGTCTTCAGCTGATGTTGCTCAGAATGGATTTTCAGACTGCGGAAGTAACAGATGGGAGATGTGTCAATAGCTCATCTGAAAACAGACAACTTATCACAGAAAGCTTTCCAGTCTTCATACAGATGAAGGATGGTTTTCTGTGTTCCTTGTAACCTATTATTCATTTAAATGTGATGTGGTCTGTCAAAAATATCAGTTTTGATCTGTCATCAATAAGGTCTGCATATTGCTGACCACTTCCTCAAGAAATTGATGGATTTAAGACAAGCAACAAATTGCTTGAGCATGTTACCTCAATTCAACCAGTGTACATTACTGTGCAGCACTAAATCTCCGTATGGAGAATCCATCTAATTTTAAAGTTCACAGAATCTCCTGTTTCAAAGACGAGTGGGCAATCAAAAAGATGATAATTTTCACAACCGTTGTCATGATTTCATTTAAATCAAAAGATGAGCTTGTGGCCCTCCCAAGGCCTTACCAAAAGGGAGGAGATGCAGTCCTTTTCTGCTTTCCTGCTATGACTTGATATGTAAAATAAAATTACAGCAAAAACTTTGTTATTTGGCACCCAAGGGGAACGGGGGTCCTGGATAACCAAATATGCTGGTTACCTGAGAGGCCCAAACAGGCGCCTTTGCCTGTTCAGGCCGCTGCCCCTCTCACCATGTCAGATGCACCACCACCCCTCTCACTGCATTGGTGTGATGGGGGACGGGGAGGGGGGCCCGTCACAGGTTGCTATGCCCTGGGCCATGGGGGCTCAGCAGCACAGGTTGCTTTGCTCCAGGCCATGGGGGCTCAGCAAAACTGGAAGTGCCATGGTGGGCACTTCCAGTTTCAGTTTTGCCACATTGACTGGCATGCCAGTTCATAGAGCATGTCGGTTTGTAAGGTGTCGGATAGCGCAGCTTTTGCTGTATACATATAAGGAGGCTCCAATAATGGGTGGTGACAGTCACTTTAAACACAAGGTTCTCCACTTTTGGCATGTTTTCTGAAGCTCCACCTCCCCTATACCTTTTCCACATGCCAACCAGATTGTAGTTTATATGGTATTCACCCATACAGTATGTAATAATGTGGCCTACTTCCCCCTATATTAGGGTAAAGTCAAGCATGTCAGTCCAGCCAATTAAATAATTATGAATAGGCATTCGCCTTATTAGTCCACAATTGATACTGACTCAAATAAATGAAATCAAATTATCACTATATATATATATATATGCTTTGCTCTGGTGTCGGCCTTTTAGTACATGCAAGAAAAAGAAAAGAAAATTACACCAGGGCGATTAAATTTGTTGTCTTACATCACAAGCTAGTCAGCACTTTGTGGGATTCTGACTCACACGTCCCTTTATGACGATCCTCCATCCTTCTGTGGATCTCCAGTTATCTGTGTTGCTTCAACTGGTCACCTGCTGCATGGTTGCTCCTCCAAGCCTTCCTCCGACATGCCTCTCTGGGCTAAACCTTGGAGCCTCTCTCTTCCAGCCCTGTGAGGCTCGGGACTCTTCTGGGAAGGCTCAGCAGCCCGTGCTTGGGTCAGAGCCTATACGAAGGGGTTTTCAGAGCAGCCTCCATGCTGCTCTCTTTGCCTGGAAGTCCTGCACATCTTCCAATGCACAGGGGGCATGTGCTTCTAAAGAGCTAGCTAGCAGTGTGTGCCACTCTCATTTCACCACTCCAGGACCTCATTGTTGGCAGCCCTTCCCGGGCCACCTTGCCCCACAGCAGGGGTCACGTTATAGTACACACCAGCCTGTATTCTCAGCCCTGCACGTGAGTCATTCCAGCCAGCGACAGAGATCTTAGTGAGCAGGCTCTCCTGATGAATAGTACTATGGAAACTCATAAGAGAATGCCCAATCTCAGTTTCCAGAAGTTTTACAAATCCAGCCACTTTACCCACCTTGGCAGGTGCACCATCAGTGGTAACAGAAAACATTTTGTGTAGGTCAGTTTGTTGCTGTGTAAAAATATCTTTGACAACATTAAGTATATCATTGGGCTTTGATGTGCTATGCATAGTACTCAAAGAAAACAATTCCTCCCAAACTGCCCCAGAGATAAAATATCGAACAATTATAGCATGACCAGAAATATTTAAGTCTGTGCTTTCATCCAGTGCAAGGCTCATCACATCACAAGCATGGAGGTCTTGAGTCATTTGTTCCCTAATACTAGTTACCCTTTCATCTGTTCAGCTTTGAACAGTCCTGGATGACAATGGCATTTCATCAATATGAGCAATGATGTCTTTCTTATTCACATAATCCTGAAACAGGATCTCAGCACATTTTAAGAAAATGTCCTTTATTCTCCATCTGTAAAACACTTGCTTTTCCAAGCTAGAGCTAGAACTGCAATGTAACTGTCTGTTTTTTAAATGACTCAACAGCTTTTCTAGTGGATCCACGTTTGACTCCAGAAAAGCTGGCTACATGCGTGGTTGTGAAATGGTGTTGGATGCTGGAAGTACAGGATACCACACTTTCTCTGCATAGACTACAAGCAACACAATCCCCTTCTTCACAAAACCATGTAATTCTCTCCTGCTGTCTGAAATTTTTGAGTATCTAACTTTGCTTTTTTTTTTTTAATATCCAAAGTTACATACCTATATGCCTTCTAACTGTAAAATTTCCTGAACTTCATGCAAACTAAAGGCAGGGCAAACAATGCAAGCAGGCAAACAGAAAGTAGAAAATCAGAAAGAATGTAATTATTTGAAGTGCCTATAAAACTGAGTAAGTATTTCCAAGACGACAATCAGGGAGCAAAAAACACAAAAAAGTGAGCAATATGAAATGTTTAAATCTAGGATTGCAAAGTAGAGAGATCAAAAACTGAATATGAACTGTTTTAAGAAAGTAAAAAACCCAAAAATATGAACTGGTTTAAGAGAAAGTGAAAAAGTGAATAAAGAAATTATTTAACAGAGCAAAATAAACTAAATAATACAAACTGGCCTGAGAGAGCAGAAACTAATTATGAAATAATTTAACACAGCAAAATAAACAGAATAATATGAACTGATTTGAGACAGCAAAAAGTGAATATGAATTGATTTAGCAGTGGAAAATAAACTGATTAGTATGAACTGGTTTGAAAGGGAGCAAAAAGTAAATGTGAAATGATTTAACAAAGCAAAATATACTGAATAATATGAACTGGTTTGAGAAAGAGCAAAAACTGAATATGAAATAATTTAACAATGCAAATAATCTGAATAATATGCAGCATTAAACTCTCAGTTGGCAAAGCACAAAAATCAGCACCAGCACAAACAGGCTACTGAACTATCTGCCTCCTAGAGCAACAGACTTTCCTCATATATGCAGGTGGGGAGGGACACGGATGGGGGGACTGATGCCTGCATCTCCCTGGCATCACCCACCCACCCACCCCCAACCTCCCGGCAGCGTCCTCCTGCAGTCAGCATCACACCCTTCCCCCTCCCGTTCTACTGACCCCTCCTGATTCTCCCAGTGCCACGGCAAGCACCGGGGGTGGAGTGAGCAGAGCATGGGCAGGGATGGACACACACTGCCTGTGTTCTGCTGACCCCATCCCCAATGTCTGTGGCAGTGCTGAACACTTCACAAACAGGGGTCAGCCAAAAACACCCCAACCCTGACCCCTGTCTTGAGATGGTGCCAGGGGCACACCATGAGTGAGCGGCAAGGGACCTGATCTTTGTTGATGATGGCAGCTGCATGTGCACCTCTGGGCAGATGGCAGTTGAGGGGCTTGCCTTGCCCCAGCCCCTTCCCTGCCCTGCCCCTCAAGGCACATATGCAGTCATGGACACCAGGGTACCAAAGCCCAGTGCAGCTGTTTGCAGCCTGCCTGCTGCACCTGCCCAGAGCCTAGGCTGAAGGCAAACAGCTGCACCGGGCTCCAGAGCCCAGCCGGATAATGTGGGGCCTCAGCAGGACACGCTGGGAAATCTGGTCATCACATCAGACAGCAAAGCCAACCTATTTAACAATTTGTTTTCCTCTATTTTTCTGAGGCCCCAGGGGAGGTAAACCCAGGCCTAGGGTCAGTGACTGGAGGGCCGCACCCAGACAGTGGTGGTGGACAGGTCTTATTCAACCTGGAGGGATGTGGGCAGTGGGCTCCCCCAGGGCTCAGTCCTCAGGCTTGCACTGTTCAACATCTTCATCAGCGACTTAGACAGAGGTATAAAAAGCACCTTGTTCAAATTTGCTGATGACACTAAGATGTGGGGGGATGTGGGCACACTAGAAGGGAGGAATAGGCTGCAATCGGATCTGGACAGGTTACAGGGGTGGGTGGATGAGAACAGGGTGGGTTTCAACACTGACAAGTGCAAGGTGCTGCACCTGGGGAGGAAGAACCAGCAGCACACCTACAGGCTGGAGAACTGCCTTCTCGTCAGTGCAGAGGCAGAAAAGGATCTTGGAGTCATTATTGATGCCAAAATGACCATCAGCCAACAGTGTGGGAACACAGTCAGAAAGGACAACCGTACCTTGTCATGCATCCACAGCTCCATCTCAAGTAGGTCCAAGGAGGTGATCCTCCCCCTCTATGCGACATTGGTCAGGCCGCAGTTGCAGTACTGCATCCAGTTCTGGGCACCGCACTTCAGAAGGGATGTGGACAGCATGGAGAGGGTCCAGAGGACAGCCACTCACGTGATCAGGAGTCAGTAGGGCAGGCCCTACAAGGGGAGGCTAAGGGACCTGAACCTGTTCAGCCTTCACCTGAGAAGGCTGAGGGGGGATCTAGTGGCCTGTTACAAACTAGTCAGGGGGGACCAGCAGGCATTGGGGGAGTCCCTGTTCCCCCGAGCACTACCAGGAGTGACAAGAAATAACAGTCACAAGCTGGCTGAGGGGAGATTCAGACTAAGATATCAGGAGGCGCTACTGCACTGTCAGGGCGGCTAGGATCTGGAACCAACTTCCAAGAGAAGTGGTGCTGGCTCCTACCCTGAGGGTCTTTAAAAGGAGGCTGGATGAACACCTTGCCAGGGTTGTTTGACTCCAGTACTCTTTCCTGCCCATGGCAGGGGGTCGGACTTGATGATTTGCTCAGGTCCCTTCTGACCCTACCAACTAAGAAACTATGACATCAGCTCCATACTGCTGGCACGTGCTAGCACACCTCAAAGTGGAAGGTGGGGGAGGGGCCTGGGGCAGCACACGCCCAGCCCCTGTCATAAGGTCCACCCAAAGGCCTGAGCGGAGTCACTGCTTGCATGGAACCTGGCCCAGGACTCTGGAGCCCATTACAGCTCTGGGCAACTGCAGCAGGTGGGCAACAGGCTGCAAACAGCTGCACTAGGCTCCAGAGAAATGGCATTCATGCCTCCTGAGGCTGGGGGGGGGCAAGGCAACTGCCCATAGGTGGTGGCAGCGGGGGTGTGACGGTGGTGAGTGGGGACCTCTTCAGCAGCACCTCCAGCTGCTCTCAATAGCCTGGTGCCCCTCTATTGGCACTCAGGGCGCTCCTATGGGAGTCTAACCCTTACTGGCTCCGGTGCCCCAGCCTCACACTGAGGGGTTCTTCCCTTTCTTGGGCCCTGCTCTGGACACTGGGGCTCTTTTAGTTCAATGCAGAGCCATGCTGTTGGGCTCCCTTTACTCAGCCTAGAGCTGGGGCTAACTTGATCAGCCTCAAGCTGCTCCCAGGGCCACCTCTCCATGCACCAACCTGCACACTGTGTAGGGCCTGAGTAGCCTTGAGCTGTTCCCAGGGCTGGCTCTCTGTGTGCCGATCCACCCACTGAGTACTCAGCTGCTTGCCGGGTTGACAGGCTTAAGACACCTCAAGCAGCTCCTAGAGCCTGATCATCATGCACCGACCCATGTACTATCAAGGCTCAGGCAGGGTCCCAAGGACAGTCATTGCCAGAGCTCCTCTCTCCTTGCTACCCCGCACTGCATCTTGCATCTCTCCCTCCAGCGTGCCAAGCACACTCTCCTTTTATATACTGCAGGGGCTCTACCCCTGAAGTTCTCCGGACCCAGCAGGGCACAGTCTTGAGCCAGGTCCAGACTGCTCTTTGTCCCCTCCCTCCAGGGAAAGGGCATGGCCTTGCTTTCCCTGACTTGCTTCTGATTTGTGGATGGGCTCCACCAATCGGGATTGCAGAATCTTGAGCCTAGGACTCATCCAGAGCTCAAGAGGTAAGTCTTCTACACACACACACATCATCAGATAGAACTTCATACGTACAAATGCAGACAAAGAAATTCACTGTATTTCTCTTGACTTTTTTCTCTCTCTTTAATGTTTTGGGAAGAGCGACACAATTTGTAATCTGAGAAAGACATATTCCTGTTTGATCCAAATAGTAGTAGGACTTGCAGAAATCAAAACGGAAACTAAAGCAAGACCTAAGAGGGGAATGTGGAATCTCTGCCATTGTCTGATTCTGTGATTCCCTTCCCTCCCTTTTATTTAAGGTATAGTTTCTGAGATGCTATTCTAGCCGTTCTTAAGTAAATCATCTTAGTTTTTAATCCATGAAACTAGGAAATCTGAAACACGGAGGTGAAACTCATAATTTTAGAAACAATTCCCTTATTTTTCTAATGAGGAAAATGGAACCTGAGCACCATGTGACCTGTTAGTACAAATCTGTCTATTACAAATGATCACAGAGACACAAAAAAATCTGGTTGGAAGGGACCTCAAGAGGCCGTTTTGTCCACCCCCCTGCTCACAACAGGAATATTCCTGTCCAGGGCAGATCAAAATTACGCCCCCCTCCTTTGATGTCTAGTCCACCAAGTTTAAAATCAACTGCCTAGCAGTGGCAGTAGCATTTCTATTCAAAAATGTAAATTAGGCATGGGTAATGTTAAGTCAGGTGAACTTTAATTGATGTATGGAAATACCTTTCAGTGAAACCTTGGATGCGCTGTCAATAAGCTCAAGAAGGTTAGTTTTAATTTTATAAATCTAAAAAAGAGAAGTGTGTTTAATTCTAATGGCTACAGGATTAATGAAACAACATTTTTTTATTTCTTTTGCCTAGCTTGTTGGGTTTTTATATATAATATATGTTATATCAAATTAATGCACACTCCAACATAACTTTCTTTTGCTTCAGTCTTAATCTGAATAATATAGCGGGAGGACCCAAGCTTATTAATAAAGCCTCCAGTATCTTCTTATGTGGAAAAAAAAACCATGTTCTACATGATGATGCACCACACCATCTTCACCCGTCTTTTTCAAAATCCTAGATCTGTCTATGTTCCTGTTGATACCATTTCTGACAACTGTTTGTCAATGTTTGTCTAATTTACACTTAAAATCTTCCACAATTTCCATAATCTGTTCCAATGCGTCTCTCCCAATAATGAAAAAGGCCATTCTATTCTGGTTCATGACACTTTTAAATGGTGCAAAAAATTGTTAAATCCAGTTTATAAAACAAGGAAGATAGGTAACAAACAAAAACAGTAAGGGTTGTAGCCAGACGTGCCAAAATACTGGAGAATAGAGAATATATAACTAAGCCATCTAATTCATCTTACGAAGAGAGACTGACAGGGACTGGGATTGTGTCCACGCATAGGGAAAATGGTTTTGAAATCTGGACATCTAGAATTTGAATAGGAAGTCAGCATAATCTAAATACTGGATGAACTAATAATCAGTATATTTCACTGAGGGCAGTAACTGTACTAAATGCCAGGTAAAGTGTCTTACAGATCTAATCTAAAGAAACTCCTTTTCCAATAACTGATCCAGAGAAAAAACAGTTTGTAAGGGACTGATATTCTTCCTTCTGGGACTGAAAGCATAATAATGGCCATGTGCTACAGCAACTTCCCAGAAAGGAAGACAAGGAGAAGGGTTGGAATTTGAGGCTGTGGATTTAAGAGTTGGGAGGAAAGGCATTTTAGTGTCTAGACTCTTTGGGGATCTGATATGGAAATAGTTTCCTGTCTGTGTGCTGAATACATCTAATGATTAGAAAATACATAAAACAAGGCACATATGGCCACTCTTTTTTAGGTTACGTCTACATCATAGACTGCAGCACAATGCAGATACCCAAGCAGGCTCTAAATAAGCAACCTGGAGTAGCAGAAGCAATCTAGGCCACATACAGATATTCAGTTTCTCCTGGGTGAGTTGCTGCTCTCCCAAGAGAAACCATGAGAATATAGATGTTCAAGATTTTTCTCCCAATGCAAAAATAGCCTCTCTAAGAGAAAAATAACCTGGAAATAAAAAAAGTTAAATCACTCCTGATAGAATTTCTCCTGGGAGAGTGAGTGTCTATACACATGCCCCTCTGAGAAAAGCCACAACAGTTTTCCAGGATCCCAGAGTGCTTTGCTACTGTCTCTTCCAACCCCACCCCACTTAAGGAGACAGCATATTGTTTGCTGAACTCTGCTGTTCCAGTTGAGCATGGAGCAAAATGTGCCCGCTTCACAGTCTCACATTGTGCTGACATTGTGCAGAGATGCAGGATGACTCTAAGCAATCTGGGTCAGCCAATCAGAGATGCTTACTCACGGCTACCATTCTGTCTCTAGCCAGACTGAGGGAGCCTGCAGAGCATGCTAAGAGATGTGCACAGGTGCCCCATGACTGCACAGCATCAGCACTGCAAGCTCTCTGCTCTTTATGGGCGTTGCATTTGAATGCCTGCTTAGTTGTCTCCAAATAATTTTACTACCAGGAAAGTAAATCCTGAAGAATTCTCCCAGATGATTTAAATGTGCATACAGAGCCATAGTTGGGCTTGGACAGTGACTTGGACTACCTCTATGCTGCACTGCACTGTATTCTTAATGTTAACCTATCCATGTTTCAAACCACTTTCATATGAAGCATGGATCTAGGGCTTAAAGACTGGGCTGTAGCATTGTGCAAGAACATAAAAATTAGAAAAGGTGGTGACTTTTTAAAAAGCATATCCTTTTGTTATAAAAAAAATAAGAATAGTCTCAAATACGATGAAAACATTTTTGGCACCAGGTCAACTGAGGAAAATTTTAGAAGGGTTGATGTAACCTTGTTCCACAGGAAAGGAGACTTAAAATGGATTAACCTTGGGAGAAACACCACATAGTACTGATATAAATAAATAAAGTGGTTCATTGGGGGATTAGGCCAAAAAATAAGCCCCAGGTTACCCATAAGGATTACCTAAATGAGTACTATGGAGGCAGACATTCAGGCAAACCTAAGGAGCAAAAGCTGGAAAAGTGTGACAAATACATTTCTCCATTCAATGCTTTTTAATCTATCAGCCCCAACAGAAACCACTGGCATACAGTGCAAGCCCTTTGAAAACAACGTTTCCCAATCAGTTTCAGGAGGGTCACAGAAAAGACGGCTCTAAGAAGAAATGCATGGTAATACAGCCAGTTTAGAAAGATGATCTGCAGATTCCTGACCAGAAAAATAAAGTAACATTTTTCAGTGTGCTGTTTATATTTTTTTGTTTGTCTCCTGTATTGTCTGGTGTGTCACTACCAGGGCCATCATGGTGGGGGCAAATCAGGGTGATCACCTGGGCCCCACGCTTTGGGGGACCCCACAGACAGTGCTGTACAGGCCCTGCCATGGATGTGACTGCCAGCTCAGCCACAGCCGCCACATGCCGCCAGCTCCGCGCTCCGGCTGCTTGCCACTACCCCCTGCCACCCTCACTCACCACCCCCCAGCTCCTCACAAGCTGATGTGCCCTGGGCCCTGCACACCCTTAGGGATGGCTCTGGTCACTACAGGAGAGCAGTGCCGACCTTTGTTAGAAGTTTGAATCTTTTTGTTTTTTCCCTGTTGCTGTTTGTTAGGCCCCAGGCTGGTTTTACATTAATCCAATGTAGCATAAGTCAAGCTAAGAGAACTTAGTCTTAGGTTAGAGAACACTAAGTATGGGCAAGGCTAGGTCTAGGACATCTAGATCTTTATTAGTGGTTAAGATCAGTTCCAGTTTGAACACAATACAACACTGGGGCATATCCTTTCTAACTTTGTTCGTCTTGGTTTTGATCAGTAATTCTGCAAGCCTTTCTTTGAAAGGAGGGATAAAAAAGTGTCAGTGGACAAAGATGTGTTCCTTCTCCACTCCTCCATCTTCTGCTGAGGTTAGCACCTGCAGACATAATGAAGATTCAGTGTCCCTTAGAAGTTAGTTTTGGATCTGAGAGCAACCTCCTGCAAGTACCATCAGTACACCAAGTCTGCTTGGCAAAAACATGTGAGAAGTTGTTCTCAGAAGCTGTTCCTCAGTTCTGGAACTGCCTTTTTGGCTAGGGACAGACATTACACATACACCAGTTTAAGTGGCCAGAAACTGGTTTAAACCTGTAACAGAACAGATATTTAGTGCACATAAACCACTTTGAAAATGTCTGAAACCAGTCTGAGATAAACCTGGTTGAATGTATTATCAGACTTAACTGACTTGGGTCAAACTGGTTTATGTAATGTCTGTCCCAAATTCCTTGCTGGTTTAAGATAAATCAGACTCCACCAGCATCCCAGCATGCTGTCTGGGATGGGCAGGGCTCTGCTCCACAGCAGGGCTGGGCCCTCTCCTCTGCTTTCTGGCTGCAGCTCCAGCAGTGAGTTGCAGGCTGTCCCTCCCCTCCACCCCCGCAGGAATTCCCTCCTCCCCTCTGCCTTGCTGAGTGGTATCTGTGTATGAGCTAGCAGACCACATGCTGGCTTTGGTCTGTGCTGTGACGAAGACAGAGTCAACTGATAGCTGGTAATGTCCCTCTGTTGCTTTTTTAATGGGGTAATAAACACTAAGTTAGGGGTGATAAATATTGTTATCAGTTCCCTGCTGGGCTAATCAGAGCATCCTGCCATACCCTATCCCTCCCCTCCCCGGCCAGCTCAGTTCTGCGTAAGGGAAGGGAGGGCTGCTCTAGCACCCCCCCAGCTTCTAGCCTGAGCCATTGGAAGCACGTGCCTGCATTTCTGGAATGACATGGCACACGAGTGGGCATGTCTATCCACTTCCAGATTGGTTCAAGGTTTGCAAGTTAAATTAAACTGCAAAGATTGAATCAATTCAGGCTCAGGCTTTTTAAATGTCTGCCCCTAGTCCTTGAGGCCTGTAAGAGCCTGAAACTGGACATCTTTCAAAGCTACTACAAAACCTTTCTATTTGGGCAAGCATTTAACAACCAAAGCTAGGCCAACAGACTTTTTAATGGGTTTCTGATTTATTTTGTTTTGTTATATTTATTCCTAATTGCCCTTTTAAATTGTTCTGTTTCTCTTGCTGTAAGCCATGCTAAGTCTTTGTTAGGAAGGACAGCATGAAAAATGCATAAACAAATAGACCTAAGAAGTCTTTGTAACAAGTCACAATTGCTATGTAGCAAGACCTGGTCTTTTGTATGAAAAGCAAGGATCTTTGTGATGTTACCTTTAGAGAACCAGATGTATAGTTAGGAGTGATATTAGGCAAGCTTTCAGGCAAAACATGCCCTTCCTCAGGCCTGGGAAAGAAGCAGACATAGCTTGGGCAAAATAATAGTCAGAACAATGGCACATGCTTAACCCTAGATGTAAATTAAAAACACTCGCTTAAAGAAATGGAGCCCCCTTTCAAGTAGGAGCAAAGAGAGTTACCAGTAGCTTCAAAATAAGAGAAGTACAGTAAAATTACACGTTATAGCATGAGCGTTCCAAAGGGAAAATGATTGTTCGCACCTGTGGAGTACAGAGAGGTTGGCAGAGTTAACAGGTAAATAGTAATCAGCCATAAAGCCATTGTTTCTGTCTAGTCCATGGTTTTTAGTGTCCAGTGAAATTATGAGTTTTTGTTATTTAGATTGTTCATGTTTGCGCCTTATATTTTGTAATTGAAATGTTGTATTGTGGTGTTGTAAATAGTTTTATTTAGGGTTTGACATTGGTTATTGGTTAATGTTCACTGCATAAATACATGTATATGCTATTTAGTTTTATGTTTACGTATATTATAACTCAATAAATTGTATATAATTAAGAACGTTGGGGTTGGACTAACTCTATAAAGGAAAGAGGGATCTGCTCAAAATTCTGGCATCCCTCTCACAGCACCCCTCCTGCCTACCCATTCCATCCTATTGAGAAAATAGCACACCCTTGGGTGTACCCAGGTTACAGATTAAGTGGCAGGAGGGCCTCCCCTGCTGTCAAATGTTTATTTCTGCCAGTAAAGTTTTCGGACTTTCGCAGTGTTAAATGCATAGCCAGGACATTCCTTTCTGTCTGGGCATTTATGTGACTAAAGTGAAGCCTATTGAGTAATATTCAGAAAGAAAGTGTAGAGCAAATCTAGCTCCACAGAATCCCATCTGTGTGTATATGCCAAAGTTACCATTATGGGCATCTCCAGATAAGCACACACATGCACTCAGAAGCTTTTGAGGCACCACACAAACTGCATTCAGCATATACGAACTCCTGGCATCTAAAAAAAAAGCAACAAAAAACGTGGGGTGGTGCATGTGGCAGCATGTGCCACATGAAACCAGAGCTTGGCTGGTCATAGCCATGCCCGGGCTGCCAACCAGGCACTGCATGCCCAGATTACCACTACTGGAGAGCCAGAAAGCCTCCCGAAACCTAGGTGCTGGCACCAGCCACCCCTACCCCACCCCAGACAATATGCCGTGCACCAGAGCATGCATGGAGGGGCATAATTGGGGACAAATAGCAATGACACGAATATGTGCCACTGCTATTTGTCCCTGGGGAAACGCACATTCCCACTCATGGGGACATGCCCTATATGGCTATATAAGTGCTACTGAGGAGCATAAGCTGTAAAAGGATTTAGGCATTGGTTCATGAGCTGCAGATCGTAGTCATGGCCCAGAGAGCCAAACAGCATTACTGTATTTAAACTTAGTAGAAGCCAAACATGGTGGCAAAGGACATCTTCTTCTAAGATTGGCATGAAAGTATTCTGCCAATATTATGGCATCATAGAAAAAGAGGGGTGGAAGTTACCTCCAAAGGTCATCTAGGCCAGTGGTGCTCAACCTTTTGGCCCTACAGGCTGGATTGGACCCTGTGCCCCAGGATCAGACCTGCATACCTGGGTCCAGATTATGCTGCCCCTACCAGGCCCTGTGTGCCAGAATTGGATCCTCAGATCCTGTACCACCTCTGCCAGGCTCCACATGCCAGGTAGGGGGACTCAGTGGGCCCCTGCTGTCTCTGCTTCACTGGGAACCAGGCAATCAGGCTCCAGGTCCCTGTACCACCTATGTAGGCCCCTGTGCCCCACATGCAGGGATCAGGCTCTCAAGTCAGCATCACCTCTGCTGGGCTTTGTGTGCAGGGATCAGGGCCATAGGGCCACATGCCACCTCTGCCCAGAACCACATACCAAAGAGCTCTGTGGAACAGATGAGGAGATGCTGAAGGCTGGATGTGGTCCCAGGGCCAGGAGCCGAGAACCCCTAATCTAGTCCAAACCCCCGCTCTGGGCAGGAACCTACACAATTCTTCAATATCCTTTGATCAGATAGAAAGTAGTAATGTCTATCTGAATCTTAAAAACCTTGAAGGATGGAGATTCCACAACCTTCTTGGGTAACCTGTTCCAGTGTTTTCCTACCCTCCTAAAGCAATATTTTCCTACTAGCTAACCTGAACTTCCTTTGTTGTGACTTGAAATCTTTGCTCCTTGTTCTGTCATCTGCCACCACTGAGAACAGTGGTTGTTTCCATTCTCTTTGTAATCCCCCTTCAGGTAATTGAAGGATGCTATAAATCCTCCTTCACTCTTCTTTTCTCCAGACTAAATAAACCCAGTTCCCCCAGCCTCTCCTCATAAGCCATGTGCCCAACAGCTTAACTATTATTATGGTCCTCTGCTAGACTTTCTCCAATTTGTCCACATCCTTTCTGTAGTGGGAGGGCCCAAGACTGAAAACAGAAGTCCAGTTGTGGCCTCACCAATGCCAAATAGAAGGGAATAATCACTTTGTTCGATCTGCTGACAACAGTCCTACTAATGCAGCCCAGTGTGCTGTTAGCCTTCTTGGCGACAAGGGCACACTGCTAGCTCATATTCGTCTTCTTGTCCACTGTAACCCCCAGGTCCTTTTCTGCAGAGCTACTGCTTAGCCAGCCAGTCCCTAGCCTGCCTAGGATTGTTCTGTCCTAAGTGCCAGACTTTGCACTTCTTATTGAACTTCATGAAATTTCTTTTGGTCCAATCCTCCAATTTGTCAAGATGCATCTGAAAATCTATATGGAAACAAGTGATCCTGTTGTGTTTTGGGATAAGAACAACTGGACTCTGATAGCTGTTAAAGGACTCATCAATCACCCCAAGATCCAAAATTGTAACTCTTGTTTGACTATTTCCCTTGTCCTCTGAGACAGACAGTCTTGTATTCCTCCCTGTTTCTGTATCCCACATTCCACCTGGACGTGGTAGGCAGTGGACTGGTCTCTGCACCTCAGCTAGTTCCCTTGGTGACAGCTCCCCTTCCTTGAGCCCCCAATTCATACCCTTCTTGGGTCCCAGCAGGGCAGCCACTTCTCTGAGAGAGATATGAGATTGCAGTCCATAGCCCTCATCTGTCCTGGACCTACGCCAGGGGTGGGCAGTTATTTTGGGCAGAGGGCTGCTTACTGAGTTTTGGCAAGCCATCAAGGACTGCATGACAGGCAGCCCAAGACAGATTAATATTCATTTTCTAAAATGTTTAGGGGCCCCAGGGGCTGGATGTGGCCTATCAGGCCATTCTATCCAGCCTGGTAGGCCACATCCAGCCCCTGGGCCACAGTTTGCCCACCCCTGACCTACACGCACAGGGCTGAGGGGGTGTCACCCTATAGCAGATACTCCCAGTGCCCCTGGTTGTTCAGGTTGACCACAGATCTCTCCTTCAGCCCTCTTGCATCAAAACAGCTATTGCTTCTCCCCTGGCCTGAGCCAATTTAACCCTTTATTCTCCTCCCTCTGCACCTGGCATTGGCTGCAGTTACAGTAGAGCAGAGCCAGCTCAGTCAGCCCAGAGCCCTCTTTAACCCTTTCATGACTAAGGACAGAATGATTTTCCCAGTCACAAGGAGCTTTTTTATAACCCTGACAATAAACAAGTTACTCCAAGATTACCCCGATTGCATCACCAGTTTCTCATTTAAGATATCCCTGAATTTCAGCTTTCAATGCAACTAAATGGATAATGGGGGGTATTTTCCCCAGTAAGGGTACTTAAGTATCCCAGCAACCACCAATGTACAACTAAACTGCACATTACCCTCTTCCTCTTTCTCTCTGAAGTGACAAGCTGCAGGGAAAATACAAGCTGTTCTCATAAGATTTCCAGCACTTTGGACTAAATCTTGTTTACCTTACTCACAGAAATAGTCCCACTGAAGTCAATGGGCTTTGTATTTTATGTTGAGTTGGAATACATTTAGAATCACACTCCTTGCTATATTCTAGCATGTCCTAGACAAAGCCACAACGTGAACATGCAAACTAATAATAAAGAGAGATAAAACAATGTTTTTAACTGAAAAATAAAATTGATTTTAAAAAGGTAAAATATGAGTTGAGTCTGTTCCTACTTTATTTAAGCCATTTCTATTTCATCCATACCTGAAAGGTTGGGGAATACTAATAAAGCCCATTCTAAATCCTTCCTGCACCTCTGTATTGAGTTGGCCCAGAAAAGGTGTATATATGCAAACAGATTTTGTTCATCTATGTTCCTATCTAGCACTGTTCAACCCTATGATTTTATAAGGGCAATGCCAAATGGTTTGTAATATAAACAATGGCATAATAAGATACATGGCAATTGGGGGCGAGGGGAGGTCACCAACTTGCTAGACTTGTTCTTTCCAGCTTCGGGTGACTGTTTGGCAACCTGTAAACTTCCCTAACTATGGACAGCTTTCCATTTACCATCATTTAAGAAAGGGCTCTCTTCGTACACACACTTTCCTTAAACTGTTTCCATGGAATGCTGTCCATATTCAAAAAAATTTACAGGTTGCCAAACTGTCAACTAGAGCTATAATGAATGGTTCTAATTACATTCAAGTAGCAGAGAGCATTGCCATTTTAATCAAATCTGAGCCTTGTGAGCTATTTGGCAGAAATACAAGAGAAAGCTTGAGGAAAACACTGCCAAAATGTTAGTAACCTTTTATTCTACATTCTATCTGTTGAAGAACTAAATACCAATTGCTTAGAGAAGGTTTTAGTTTTGTTTTTTAAGTAGCCTATATGGTTTCATGATAAATTATTGTGCCATGCAAAAAAAAAAAAGATTAAAAAAGATGACCATTCAGCACATCAATCAGCTACAGTCAGATGGCAAGTCAAGGAGAAAAGGGGGACCCAGTAATATCCTCTAAGACACATTTATGCCAATATTCAGATTCATACAATGTACATCAAAAGACGTGTAATCAAACTGCTTTGTCAGAAATCCTGTCAGATGCTACCCCTCATTCCTTTCCAAACGGCAGAACTTTATGACTCCAACTATGCTCTTGTCCTAGCATTGTAAAAAAGAATTGCCCTTATAATTGCCTGTTAACCTTCATCTTCATGTCCTCTAATTACTGGCCTCTAAGCTCCTAAATTCTAAACTAAATTCGCTGGCACATCTACATGAGACACTTGATGCGCAGTAGCCTAATAACAGTGTTCAGTAGCATGCCAGGCAAAACCCGTGCTAATACACTACTGTGCAGTACTATTAGGCTACGGCACAGTACATATCACTGAAAACCCATGCGCCAGTACTACCGTGCAGTAACTTCAGTTACTGAGAATTTAGTTATTACTTCATTAAACAAGTACTAAATTAAATGCATAGTAACTACTGCACATTAATGAACATGCAGACATGCCCAGTGATGTGCATTTTCTTAATTCACCTTCCTTAAAGACCCTAACACAAGCTATGGTGTTCTTAGAATAATCCGCCTGTACGCTAGGAGAAAAAAAAAAATTCAATATTCAGTAACAACACAGAAAATAGAATAGTCATGTGTCCTAATAATTCTTTAAAATTAACAAGGAAGGCTGGACAAAAGAGGAAAGAATCTTTGGAGAAAAGCTTTCTTTTCTGCAGGCAGTGATTTAGTGAACCCAGTCTAACCCTGCAAGGTACCTGCAGTTTCTTATTTTAAAGATTACTCAAGACCCTCCCCATAAGTGTACTATTAGAAACACTGACAGTGGGCACATCTATACAAGACACTACTGTGCAATCATTACTGTGCATTTATTTCGTGCTTGTATAATCACTGGAGTTACTGTGAAGTAGTGACAACAAATGTCTTTTAAGCAACAGGGCCGAGTAGTGGCTTAATAATACTACGCAGTAGCATATTAGTACTGTCTGTGCTGGGACACACTATTGCGCAGTATTTTTCAGCTACTGCAGTCAGAAACTCATGCAGATGCATGCACTGTGAAGCAAGACAAAGAAAAAAGAGTTCTCTTAAAGTTTTCTGGAGAGACCATTTTCCATTCTATAGATCTATGGATTTGCAATCTATTGCAAAATAGCCTGTTTTGCAAACCTAGGATATTACCCTGCCTGCCATTCTTCATAAGTACCAGTGCCCTGTTTTCCAAAGACTCTAAGTCAACTCTGTCCTCATCACTGGATAAGGGGGCCACCTTGCTTAAGTAACTCCATTTTCAAACATCAAAAGCAGGTAAAAGTTTTCTATCTATGAAAAGCTTTCTAATATGGTAATACTGACTCAGGCAGATCCCTTCATAAAGCTAAGGGGCCTGCTATATCCCATTAAAATTAATAATCAATTTTGAAAGACCCTCTGCTACCCTGTTAATCATACTTCCAGAAAAAACAGGTGTCATGCTAAGACAGGCGTTCCAGGTACAGATATTTCTGCTGTCTTCTACAGTGGGCGATACAACTCTCCTATCCACCAGGTGATATAGTCCTTATCCTATTTAATCTTCCCCACCCAGGACTGAACAATTAGCAATGCCTGAGTCTAATCCATGGCACTGTCTTTCTCTTTCTGCTAGTGGGAATCCAGTTGTTGCATGCTTTTGGGACTTTACTTCCATTTTTTCTTGATGTGTTTTTTTAGATTTTACCTTGCTGGAAACTCCTTCTGGACTGTTCATGTTTTGAAGCCACTGGTGAATATAATGGCTACATCTCATCTTCCTGATCTGATTTCTGGTGTGTATTTTTGCAGCAATATATCACCATGTGCTGCTTTGCTGGCTATATAATTGTTGCTTCAGCTGAGATAGTAGATTGACTAATGCAAAGAGATAAAACACATTTGAATTTTTTTTGGGGGGGTGTGCATGTGTGCACAGGCTCTACTCATAATTTTTTAAATAAGAACATAGGTTTCTCTGACTTAGAATCATACCTATGCCATTAGCTGATACCTGATATTTTAAACAAAATGTAAACTTCCCAGAAGGAAGTATATTTCTTTCTTATTTACTGAACTCTGAAACAGGAGATTTAATCATGCTTATATCATTATTTAATCCTACATAACCACAAAAAATTAGACACAATCTGGAAGTGTTCAGTGTCAGAAAAATGTGCTAGCCTTCTCTTCTTCAAAAACCTTGGCTGCAGATATTGGTGGAGAGAAAGAAGTGAGAGCATCCTTTATGCCTTTTTATGGACAATCAATATGTTTTTCCTACTTTATATCCTAACAGAAATAGCACATGTACACCTTTTAGGAGAAAGGCTGAGATTACAACTCAGTGCCTTTGAAATGTATAGCAATGTGGATACCAAAATTCAGGAATTCAGTTTTTCACTGGTGCTTCTATTCAGCAGGAGCAACCATTGATTGCAAATGGCACTCGGGAACGTTAACCCCACGAGGATGTCATCATACAAAAGCAAAAATGAGTTCCATTTTATTGGAACTAGAGTGGGATCCATTTCTGTTTATGTCCAGGTTTTATCCTAATGCTTCTCTTACTGCTTCAAATAAAGTGCAGTAATTGTACTACCTAAAGGCTAAATCAGCTTTAAAACAGAAACCCGCAAAATTCAATGACCATTTTACAAATCATTGGCTTCATAAATGTCTGTCACCTTGTCAAATCAAAAAATGGAATGAGATACCTCAGGTGCTAGCTGACTTTTCTAGGGAAAAAGCAATGGATGTGCTTATCTTCATTATGATGGCTTGAAAACCACAGGGGCCAGTGGCTTTGTACTGATATTTATCAGCAAAAAATCTAAACCTCACGCAACTCATAAAGATGGTCGTACCATTCATGGGTCTCTGTAAAACCAGTAGCCTTTTAACTAGGCTTCAGCCCCACAGTGGTCCTGCATAAAGAATCCTGTATGTGGAAAGAAATTTCTACTGGGAGTTACTAATCTAAATCTCCTTAATATGCTATTAAAAAGTCTGCTTCCCAAAGCAATGTGTCTGGCAAGAGCATCCAATATGTTTTGTTTCAGGTACAAACATGATTACAAGCAATCTTCAACTTACAATGTTTTGAGTTAAAACATTTTGCACTTACAACATTTATAACATTGGTGGTGGACAGGTCTTATTAGACCTGGAGGGATGTGGGCAGTGGGGTTCCCCAGGGCTCGGTCCTCAGGCCCACACTATTCAACATCTTCATCAGTGACTTGGGTGAGGAGGTAGAAGGCACCCTGTTCAAGTTTGCAGATGACGCTAAGATGTGGGGGGAAGTGGATACAGTAGTAGGAAGGAACAGGCTGCAAGCAGATCTAGACAGGTTACAGGGGTGGGCCGAAGAAAACAGGATGGGGCTCAACACTGACAAGTGCCTGGTAATGCACCTGGGGAAGAAGAACTAGCAGCACAACTACAGGCTGGGGAACTCCCTTTTCACCAGTGTTGAGACAGAAAAGGATCTTGGAGTCATCACTGATGCCACGATGAACATGGGACGACAGTGTAGGGATGTGGTCAGGAAGGCCAACCATACCTTGTCGTGCATCCACAGATGCATCTCAAGCAGGTCCAAGGAGGTGATCCTCCCCCTCTATGCAACACTGGTCAGGGCACTTCATGAGGGATGTGGCCAATACGGAGAGGGTCCAAAGGACGGCCATCTGCATGATCAGGGGTCAGCAGGGCAGGCCCTATAAGGAGAGGCTGAATGACCCGAACCTGTTCATCCTCCACAAGAGAAGGCTGAGAGGGGATCTGGTGGCAGTCTACAAACTAGTCAAAGGGGACCAGCAGGCACTGGGACAGTGCCTGTTCCCCTGAGCAATCCCAAGAGTTACAAGAAACAATGGACACAAGGTAATGGAGGGTGGTTTCAAGCTAGACATTAGGAAGCGCTATTTCACTGTCAGGACAGCTAGGACCTGGAACCAATTTCCAAAAGAAGTGGTGCTGGCTCCTACCCTGGGGGTCTTTAAAAAAAGGCTGGACAAACATCTGTCCAGAGTCATTTGACCCCAGTAGTCTTTCCTGCCATGGCAGGGGGTCGGACTAGATGATCTCTTCAGCTTCCTTCTGACCCTACCTACTATGAAACTATGAATCTATGAAATTGACGCTGTTTCAACTTTCTGAAATCAGTTTCAACTTTACAACACTTGATCTGATGCAATGGCACACAAGTTCAAGACACCAGAAAAACCTGCAGCCAAGACTCCTGAGAAGACTCCAGCCAAGAGCCCTTCAAAAAGTCCAGCAAAGTTGGACAGAAGAGTGTTTTGTATCCAATATAATTTCATGTCAAAACAGCCTCACTATTTCACGTCATTGAAACAGTAAGGCTGTTTTAACCTTGTTTCAACAGTTTCGCTGGACCATGGGGCTGGGGAAAGGAACTCAGCCCAGTTGGGCTGAGTTCCCAACCCCTGCCCAGGGCAGGAAGTCAGCCCATCTGGGCTGTCTCTCCATCTCCTGTGCTAGATCACAGCACTGCTTCCCCAACCCCCTGCAATCTAGTGCAGAGGATGAAGAGACAGCCCAGCTGGGCTGCTTTCCCCACAATCTAGCACACAGAGATGGTGAGGCAGCCCAGCTGGGCTACCTTCCAGCCCCCAGTGCAATCTGGGAAGTCAGCCCAGCTTGGCTGATTTCTACCCCAGGCTGGGGATGGGACCATGGTCCAGCAAAACTGTTGAAATGGAGTCAAAACAGCCTCAGTTTCAATGAAGTGAAACAGTGAGGCTGTTTTGGCATGAAATTATATTTGATACAAAACACTGTTCTATCCAGACCTCAAAACTGAAGTTGGAATGGAACAGTGACATTTCACACAGCCCTAATACACATTTACATAACAGTACATAATATCTCTCCCCTGTAAATAACATAGTCCTTAAAGTACTTTGGGCTGAATGGTGACTGACTGTCCTCAGGTGACCCATATAAGGGGTTGGCATCATCTCACTGAAGATGGCAGGCTGTTTTAGCTCCTCTTGAGTTGCTTCAGCAACTGGAGGATTTAATGGGTCTAGAACATTAGCTGATGGACTTGTAAGAACCAGTCTTGCTAGCCATATGATGTTTTCTGTATCTATATATGGTACATCCTCTAGAACTTGACTTTGCATTGTGAGACATTTGGTAACCAAATTATCTGCAAAATGTCTTGCTATCTGGAGTCTTGGCTTTGTATGACATTGGTCCTGTTGCTTCAGAGAGAGTTGAAGGCACCCATTGTGGCCTGTTTGCATAGTTTTGGATATATACAGAATCACTTGGTTTGAAAGTCTGCATAGGTGAAATAGCCTGTTTTATAGAGAACTGAATTTCCTGCTTTGCTTGGCTACCAGGTCTGGGTGGAGCTGATCCAAACAAGTCTCCAGTTAGGAGATTATCAGCAGCTATACATGGAGTTACATGCTGATGTAGTAAGCAAATAATTACTTGTAGGTTCCAGTCACCATCAGTGATCACTAATGCAAATTGTTTGATTAAAACTTGGATTATTAAACATAACATTATTGATGCAACTGGAGTAACTCAAAGCCACTTTTAAAAGGAATCAACAGCAATGAAGATTATCTGGCCTTGAAATGAGCCACAAAATCTATATGTATACATGACCTACAGTTGTATCAGGAGTTGATTCTAGCATTAGAATCTCAGACACTGAAGAAACAGTGAATTCAGGACTGAGTAACAGCAATTTGCTTAATGCATCTGCACTATCAATCTTCCAGGGTGCTGCTGAATTTTTGCTGCAGCAAAATGATTTAGAATGTTGGTCTATTCTTAGCAATCATGCTAGCAGATTATAGTCTGTCACAATCATTAATTTACAGCCATGGAAGCAATCATGGAAGTCCTTTACCACAGAAATGTTCACCAGAACTTCCTTGTCAATTTGGGTATAATTCTTCAGTCATTCTCATAGGTCAGGACAAGTAATGTAGTGGACATTCATGTGCCATTGTTCTGCAGATTACTCAGGACAGCCCCAGTTTTGAATGGTGAATATCAGGCAAACAGAAATGTCTTCTCCATGTCACATTGAACTAATACACTGTGGAATAACAGCAATTGCATCACATTATTGAATGCCTTATCATTACGTTTAGTCCATTTCCACATTGCATGCTTTTGTCCAAGAGATGATTTAAAGACTCAGCAACTATGGCCTCGTCTTTTAAGAAGATATGGTGGAAGTTTATAGAATCATAGAAGTAGGGTCGGAAGGGACCTTGTAGATCCTTCAAGTCTGACCCCCTGCCTGGGCAAGAGGGAAACTGGGCTCAAGTGACCCCAGCCAGGTAGGCATCGAGCCGCTTCTTAAAGACCCCCAGGGTAGAAGCCAGCACCACTTCCCTTGGAAGTTGGTTCCAGATCCTAGCCGCCCTAACTGTGAAGTAGTTCCTATGGATGTCTAATCTAAACCTACTCTCCAACAA
>JAGPOW010000261.1:163671303-163682276 GCA_030014935.1 Caiman crocodilus | reverse complement strand
CTGCCCTGCTGTCCCCAGATCATGCAGGTGGCCCTCCTCTGGACCCTCTCAATGTTGTCCACATCCCTCTTGAAGTGGGGTGCCCAGAACTGGACACAGCACTCCAGCTGCAGCCAGACCAGTGCCGCATAGAGGGGGAGGATCATCTCCTTGGCCCTACTTGAGATGTACCTGTGGATACACAATAGGGTCCAGTTAGCCTGCCAACCGTGACCTCGCATTGTCTGCCCACGTTCATCCTGGAGTCAATGATGACTCCAAGATCCCTTTCTGCCTCCGTGCTCTCAAGAAGGGAGTTTCCCATCTTATAAATGTGTTGCCAGTTACTACTGCCCAAGTGCAGCACCCTGCACTTCTCCGTATTGAAACGCATCCTGTTTTTGTTAGCCCACCCTTGCAACCTATCCAGGTCTTTCTGCAGTCTTTCCCAACCTACTAACATGCCCACCTCACCCCAAATTTTGGTATCATCAGCAAATTTGAACAGTTTGCTTTTCACCCCATCATCCAAATCGCTGATAAAGAAATTGAACAGTGCGGGCCCAAGGACCAAGCCCTGAGGGACTCCGCTGCCCACTTCCCCCCAGGTCAAATATGACCCATCCACCACCACCCTCTGAGTACAGCCCTTCAGCCAATTAGCAAGCCATCTAACCATGTAGGCACTGATGCCACATTCACCTAGTTTTTTAATGAGGATGGGGTGAGAAACAGTGTCAAAGGCCTTGCTGAAGTCCAGAAAGACTACATCCATGGTGACACCTGCATCCAATGCTTTTGTGACCTGATCGTAAAAGGCAATTAGGTTGGTCTGACATGACCTGCCCCTAATGAAACTGTGCTGGTTGCCCCTGAGCATCATCTCCGATTCTGGCTTATCACAGATGTGCTCCTTGATGAACTTCTCAAAGAGTTTCCCCAGGATTGAGGTAAGACTGATGGGCCTATAGTTGCCCCAAGTCCTCCCTCCTCCCTTTCTTAAAGATGGGGACCACAATGGCTATCTTCCAACCATCTGGCACCTAGCCCAAGCACCACGAGCGCTCATAAAGCCATGCCAAGGGCCCAGCAATAACCCCTGTTAGCTCCCTCAACACCCTGGGTTGGAGAGCATCTGGACCTGCTGACTTGAACACGTCTAGCCCCTCCAGAAGCACTCTACGCCGGTCCTCCTCAAACCTTAGGTTTTGAGGCATTCCCCTCAAGTCCATCTTAAAACACGGTGAGGGAGTCCTGGTCCCTGCACAAGAAAAAAGAGGTGAAGAATTTGTTAAAAATGTCTGCCTTCTCCTCTGGCACAACCACCAGATTGCCCAGCAAATCTTGCAGGGGCCCCACATTTCCCAGTGCCTTCTTCATCCTCCCTATATATTTGAAAAATAACTTTTTATTATCTTTGATCTTGGATGCTAGTCCTAGCTCTATGTCCTCCTTAGCTTTCTTAATATCCCCCCTACAGACCCGGCTGTAGTTAACTGAACCCAGGAATGTTTGCAGTTCCTGCTTGTTCCTGAACATTGGAGCTCCATGAATTGCTTCTATTTTCCCTTTTGTTGGGTGAATTCCATTTGTGTCAACTCAAAATAACAAGAATTCAGTGCTGGTTACCCCCAAAACACATTTTTTCTTCAGTTTTAAGCCAGGGTTAGTAATGTAGTGAAATACTTCACACAGTATTTTAAAAGCCACTTTTAAAAGGAATCAACAGCAATGAAGATTATCTGGCCTTATTATTATGTCCAATAGGGACATTGTCAAAATATGTCATGACTCTCTTTAGACCTATAAGTAATCTCCCATAAACTTTTAGAAAATTCCTGGTGCAATGATGACTCAAAATTGTGAGTGCTGGGTTTAGAATGCTCCTCAGTGGGTGGGCACTAGAAGCTTGATTGTCCACAAGGAGTGGTTGCTATGCTTGTGCCAAATCCACTTAAGCAAAAACTTCCCCTCCAGCAAGAGTGGGAAGCAGCTGGTTTATGGCTGGAATCTACATATTTCTGCAGTGCTTTACTTATCATACACTTATAATCAGCACATGTTCAAATATCACTATTTGGTTTCATGAAGGGGACAATGGAAGTAGACCATGACAGATTTACTGCTGCCTCTAGGACACCTTAGGCATGTTTACACAAGACACTAACTGTGCAGTAGCTGAAAAATACTGCACCATGGCATGTCACAGCATAGACAGTGCTAATATGCTACTCCACAATATTATTAGGCTACTGCACAGTAGCATCACCTAAAAGATGCTCACCAGTGCTACTGCATAGTAACTCTGAGTACTGATCATTTATTTAGTATTTGTTACAATACTAAATAAATGTGCATTAATGACTGCAAGTAGCATCTCATGTAGACATGCCCCTTGGGCACATCTGTACATGCTATTAATGCATTGTAAGCTTACTGCACAACAAAATACTGCTCAGTAAGCTTTCCCCAGCAGTGTGTCTACACATGCACCCATCTGGAGGAAATTTGCACCAACCAGGCATAAATGTGCTACCAAGGGATGTGTCCAGACGAGCATGGCCGTGTGGTATGTGGCACCATAAACATGTCTGCAGCACCACATACCACACAGTTAGGTATTCTCCGCACTGCAAGGGTGCACCACCCGTGCATGTGCTGTTCCAGTTTTTTTTCCACCATATTTTTTTTACCCCTGGATATTCAGGGTTCAAAAAACCCCACAGAAATAAAAATTAAAAAAAAAACAAAAAACTGGAGCAGCACATACTTGGGTAGTGTGTGCTGCTGAAAAGTGGAGCTGGGCCACCCAGAGCCATGCTGCAGCTGCCAGCCAGGCTCTACCCAACAGGATCACTGCAGCTGCAGCCCCAGGAGGCCCCCAAGACCCCAGGTAAGGCTTCTGGAGTCAGCAGTGTGTTTGCCCCAGCTTCCTCTACCACCCCTGGGGTAACTTGCCATGGATCAAAGCGCGTGTGGCACAGGCATTCTCCAGGGACAAGTAGCTGGAGTGCAAGGCATGCCACTGCTACTTGTCCCCAGGGAACCAAACGTCCATGCTCATCTGGACATGTCTAGGGGAGCAGTTCAGTGCAGAGCTACCCTAGTCCTGCTGTACCCCCCTACAGAAGCCAGGAAGCGCTCCAGACTCCCCAGGGTGCCAGCCACAGACTGGCAGGGGGCACCAAGGTTAAGTGCTGGTCTCTGGGGGTTGGGAGAAGCTGTCCTACCTCCAGGGAAGTTGCCTCCTAGTCCAGTGCCTCAATCCACAGGGCACAGGGCTAGGAAGCAGCTGATAAGGAAAAGGACATACTCCCAGCCCCATGCCCTGATCTACTGATTGGGGCATGAGGCTAGGAAGCAGCTGCCTGGGGGAAGGGACATTTTCCCCACCCCGTGCGGTCTGGGCTGACCAGAAGTAATTTGCTCCTGGTCAGCAGCCTACACATGTACAGTAGTTACTCTTCAGGGAGAGTTGCAGGGAGAATAACTACAGCAGAGTTAATCTACTACCTATATTTACAGGTAGTAAGCATCCATGCACTAAACTAATCTACTGTGCAGTAAATGCTGTGCACATATAGATGGTGATGCTTTACTTAATAGTAAGATTAGTTTACTGCACAGTACAGCATCTCATGTAGACATGCCCCTTGATCTACAAAATGATGTACAAATTCGCAACAGTCTTTGGATGGATGGCAAATACAACATGACAAGAATTCATTAAAATCAATGTCATGGTTGGATCCATCACAAATGAAACTGGTGGACCTTTGTATACACCTAGTCCTTCTTCATATACTTTACTTTGAATTCCTTTATGACGTCCTGAATGCTTTCTGTTGTAAGGCTGTGCTCTCCTGCTAACTCAATGGCCATGGCTTGAATCATTTTCCACCTAACAAGCTTGCTTGCTGTCCATTGCAAATTATGAGGCAGGTGCAAGAATGGCAGCCACTGGTGCCCCAAATACCCACACTTTCCAGGGCAGTATTACATCTCTACTATCTAAACAATCTTACCGTAGTATAAGTTCTGCTGCATTTAACCAAATGTTCAACCAGTAGCAAAATCTTTAGCATACAAGCCAGTTCAAAGTTTCTTTTTCTATATTACTTCAAAATGTGTATGACATTAAGGTTTATTCTTGAAGCACTCCTAGTTTCCTTCTACTGTCTTTTACTATGGAGAAGCACAGTTTCCTGTTACAAATAACAATAAGCTATGAATGATTTTGGCCTCAACAATCTCATTTACTTATTGACTTAATGTAATTTCTAGACAAGTAAAACAAACTTGCTAGCAAAACCCAAATATTATACTTTAATCATTTACATAATTTTAAATCAGGTGTGTATTTTTTGAAAGACATTCGGTGTAAGGATGAACAGGACCCTTCTGTCTTTACTAGATATAAGTCTTTACTACATGTCAAGTCTTGGCCATTATGAGAAAGACAAGATCTGTAGAACTATATCCTATACTTGCAAAAGCCACAAATTCTTTTCTTGTATTCTGTAACAGATAAATGGAAAAGAAGACAATCATTTGAAGTAGATAAAACATATCTTTCTTAAAGAGGCTTTTTTTTAATTGGAAATTTTTAAAATTGGAAATTAAAATAGGAAAATTAATTGTGATAATATTTTGAAATAAATTTGTATTCCTTTTTAAATAAGTAATATATTCTGAAAGTAGAAGGAATTTCAGAATCACTTAATGTTCACAAAATCCTGACTTGTTTAAAAACAAGTCCAACATACTCCATTTAAGGTCTCTGCAATAAGTTAAGGGTCAGATTCTCATGCATCGTAAATAAGCATAGCCACATGAACTTCCTTGGGGCTATATTAATTTACACTAGATGAAGAATTACCCCTAACTTTTCTTCTTAAAATAAAAATTGGACCTACCAAAGTCCTAATATCATCACAGAGTAGCAAATACTTGGAAATACTGACTGGTCCAGCAACCTTCAATAATGTGAGTACTCTTTATTCATGTGAGTATGCTCATTTGGGAGAATCCAATGTCACTTTACATACCTAAATAGCACATGCACCTTGCATAACTAGCATTTAACACTTATGCAGAGTTTTGAATTCTATTTCACTGTAGCAAACTAGAATTGCCCTATTTGTGCAACTTCCAAAAGCAAAATGGAGGAGGAAGAGGCAGCATCAGCACCTGACACTCACTTTTCATGGGTTTTTGTGCAGTTACATCTTTCAAATTTAGTTGGCCTTGTGACCATGGCAATGTGCAGTTTGACTTGTGGCAATGTGCAGCTGTCCAACCACCTTGCAGCCCTATTGATGCTTTTGTGCACATAATTGCAAGCTGAATAAGGGATAAAAACTGGAGTGACATAGCTGAATAACTATAATTTAGGAGTGACATAGATGAATAACTATAATATATAAAGTGAAATAGGATTTAGTCAATTAACTTAAATTGAATGTCCTTGCTTCAGGTCCGTATCACCACTGGAAGCATAATCCTGACAAGAATATGGAGGCCTGGCAAAGACCAAGAAGTTACAATTTCCCTGTCAGTGTGCTCTGCTTTTTTCTATTCTGGCATCAGGTGGTTGTGCTGAAGATGAGAGTCTGTCAGAATGAAGATATTGACTGACAGATGCATCCTAAGGAACTGGAAGCATTTGCAAGGGTGATAAAAATTTGCAGATGTGGGTAAGGCCTGTGTGTGGAGGAGATGCTGTGCCTGTCAGGGAACTCACGAGTCACTGGATTCTCTCCATATTATGCTGCTTGAGAAATACTAACACTTGGATTGGGGAAGAAAGGTAGAGGAAACCAAAATTTCAAAACAGGATCATGACATCTCTGTAATCCTTGCTTCTGATACACACAACAAATTGTACATTTAAAATTTCATCTTTTTCCGGTACCTTATATAGAAAATAAGAATGCAGTAAAAACCTGATTTAGATTTGACTTATACCAGAATTCAATAAAGTACATTTATTTTGAATCACTTAGATATTCTTTTAAGAAAATCTGATTAGCAGATCACAAATGTATGGCTTAACCATGTCTATCCTATGATTGGCTGCTTTTTAATAATCACTTTCTAATCTATTGTAAGTAAAGGTGCACCAATACATGGGTCCAATATCAGATCAGCACCAATAAAAGAAAATTGATTATACCAGAAATTGGACTGATGCAGCTGATAATTTGGCTGATAAGTGCCTGTGCATGCACATAGCCAGTGTAGCATGTAGGCAGTGAGGACCACAGCCGGCAGCTTGGATAACTACGTGCAGCTGGTAAGTCTGTTGTGGTGGAAAGGGACGGGGGAGGAAAGGGGCGCGGGGGTGCAGATCTATGCCCCTTGCAGTGAGAGATGGAGAAGGGCAGGCACTGGGGCCGGGGCTGGAGCAGGTGCTGCCTAGATGGGGTAGGGCAGGCACGGGACAGAGCCGCAAGTTGTCCTGAGGACAAGGAGCAAGGAAGACAGCAGGACTTCCAGAAGTGGCATGGCTGCTTTTTGGTGACTGAGATCTGCCACAGGGAACCCCCAAAACCCCACCAGTCAGGGGATCAGCCACTGGAGAATCCCCCACGCCCCCAGTCAGTGGGATCAACCACTGGGGACCCCCTACCCAGTCACCGACTGGTGCTGGGGGGGGGCACATGCCTCCCTGACTTGAGACAAGAGGCACCAGTCACCCATGCAGAACATGGACTCATTATCACTAAACCCCTGTTCCACCACAAGAACAGACACGAGACATCAAGACAACCTCCCCACTGAAATCCCTGAGCTCACATCACAGGTCTGACTGTGAAAATTACAAAAGAATCACTTTGCTATTCGCTACAGGAAAGATCATTGCGAGAGCCCTCCTGAACCATTTCTTTCCACTAGCTGAAGAGCTCCTCCCATAACCTCAGTGTGGCTTTAGGGCATCAAGAGGTACAATTGACATGATCTTCACTGCTTGCCAAATGCAATAAAAAGTGCCAGGAACAACACAAACCTCTCTATATGGCATTCTTTGACCTCACAAATGCCTTCAACTCTGTCAACTGAGACACATTGTGCAGGATCCTTTTGAAGGATTTGTCACCATTATTTGTCTGCTCCGTGATGGTATGCGAGTAACAGTTCTCAATAACAGATCTATCACAGATTCCACTGAGGTTATGATGGGAGTTACGCAATGCTGCATCATCTCTCCTCTCTTCTTGATATTCCTTACTGCAATGCTGTATCTGACAACCAACAAGCTTCCAATCAGAATGGAGCTGAACTACCAATTGAATGTAAACTGTTTAATCTCAGTCAACTCTGAGCCAAAACCAAGACCACCCTGACCTCAACCATCAAGCTCCAGTACACTGATGATGCTGTAGTGTGTGCTCACTTGGAAGCAGACTTTCAGGTAATTGTTGACATCTTTACCTAGGCTTACAAGAAAATGGGACTGACACTTAGCATTTAGAAAAATAAGGTCATCCATCAACTTGGTACCATAGTATCATAGTATCATAGTATCATAGTAGCTAGAGTCAGAAGGGACCTGGGCAGATCATCTAGTCTGACCCCCTGCCCCGGCAGGAAAGAGCGCCCAAGCTTGGTCTCCCAAGCTCCAGTAATTCAGATTTATGGTGAGAGTCTGGAAAACACTGAGTACTTCCTATACCTCAGAAGCCTTCTCTCACAGAAGGCTGATATCAATGAAGAAATACAACACTACCTTAAAAGAGTAAGTGCACCCTTTGGACGCCTGAGGAAATGGGTGTTTGATTATCACACTATCAGATTCAAAACAAAGCTAATAATTTATTATCAAGCAGTCACGATCCCCACCTTTCTATACAGAGCTAAGACATGGACAAATACAAGAAATACCTCAAGTCACTGGAGAAGTACCATCAATGCTGCTTGTGGAAGATGCTTTAAATCCAATGGGTAGAGAGATGCACTAACATTAGCATCCTCTTGCAAGCAAACACTATGAGCATTAAGGTGATGATCATCCAACATAAACTTCACTGGGCCAGCTACATCATCTGGATGTCCAACTCCAGGCTCCTGAAGCAAGTTTTATTCTCCCAGCTCAGTTATGGCATATGCTTAAAAGGAGGGCAGAGAAAGTGCTTCAAAGACGTCCTCAAGGCCAAGTTGAAAAAAATGTAACATTGACATCAACTCATGGGAGACTGTCACCCAGGACTGCCTGAAATGGAGGAAGAGCCTGCTTAAAGGATCTCAGTACTTTGAAACCTTACAATGACAATAGAAGATGGAAAAGCAGGAGCAGCAACAACGGTGTGTTGCAGACCAAACCAAACATCCAGAGAGCCACCCACCCCACATAGAAACAAGTGCCCAAGTTGCAACAGAGTCTGTCAATCCCGGGTCAGCTTCATCAACCATCTTTGGACCTACAAATCAAGCAAGCATGTAAGACAATCATCCTGTGGAATCCACTGTGACAATGATCTGTGGAAGTGGAAAGTGTCTTTTTTTACTGGCTTGTTTAGGGATCATAACACGTAAAAACCTCCCAGTTAGTGCTATTCATATCCAAACAAGCTCAGCATACCTCCATGTGTTTCAGTCACACCTCTGTACTTTTATAGTACTGTGAAATGGGTATGTCCCAGGGCTGATTTATGGAAAAGTTACAGGATAAAACACTTCATTGTCATTATGCAAAAATCACATGGCAGGATATCTTGACTGATTAGAGTAGTGGTGCTAAAACTTCTGGCCTAAGAGCTACATGCATGGTGGAGGGGCAGTATTAAGACTGAATCCAGAGCAGGGTCAGTGCATGGGTTGGATCTGTGGGTGCAATCCAGTGTGCTGGATCTGGCCACAAGCACTAGTCAGGTACAGTATGCAACCCAATCCCATGTGCCAGATCCGACTATGCTCTTGCCTGATCCCATGCATTGGATCCAGCCATGCACCGTCCCAAGCCCACATACCAGATCTGGAAAGGAAGTAACCCTGTGCACTGACCCCACTGTGCATCGGCACAGGCTAGAACACAGGGTCACAAATCATTCAGCTCCCAGGGCTCTCCATGGGCTCAGGAATTTGGCAGCCTGGGAATAGCAATTAATACTTTCACTGCTCCACTACCACCAAATATTTAGACTTATAGAGAGACTAACAGGCCAGATGACCTGGTTTCACAGGTAAAAACTGTCCACAGGCCAGGGGTTGATCACCGTTAGATTGGAGGAAGGATAAACCTTGCATGAACCAAGAGTTAGCTTTTGAAATGTCAGCTGCTGTTGTGTACAAACTCAACTTTGATTTATTTTGTGCTCCAGAAACTGTGGCCTCTACTGTATTTCATTTTATATAAACTTTTAATAATAGCGATGATTGCCTACTTATGAGTATTATGATTATACTAGCAAACTGCCTGTCAAGAATGATGGGCAGGGACAGAGACCTGCATCCATGCTCTCCCAGCTAGAGCCACTCCCTGGCTCCTCCCCGCCACTTCGGTCCTGATCCATTTCCCCGCTCCCCCTGCTGCTTCAGGCTGAGGTCAGAGCTAATCCCTCATTCCCCCTGGAGCTGTTACACCCCTCCTCCTCCACCGCTTTGGGCCCAGGCCATACTTGCTCTCCCCCGCCGCCCCATCTCCTCTCTGCTGCTTCGAGCTGGAGCCGGGGCCTCACCTCCTCCCTCGTCCATTATCGTTGTCATGTCAGGCCTCACGCCCTGCTCCACCACCGCTATCATGGCACCATGGCTGCCCGCTCCTGTCTGAATGCCCACACTCTGATTGGTTGTTTTAGACAATCAATCAGAGTGTGAATAAAGCGTTATGGTCTGACAGACTAAGGCTTTTATAATACTAGCATAAAACTGATTGCCCAATAATTTTTCTGCAAGACTTACCGCTTTCACAAGTCAGAGAGACACATGACACCAAGAAGGTTGCAACCTAAGAGAAGGTGAAGTTATTGATGAATAATTTCCGTATGTTCTAAGTGGGAATTGTGCACTTAGAGCAAGTATGGTCAATGACTCACCTGTGACCTAGAGAGCCCTTTCCAGAGCTCTTCCCAGAGAAATATTTTTAAAATCAAGCTGGGAAGAGTTTTGGGTGAAGTGGGTCACTGGACAACCATCTTCTCTCTCTGTGATGTGGCACTGTCAGTGAAAATGCTGGAAATTCAATACTTAAAGAAGTATGTAGCATTTCCAAACTGTTTCCTATGGAAAGTGTATTCAAGAAGCCTTACCCCACCATAGGAATACAAGAAAGAAAATCCTTCTCACTGCCAGTATTAATGGACTTGGAGCACCCACTAATATTCAGTGCACTGTTGCTAGGGAACTATATATTAGGTATTAATTTACACAGCTTGTTGGTAGCTTGCTAGGGAATGCCAGGCTTGTTTGTGCTGAAATTCCCAAAAGCTTTCCTGTTTGAATGTGAATGAATAAGGAATATGTGAATCACTTTTTCTTTCTTTTTTTTTCCTTCCTCAGTTTTCAACTGATTTTCCCCTGTATCCTCTCCAAGAGAAGCTTTGCTGTCTCAGGGAAACCTGGTATTTGGAGAAATAAAGATGAAACATATGTGGTCAGGTCGAGATTTTCCTTTCTAACTGAGATCACAACCACCACCTTCTCGCTGTGAGAGACACCAATCAAATGTATTCTGCTGATTGCAGACTGACTTTTTCAGAGCCGCCTGTCTGATACAGATGACCAGTTCACATTCATTTTAATAGAAATTAGATCTCTGGATGCCTCAGGTGGCTTGAGTTATTTCAGACACAAGGTTTTTACTCAAGAGCTTATTATGATGGAAAAGAATACAGAATAAAAGGGAACAGATTCTTTTTTCAGCAAGAAAATTTACTACTGTGCAGAAATTGAGCACAAGTTTTATGCACTGCACAAAACTCACTTGAAGTCTTAAAAATGGGATAATGTTGCATTCTAAGTGTGGTGGGTTTTTTTTTCCTTGGGTTTGTTTGGGG
>JAGPOW010000261.1:163649338-163671203 GCA_030014935.1 Caiman crocodilus | reverse complement strand
AGGGGCTGTTGTTGTGCCATTCATGGTCCAGGGCTAAATTTCACTGTTTGAGAGGAGTGAGCCTGATTGCTGTATAAGCAGGGACATTCTACAAGCTGCTGGAACTTCAGTCTTTTATTTCAACAAGTGTGTTGTGGTTGGGGGAGATGTTACACAAAGTGCACTTCCTCAGGTCTGGGAAAGAAACAAGTACAGCTAAATACATAAAACAATGGGTAAAACAATAACTTTTCTTAATTCTGTTATGTAAACTCAAATAGTCACTTAAACTAAGGGAAGAGCATAGTAAATGTGTGGAGAAAAGAGAAGTTATCATAAGTAACTCTAAATAAAAGACTGGAGATGGGTTTACAGTCTGACCTTTTATTGTTTACATCTCCCAAGTTATAGCATGCATTTATCCTAGTAAGCATTTGCAACAGAATAATATAGACTCTTGCCTATGCTTCTCAGGACAATGACACACAGGTTGCATCTACACATGCATTAATGCACCATTGCTACTGCACGTTAAGTTTAGTACTTCTAATATGAGGTACTACATAAATGCACAACAACCAGTGCTAATGTGCATTAGCAATGACACACAGACTTTTTGTAGACTAATTCTACTGTGCATTAACTCATTAGCCTGGTTTTTGCTGTGACATGCTAATGCGCAATAGAATTAGTCTTCTGCATATTAAGTGTCTCATGTAGACGTAAAGATTATAGATATAAAGATTATAGAAGAGAGGATTTCTTTCTTTACCATCATGCATTGTTGTTTACTACCATCCTACCTTATTTTCTTACTCTATGTTTCATGGGCTTCTTTGACAAAGCTGCTTTTGCTTTCACAATTTATCTAAGCAACTAAAGAAAGTTATGCCTAGTGTAGCATAAGTATACCTGGTACACTTGATTACTTTAGTCATTAATGATAATGTTCTTATGCTAGATCTACAAGATCCAATGCTTGTTCTATTTCTCTCAGGACCTTCTTGTCTCACCTAAATTGTGCCCAATTCCTTCTTTGGTCACCTTTACTATATCTAGTCCCAAATCAAGAATGAGACAGAGATATTGTTTTCAGACTTCCCAGTCTGAGCAGAAACCTACTATGGTAGAGAAGAAGGCAGTTTTATGTTCACATGTTTTAATAACTGTGTAGTTTGAAGAGCTATTAGCTCTTTGTTGGAACACTTGCATTTCATAACACAGGTCAAGCAAATCAGCCAAGAATACCCCGGCAGACCTTAAATTGATCTCCTTCTACCCAAAATGATAAATGTTGATTTCCTTTGGTATTAATTGATTGAAAAAACAATACACCATGGCTAAGTACAGACAGTCAAAAAGCCCAAGGCTGAATTGATTCAGTCTTTGCAGGTTAGTTTAAGTTGCAGAGATTAAACTAAGAAATAACTGGACACACATTTACTTTTGATTCAGGAAATGCAGCCACATGTCTCTAGTGGCTCAAGGCAGAAGCCAGGGGACACTAGAGCATGCCTCTTACACATAGCCAGCTTGGGCTATGTGTTCACTTTCTCTTCCTGCTGCCCCTGAGGTCTCTGTGATTTGCAGTCCACAATCACAGCAGCAGCACTCTTCAGACTTGCACATCACTTCCTTTTCCTACTTCCAGGTGCCTCTGGGATTTGTAGTCCACAGTCGCAGCCAGCACTAAGTTTCAATAAGTTTAGCTGTGGAGCAGCTCTGTACTTGGAGAAAGGTGGGTTTAACCCCAACCCCCCTCCCTGGCCCCAGACCCCAGCTGAGGTTTACCTGGGGGTGGGGAAGGGCAGTCCCTGCTTCCCACCTACAACACTTCTCTGCTGGAGGAGACAGCACAGTCCAGCCCAGGGCTGCAAAGCATCTGGGATGCTGGAGGACTCTGATTTAACTTGAACAAGGAAGGTGTCTGGGACAAAAGTTTCATAAACTGTTTTGACCCAAGTCAGTTAAATCTTATACTACATTCAACCCAGCTTATTTTAAATCAGTTTTGGCCATTTTGAAACTGGTTTATATGCACTAAGTTTCTGTTCTATTACAGGTTTAAACCATTTTCTGATAACTTAAACTGGTTTATGTGCATCTTCTGTCCCTAGCCCATGAGTTAAAGTGAAGCAGGGTTTATGTCTGTGATTCATTTCTACAAAGAAGGGTTAAAATGTGGAACAAAGTCCCAAAGGCAGCAGTAGGAGAAAATGTACCTGAGAAATTGTTTTATTAAGTTTTGACAGAAGGTTGGGACCAAATATTTCAGCTTAAACTTGGTAGCTTAACTTTACCCTGAAATATTGCAGCTCTCAAAAGAGCATGAAGTCTTAGAAGACTACACATTAAAAAAAATGGATAGTTACTTACAAGGTATGTTCAGCAGGTTTCAGTCCTGAGAAATGCTGACTGCAAGCACTGCCTTCATGTGTCACTGCTTATTCACTGTTTGCTCATGTAAATGTCCACCTTGATCACAGAAATGCAAATGTGTTTGCAAATGGAAGATATTTTGATTTGACAGGTATTTTGTAAATGTGTCCTAAAACCTAAATGGGATAAAAATTCAATTATTCAGCCTTCCTTGCTTTCCTACCTCAAACTAAACACAAAACATCCAAAAAACCTTCCTGCCTCTTTTAACCAGGGCAAGGGCTTCACTCCAGTGCTTTAGTGTTGCCTTTCTTCTTACCTTCCCTCTTTCCCCAGTGTCATCTCACTGAGAGCTTTTAACTTCCTTCTGGGCCAGACAACCACCCCTCATCCCTGTCAGTTGGCCCAGAGGTCCTAGGCAGGCAAATTATTACTCTCTAGCCCTCTGCAGCTAAGCCATGCACCTTGTTACATATCCCACCACTCCCAACCAAAAGTGTAGCCAGGGATACACTTTTCCATTTTTAACCCTCCCCCACCCCTGAGCTCAGAGAAGAAGTCTGCATTTGCATGTGTAGTCCCAGGCATATTGAAAGGTGTACTGAAAAATCAAAAGGCTGCAGGGACAGGTTCCATCTTGCCAAATGGGGGTTGGCCTCCCACATAGCTTTAAGTCATGTTAATGGGATATGGTCAGCAACAGGTGTTAACAGAGATGACAACCTCAGAGCCCACACATCCTGTAGCCTCTGTCACCCACTCAAAAGTTGCAAGGAAGGCCTCCAGGTCATCTGCAGGTCCCATCTTAGTGAGTACTCCATCTTTTATCCTCTAGGAACCAAGAGACTCCCCAACTTGAGTGGAGGTCCATCTTGACTCCAAATACTGCTTCAGGAACTCCAGGTGTTGCTGCTGCTGCTGTCCCACCTGCAACTGCTGTTCCCTCTGGAGCTGATCCTGCTGGAATTGGAGTGCTGCAGCCCCTCCAGCCGTTTTAGCAAAGCTCCTGTCTCCATTGCTGGAGTTAAGCTTAGAATGTCCATATTTTCCACCACATGTAGTAAGTAGCTTGTTACATCTTTAGCCAGTCACAAGAGCTAGCCTTCCTTCCTTTCCTACCTCAAACTAAACAAAATAACAAAACATTCACAACTCCCTCCCTTGCCAGCACTTTAAAACTCCTTCCTCGTAGCCCCTCACTGGTCTCTGAGTCAGCTGTGCTGCCCCTTTTATCCCCTTCCAGGTGACCCAAAGGGCCAATCAGGGGACATGGAGGGTGAGTCTCTGGGGCCTGATTGGTGAGGAAAAGGAATCCCAAACCCTCCAATCATCTTTTACCCTTTCAAAACCCCTGGGCCAAATTATTACCAGATTGGTAAGGAAGGGGAATCCCAAGTCCTTCAATTATCTTTTATCCTTTCAAAACCCCTGGGCTAAGTCACTACCAGCCAGCACATCACATCACATTATCCATAAGTGAAGTTCCTTCCTAACTCCATTAGTTAGTAGCAGGCTTATGACTTGGAGCAAGAGGGCTTATACTGCCAAATATACAGAAAAATACTGCACTGAATGCCAGTTAAGACTGCTGCATTCAATAGTCCAAGAATAATAAATTGAGCCCATTAGTAAATTGTAATCTTTCCCCCTACCATTGTAGGCTTAAAATGATATTTAAAGGCTTGCTTTTTGGGAATTGACATATAGTTATAGCTATGTATTAAAATGGTTTAAGATGGGCAACAGGGGTTTATTGATTTCTAAAAGTCTGGATCTCACATAGACCGTTTCACACAACCGTCAAAGCAAACAGGCTGTTTAACACAACGAGGCGAATGGATATACACAGTCTGGGAAAGAGGGGGCACATGCCACGCTGTTCCATAAGAAGGCTCCAGAGCAAGTGAGCTGGAGTCCTGGTTTTTGGGGGAACAGATGAAATTAGGAGACAGCCCAGAAAGACCAAAGGAGTATGTGCACATGTGATGAGCTATGTGGACATATGACAACCACACAGAGAGATCAACCAATGACAGCCATGCATCAAGAGTCATCAGGAGAGAAAGAGAACACAAAAGCAGAGACTTGAGAACAACAAAAGGTCCATCCTCCCCGTCCCTCCTCTTTCTCCTCCCTGAGAGGGTTCCCCATTCCCTGGGAAGGATCCCTGAGGCCACCATGGGCACAGCACATACCGCCAGCCCATCTCATCCACCATACTGGAGGGGGGTGTGGGCCTCAGCATTCCACCTCTGGACTGCTGACATATGACACTTGAAAGACAGCCTCAGAGTGATGACTGCATCCTGGCCAGATGTACTTTGACTCTGATGACAGACCTAGGATTTGGTAGATATATAGAATTGCTTGATTATTTGTATTGTTTCTTTTCTATTATCACTGTGTATCAATACATTTGCCTATTATTAAATGGAAAGGTCTTGGTCAGTCTGAGGGTGGCTCTCCCCACGCCTGGAGCAAGGCATCTGGGTCTTAAATCCAGAGCCAACAGCCATGAGACATGTACCACATTCTTAACACAACACATATACATGACAGAGAAATCACTTTATTTAATTTATTTCACTTTTATTTCATTTTAAACATAGTCAAATAAGGATGCAAGCATTCTAACACCTGTTGGCTCTAATAATTTCTTCAACTTTGCAATTTATTCACAATTGTTATAACATATTCATAGATTATAAGGCAGGAAGGGACCTCAGAAGATCATCGGGTCCAGCCTCTGCACTGAGCAAGAAAGATAACTGCTCAGGTCACAGGTCAGGTGACCCCAGCAAGGTGATGGTCTAGTCTCCTCTTGAAGATTTCCAGGGTAGGCCATTGCACCACCACTGGAGGGAGCTTATTCCACAGTCTGGACACCCTGACTGTGAAGAAGTTTTTCCTAATGTTGAGCCTGAATCAATCTTCCAGGAGTTTGTAGCCATTACTCCTAGTTTTCCCCTCGGGTCCCCTGGTAAACAGTTGCTTGATGTACTCCCCTAATGTAGTGGTAAGCTGCTACCAGTTCCCCTCTCAGCCTTCTTTTCCTCAGCCTGAAGAATCCCAAATCCCTCACCCTTTCTTCATACGGCTCGTCTCTGATCATATGGGTGGCTCTTCTTTGGACTCTCTCAAGCTTCCTCACATCTTTATTAAAGTGTGGTGCCCAGAACTGGATGCAGTACTCCAGCTGCATTCTCATCAGTGTTGAGCAGAGTGGAAGAATCACCTCAGCTTTGCTGGACATGCATCGATTGATGCATGCCAGAGTATTATTTGCCCTACTGGCTACAGCATTGTACTACCGGCTTATATTCATACTATGGTCTATTATTACCCCCAGGTCCCTTTCATTTGTGGTGCTAGTCAGTTTGGCACTGCCAAGCCTGTAGGTGTGTTGGGGGTTACTCATCCCAAGGTGGAACACTTTACACTTCATCAAGTTCGATCTGCCCAACTTGCTAGCCTGTCTAGGTCCACCTGTAACTGTAGCCTATCTTCAAGCATGAACACACTGCCCCATAATTTGGTGTAGTCCACAAACGTGGCCAGTGAGCTCTTCACTTGCACATCCAAATTGTTAATAAAAATGTTGAAAAGTACTGGACCAAGCACTGATCCCTGCGGGACACCGCTGCTGACTTCTCATCAGGATGACGCAGATCCACTCACTATAACTCTCTGGGTCCTATCCTGCAGCTAGTTTCTCACCCACCTGACTGTCTCTGAGTTAAGTCCACAACCCTCCAATTTTCTCATGAGAACATCCTGGGATACCAGATCAAAGGCCTTCTCATGTCCGGGTGGCGAGTTACGTGGTTATAGGAGGAGCTGAGGTTGGCAAGGCAAGACTTGCCCATGATGAAGCCATGCTGGCTGTCATTCAAAATCTTCCCTTCTGCCAGCTTATCGCAGATAGACTCCTTGATTAACTTTTTTAGGATTTTCCCTAGGATGACAGTTGGACTGATTGGCCTATAGTTGCCCAGGTCCTCCCTTCTGCCCTTCTTGTGAAGGGGCACAACATTGGCCCTCTTCCAGTCCACAGGGACTTCTCCAGAGTGCCACAAGTTGTGGATGAGCTTTGCCAGGGGTTCCACAATGACTTTGGTCAGCTCCTTCAGAAGTCTCAAATCGAGATCATCCAGTCCTGCTGACTTGTATATGACCAATTAATAACATTAGACGTATACCAATTCTACAACAGTAGTAAGAAAGCTATTATTCCTGCCGTGCTCATCCTCTACTCTACCTGGCATGGTTTTCCACTTGATCTGGTAAAAGACCAAGGTGAAGCAATCATTAAGAAGTTCTGCTTTCTCCTGGATGCCAGTAACCAGCTCTCCTGAGCTGCTGAACAATAGCCCAACACTTCCATTTTTCCTCCTGTTCCCTATGTACCTAAAGAAGGACTTCTTGTTTTCCTTGATTCCCATTGCTAATCTAAGTTTAGTCGCTGCTTTAGCCTTTCTTATATGCTCCCTGAAAATGCAGGACTTTCTTTTTTCCCTCTTTCTTGCAAATGCTGGCTGTCATGGAATAGTCCTCCTTCGGGCCTGCCCTGAGCTTCTATTATTTATAAACCTCTTTCTTCTTTCTTAAGAGGACTGTGATTTCCCTGTTTAGCCAAGGGCTAAACCAGCTCTTCTGTTACCTTTTCTCCACATGGGAATGGACTTCCTTTGTGCTTCCAGGAACATGTCCTTAAGGAACAACCACTTCTTGTGCACACCTTTCACCTTCAGCCCCTGGTCCCACAGCATTTCTTCTACTAGTGACCTAAGCTTGTTGAAATTTTCATTTGTGAAGTCCAAGACTTCAATCCTGCTGTCCAATTTGTCTGCCTTATGTTGGACAGTGAACATGATGGTTTCATGGTTGCTGTCACCCAGACTTCCCTCTATATTTAAGTCAGTCACCAGGTTGTCTCCTTTGGCCAGGACCAAGTCTAGCAGAGGATCACCTCTGTTTGGCCTATGTACCTCCTGAGTGAGGAAGAGCTCCTCAGCACCAGTCAGGAGAGATCACGACTGTTCCAACTTGGCTAAGTGTTCTTTCCAGGAGATGTCTAGATAATTAAAATTGCCCATAACAATAATGTCATGTGCATGTGCAGCCTCAGTCTGTTCTCAGGTGAACTCCAGATTCAGCTCCTCCCCCTGGTTTGGTGGTCTGTAGAATACATTTACAGTTAGGTCTCTCTCACTGCCCCAGCCCCCTCTACCTCCCCCTGCAACTTGACCCAGAGGGTTTCAAGCTGTCCATTTTTGGAACCAATGTCCAAGGAGGTGTATTGCTCTTTCACATAGAGAGCAATGCCTCCACCTTTTTTTCCCCCGTCTGGTCCTTTCTATGCAGGGCGTAGTCTGCCTTTCATACCTTCCTGCTTCCTTTTGCTTTTTGTGACACTTAGGATATACTTGCTGAGTTGATGGGTTAGACCTGGGGTGGCCAACCCATGGCATGTGTGCCACAAGTTGCACATGCAGATGTTTCAGCCCATGGCAAATCCAACAGAAAGCAGGGAGGACAGTGCAGATACAGCAGGGAGAATGAGTCAATATACTGAACAGGGAAGACACAGCACAACAAGGAAACTGGCAATGGAAGAGAATCAGAGTGACACTTAGGGAACAGGCAGGACTTACTTTGTGGCATTCTGACCAAAAAGGCTGATCTCCCTGTCATCAAGCACTGTTTGATTCCCTATTATAAAAATATTATAGTGGTTTCCCATGGCTTGAAGGAACTTTGCCAAAAACCAGAAAACAGTGGGGCAGTGATAACTCTCACCCCCTGAGAGTACTGGCGCATTCCCCGATAGGAAGCATTGCCTGCTTAGGTGATGGGCAGAGGAGGCAGGTGAGAGCACTGGTACCCCACTGGGAGTGCCAGCCAGGGAGTGGGGGCACCAGGAGAAGTGCCCATGGCCATTCCAGGTGCATCACTGACTGGCCGCTGGGGGGACAAGTGCCACCCCCCCGACTCAGGGGGCACCAGTCACCCATGCAGTGGGGAAAGTAGCCAAATCCACTTTTCCAGTTCCATCTTCTGTGAAGGCCACCAATGCAAGGCTGTAGCTGGCAGAGAGAATCAAACACTGGCATACATCTACCGATGCATCTTGAGCAAGACTAAGAATGTCATCCTCCCTCTCTGCTCGACCTTGGTGACACTGCAGCTGGGGTACTGCATCCAATTTTGTGTGCTGCTCTTCAGGAAGGATGTGGAGAAGCTTGAGAGAGTCCAAAGGAGGGCCACATGCATGATTAAAGGTCAGGAGAGTAGGTCATATGAGGAGAGGCTGAAAGACATGGGACTGTTCAGCCTGGAGAAGAGAAGACTCAGAGAGGACTTGGCTGCCTATAAGTATATTAGGGGCATACATCAGGGCTTGGGGAAGCATCTATTCACCCAGACACCCCAGGGGAAGACATGAAACAATGGGCACAAACCAATTGAAGATCGCTTCAGACTGGACGTAAGGAAAAAAATTCTTTACAATTTGAGTGCCAAGGGTCCAGACCCAATTCCCCACGAAGGTGGTACCATCACCCACACTGATAATCTTCAAAAAGTATCTTGGCTCCCACCTTGCTGAGGTCATCTAGCCCCAGCAGTCTTTCCTGCCCAAGTGCAGTGGGGCTGGACCCAGTGATCTTGAAAGGTACCTTCCAACACTTAACATCTATGAATCTTAGGAGGGATACCATGGGAGTTTCCAAGGGAGCTGTGTGCCACTGAGGTATTTGTTTCCACATGTGACATCCTCAAGTGTCTCTATGGCTGTTTTGTGTCAAAGATCTGGCCTGAATGATTATAATCTCCCTTTTGGCTTTAGGTCCTTTCTGATTCATTTACCCATTTTCTTTAAATCCTCTTTTCTAAAGTTTAGTATCAGAACATTAGTTTTTGGCATCCCCCAGGGATCTTGCAGTTATATAAAAGGTTACAGTTTCTCTTGTGTGCTCTATAGCTGGTGATTCCAACAAGCAACTGGAGCAAGTGCTACTCTGAATCATGTTGTAAAGTGATACTTGGCCAGTGTAAATGCAAGTAGCTGAAGTCACCTTTTATTACTGTTGTATGGTGTCAGCTGCCTCTTTCATCCCCTTTCAGCATCATCATAATTGTTTTTCCTTTGATGAGCTTAGTAGACTGATGATGTCAAAGGCAGCTTGATACCATATCAGTTGGAACTGCAATGGTAGAATCAGTAAAGCATGTTTAATTAAGAAGTCTTTCCATTATACAACAGACAGAGAATTATGTTAATTTTGACATTGGCAATGTCATTGCGTTTTCTAGATGATTTATTAGGCTCACAATTTCCTACTTCTGACCCTCAATAGGAAGTGAACTTTATGAAGTATTAATGTTAGGATGCGTAGCTAACTCTGGTATTTCTAGGATTACATACAATATAGAAGTATCTGGCTTCTGCTGAATCACACCTCTGCTCCTGTACCATTACAATTAGTTACTTCAGTGAATATACAATTACATCCAAAGTGCTTTATTCTTGTTGTGTTGCTTCCAGTTGTAAATGTTCCACTGAAATTGCTCTTTCAATTATTTATTTTGAGCAAGCACAGACACTTTCTTAATAAAACTCTGTGCTGAAGCAGTTTCTAAGGATCATATGTATAGTACCCATGTACAGTTTAATTCTGCTTTCGGAAAAGCTAGAATTCAAACTGATTTCAGTGGAAGTTCGAGAACAGGAATATCAAACATGGTCCACAGGAATGATCCAGCACAAAAATGCAGCCACTTACCAAGTTATTTGATCTGCTGCTTAAACACTTGCAAAGCAAATATAACATTCATTATAGTAAGTATATTTTATGTACATTTCAAGTGTTTTGGATATTTGACTAACATTGTATGGGTATGTCATAAAAATAAATTACTTCAGATGAGAACATCATAACTATTATTATTTTATGTTAGAGTCATGTAAATTACTTCCTTTATGTATTCTTCCCAAGAATTATATACATGTAGAGCAGGCAGCCAAAACCCTTGACAACTAGCATTAGATTCAGGAACCGATAAAGCCTGTGATTTTACTCCTTTTGTTCAGTGGCTAGGGAAGAGTTGGAGAGAAGAGTTTTAATCTCTGAACCCCCAGCACAGGACTGTATCCACCAACCATAGGCTGGGCATTATCAAACCTCATTCCCCTCTCTGGTGTTCTTTTGAAGCAGAGCTATTAACATAGACATTGGGAAAAAATGGACAAAACACAGTGCAAGAGGAAGCTTCTGCTGCACTAGAAGCAATGGCCCCAGCTAGAACTCAGAGCCCCTTCCAGGCCAGAAGCTGAGCCACACATGCTCTAACTACTGAATTAGTTGCAGGTGCTGAGGGCAGGGGGAGATGGGAGCAGTCTCACAGATTCACAGAAGTTTAGGGCTGGAAGGGACCTCATGAGACCATCAGATCCAGTCCCCCACTGCTCTAGGCAGGAAAAATTTCTGGGGTCAAATAAACCCAGCAAGGTGTGCATCCAGTCTCCTTTTGAAGATCTCCAGGGTAGGTGCCTGGACCACCCACACTGGGAGTCTATTCCAGAGTCTGGTCACATGAACCATGAAAAAGTTTTTCCTTATATCCAGCCTGAAACCTTCTTCAAGTAGTTTATGACCATTGCTCCTGGTTTTCCCCTGGGGCATTTTGGTGAATAGCTGTTCACTTAGCCCCTGGTGGTACAGACCCTGATATATTTGTAAGCTGCCACCAAATCCTCCCAAAGTCTTCTCTTTTCTAGGCTGAACAGCCCCATATTTGTCAACTTTTCCTTGTATGGAATGCTCTTCAGGCCTCTAATCACATGAGTGGCTCTTCTCTGGAGGGTGCCAGCTGCCATCAAGGGACCTGGGGATGGACACATCAGAGGATTCCACAACTAAGTGAAGGAGCAAGGACAGCATTGAGGGACTGCAGGAGCCACAGACACCAGACCTGCAAGAAGGGATGGGCCAAGGCCCTACCCCGCTATCTTTTCTGTTAATTTCTTCCTTTTTTTTTTTTCCTTTTGTGGATTTCCCAGAGGGACTCTGAGATGAGGGTCAGAGTCATGGGCAATGCTCCAGGGTTAGAAGCGGCCAGGGTAGCACAGCAGGCAGCTGAGCAATAACGAAAGACCTAGCTGAAGAGCAGGGACGGCTTAGCATCCTGAAGAGACATAGGGCTGGGAGAGGTCATCAGAAGCCCAGCTGATGAGAAGAGGGTGGGAGTAAACACTGGACAGCGAGCCAACCAACCATTGAGTCGCCATCCTAGGGACTGGCACATGGCTGGGGTATAGGGGAGGTGGAGCCCCACAAATACCCACAGGAAGTGTGACCAATCCACAAAGGACCACAGGAAGGGACCCCACCACTGAAAGAAAAATCAAAGTCATGGCAGGAAAGCTTTGGGGTTTCCCTTGGGGAGAGTGTGAGCACTCGCTAAGGTCACAGGAACAAACACAGCAGTCAATCCTGGGTGCATGCTCCAAGACAGCACAAGAGCACCTGCTTAAGACCAGATGGGCAGAAGGTTTATAGCAGCTCAAAGTGATGATTTGGTGGGGTATAAAATTCGGACTAAAACAGAACAGAATTTCTCTGCTCTTGCTTTTTTTGTGCTGGGCAGCAAAGAGACTGGTCTAACTCTAGCCAGCAACATTCATATTGATAAACTGAATTCTGAAACCCATAGATTTTCAGGTAATCAGCATGTCTGAACACCGATTTATTGCTCACTTGCTTGGATTATAACGGCAACCACAGACAGTGGTTAGTTTAAATACCAGCATGTATTCAAGAGACTATTCACATCAGTGTAAGCATAAAGTGTATATAAATATATGTATGAGGAAATATTGATTAAAAATTATTTACATACATTTCCTGAGGACTTAAATATTTTTCATGTACTGATCCGTAGGTAAAAGAAAGAATATGCCTTATTTCTTCTCTGAAAATAGGAGCCTAGCAAGAAATTAGGTATTTTCACTGTCCAACCATTTTAAAAGTAGCTTTTCCCTTTAAAAAGAGAGAGAGAGAGAGAGAGAGAGAGAGAGAGAGAACATTGTCTTCAATTTTACCAAGCTATGAAAATAAATTAAGCAGATAATTACCGTTAGTTCTTAGTTGTTACAAAGAAGAGGACTAAAACTATAAAAACACTGCATCAAATTTTCAGAGTGGATAACAGTTTTTGGCACTTACCAGCTGCATAGCTGAAGCTTTTGGAACCTACATTTTGGGGTTCAGAAGCCACGCTTATACCATGCTTCTGCTCTGAGCACACTCACTATGCTACACTCTAGCTACACAGGTATCTGGACAAAATAGAATCATGCAGACATCGCGCACATAATGTCTGGTAAATCCTAAAACTTTGTCTCAGAAGAAAACAAGACTACCAGATCTTTGACACAAAAAGAGAAAAGGACCAGGGGTGGGCAACTACAGGCAGTCCTTGACTTACAACATTTCGAGTTACATTTCACACTTACAATGTTTATAAATTGAAACCCTGTTTCAACTTTACAGATCCAGTTTCGACTTACAACACTTGATCTGATGCAATGTCATGTCAGCAAACAAGTTTGCTGCATTGCCCATCTCCTTGGAGAACATCTGTCCAAACTTTCTTGGACACTTTCTTTAAGAAAGCAGACAAGAGTCCAGAAACACCTGCAGCCAAGACTGCTGAGAAGACTCTAGCCAAGAACCCTTCAAAAATTCCAAGCAAGAGCCCTTCAAAAAATCCAGCAAAGTCACCTCAAAGAAGTCCTTCTAAATCAATATGATTGCTATTCACAACATAAATATATTAATGTAGCTACATTACTCATCTGTAATTGAAAGAGTACAAAATTCTGGGGTATTTTTGATGAAAATAGGGTATCAGACCTTGGTTCAGGAACCAATCCCCCATTTATAACATTGTTTCTTATGAGAAAATTGGTTCTGAGTTACAACGTTTTGACTTAAGATGAGGTTTTCAGGAACCAATTGTGTCATAAGTCCAAGGACTGCCTGTATTTGGGTGGAGGGCCACTTAACGAGTTTTGGTGACCTGTCAAGAGCTGCATGGCTAGCCCCACCCCTTGACAGTTGCCCCGAACCCTGGTTGCCATCTTGGGACCAGGAGTCCCACTCCTAACCCCTGATCTTTGCCACCAGAATGCCCTCCCCTTGTCCCCTGGAAATACTCCTTTGGAAGGATGGGGGTGCCATCTTAGAACCAGAAAAAGCCAAACCATACACAAAAAGCCAAATACCTACTATAACATATTTTAATTTTATTACAAAAATATTTTTGTCATGATTTGTGTTTGCATAGTGTATATAGAAGAGATTGCATGAAAACTCAAAAATAAATTCTTAGTTTTGTATATTGTGGAGAGTGCATGTGTGTGTGGTTGGTGGGGTATCAGGGGTTTGTGAGGGGGTGTGGCTGTGTGTGGGGGGCATAGGGTATGTTGGGGGTTGTGTATATGTGGGGGGTTATGGGGACAGGGTTTGGGTATGTGGTGTTTGTGGGGTATAAGGGAGAGTGAGGGGGGTATGGGAACCCCTCACACACACTCTGCCCAGGGCATAGCAGCAGCAGGTGTGGACACTCAGAGTGTTCATGCCTGGCACAGGCACTGGTGCTCAGCAGGGTGCAGCCCCAGCCATCACTGCACACCACAGAAAGGGGCAAAGCCCGGACAGGCAGTCTTTATCAGCAGTACTCCCCACCACACATGCGCAGCCCCTGCACTTGTGCTGGCTGCCTTTGCCACCAGTGATGCATGGGCATGGGATGGAAGCCCCAGGCATCTTCCCCTGGATGATGGGGAAGGCAGCCAGATCCAGCATCTGGGGCTTCCCTCCCAGGCGAGTGCAGGGGTTTCATGTGCATGGTGGAGAATGCCGGTGATAGACACTGCCTGGCCGGGCCACACCCCTTGCCATGACGTGCAGCGCCAATCAGCTGCACCCCACCGGGCACCCTCCCACCTGCTGCTGCCACTGCCTGCCAGAGCTGTGTGCTGTAACAGCTGCAAGGCTCACCCAGCTGCAAGCTGAGTGAGGTGAGCTGTGGTTAAGATCTCTACATACAAAAAGGGCAGGAGAAAGTTTGCAGAGGGTGCAATAGCTTTTCCAAAAGGAGGGTATCCTGTGCACAATGCATGCTTTTTACTGGAGTGTTTGAACTATGACCAGAGGCCCCATTGGAAACCCCGGGCTCTGACTAGCTACTATGGAACCATAAAAATCTGAGGGAGGGAAAAGCAGAGGGGGAGAAGCTAGAGGAGAGCCAACACCAGCCTGGAGAGTGGACAGAGACTCAGCCCCTTCTCCACACCCCCTCCCCCCCACCCCACCATGCAGAGGGAATGGAGCTGAGGTTTCCCAGGGAGCAGACATCAGGAGGGAGGAGAGCCCGAGTCATCCCAGGAGAAACCAATTCCTCACCCAGGTCGGAACTGTGCAATCAGGGACACAGGTACCCAGGAAAAGAGATTTGGGGGGAGGAGGGAGTGGGGGTTGGTAAGCTGACTGGGAGCTGGGAGAAGCTGCCTGGTCAGAGACCTGTGGAGGAAAGGCCTCTGTTTGAGCTGGAAAGACTCACACTGCAGGAACAGAGACCTGCAGAGGGAATCCACTGTCTGCATGTGGAGGTGCTTGGGGAGAGAGAGAGCCCAGAGAGGGAGCAGGCTGTGAGAATCGCTAACCCCGCATGCGTGTATGAGGGGACATTTAACTCCTAGTGTTTGCAGGAGGTGTATTTTTCAGAAGGAACCTAAAGAAAAGAAGCCTATTACCTGCAGCGGCTGATCAGAGACCTGTTTTTGATGAGTTACCAAGGAAGATCAAAGGAGTCCACTTTCCCCAGAAGAGCAGAACCTACGCCTCCACCATCTAGTGGTGGATCATAGTTAAAGCTGTGTTGCCATTTATTGTTATGGGAAAGGGATTGTGACCAGAGGAGAATCAACCTGGGTTGATACATGGAGAAACTGTTTTAAAGGGTTATAACCAGGTGAATGTAATTATTAAGGTTGTTTGATGTAAGTGGGATCAGCCAGTGTGTTGGAATTATTCACCTAATGTTGCAGTTGTACATGTTATTCAAATTGTTGACTTTATTATTAACTATTGATATTATATAAGAAATGATTAATCAAAAGAAGAAATATATAGAATTCTTTGTTCAATTCATCATTTATTTTCTGTATATAGTTGTACATAATAAAGAAACCAATGTGTTTACAGAGTTTGGAGTAAATTCTTCAGTGGTGAGGGTGAGGCACACACCCCTCACAAGACATCTCAGTTAGCAGACCTGTCTGAATGGGTTCCCAGAGCTACGGGCACTCTGAGAATCCAAAATCCAGCATATCACCTGGCCTAGCATGCCGGCATGGGTTACATCTGTGCCCCTCACTGTGAGGTGCAGTGCTGGCTGGAGCTGCCCTCTTGGGCAAAAAGAATCCGGTTCCCACCCTCATTTGTGGGTGCCGGAGGCCAAATGAAAGTGCCTTGTTGGGTGGATCTGACCTGCAGGCCATATTTTGCCCACCCCTGTTTTAGACCAACCATGTAATGGTTAGAGCACGTCGTCTGGGACTAGGAGACCTAGGTTTCAGATCCTTCTTACTATTGGTCACTGCTGTGACCATTTTCCCACAGAGAAAGCATGATTTAAAAAATAGTCAAGTGGCAGTTGATAGATATTGGTTATCTAATAAGAAGACAGGAAAAAAGAGTCTTCTCCTAGTAACTCTGAAATGAGCAAATGTTATGAAGCAGATTTTTTCCATTCCATAGCATATGTATAATCCTATTTTGTATGGTCATAATTTTATTTTTAATTATTTAGATGCACTTCAAAACAGAGCTAACACACCCATGAAGTAACACTTCCTGAAGCTGAACCTCAGGAAGTTAAGCAGAGCATCAATAAAGAAAGAACTTTATTTTATTTTAAAAATAGCAACAAATTAGATTAGTATTTTAATTCACTAGCCAATTGCCTGTCAAGAATGATGGGGAGTAAGGAAGGGGCACGAAGACGGAGCACCACCACCCAATGCCCTGCACTGCTGCCACTCTGCCTCTGGCCCCATGAGCCCCTCCACATCTCATCCAACCACTCCGGCCTCTTGGCCCCCACTGTCATGAGGAGGTGGGGTGACAGAGCTTCCCTTCTAACCCCACCCCACTTCTTGTCCAGCCCTGTTTCCCACCCCCCTCCCCACATTGGGTCCAGGCTCTGGCCCCTCAGTCCCCACTGTCATGGTGCCACGTCTGTCTGTGCAGAGCACTCTGATTGTATCAGTAAATATTGTAATTGGCTGCCAAGACAACCAGCGTGAGAAGAAAGCATGACAGACACAATACAATACAAAACATATTATAAAAGTGTCTGTCTGTCTGTCATGTTTTCTTCACACTCTTCTTGTCTCTACAGCTAATTACAATGCTTATTGAAACAACCAGAGTGCTCTACACAGAGAAAAAATATATATATACTGTATAATGCTGCTGTTGATTGTAAAACAAGGCGTAGTACTTTAGTAATGTTGTTATAACACCATTTTTAAAAACACAAGTTCAAAAAGTTTCTATGTAAAACTTTTTTGTAAAAGTAAAATTAAATGTTTATGGGAAATCAGAATAACTTAGCGCGACCTGTCGAATTCATCTTTGTCAAGCCAAAAATGCTGGAAGTAAGCTAAAAGCAGGTTATGGCTTTAAGTGGCCAATAAAGAAACATAAATAATGGATTAGTGATGTTCCATTTAGTCAGTCTTGATATTTTTAAATAACTCTGCGGTCACACCAATTATAATTTTACAGGGATTAAAAAAAAATACTCAAATACTGTACTGAATTCAGTGGAATTTAAGCACATCTTAAGATCAGCTTCCATTATTATATCTCAATACAATAATTTTTACAAAGTTCATTAGCATAAAAATATATGCCAATGAGGAAAATAAATAAATAAAAATGAATTAGTGGATTCAGAGATAAAATTTAACTGGGGACAGATTCTCAGAGGAGCTTAGCATCCATTTAGGCACCTGAGAATGAAAGGAACTTCTGGGTCCTGAGCCCTTTTGAAAACATGATTCTATCTGAAGCCACTGATCAATTGTGGAAATCTAATCCAAAGGCCTCTCTGCTGCAGCCAGGATTCACAGCCATTCAGTGATGCACACGTCCTTTTAATGCATTAAAAGGGCATGCCTTCATTTTCATGTTTCTGGACCTCTTGGTAGAATTGTATATAGCTGAGTAGGGGATATGCTGTCCTGGCCACAAGAGTTGGAAGGAGTCTGGACTGGAGGAATGCTCCAAAGCCTGAATCCGGTTTCCCCATATCCCAGTACCTTTGCCATCAAATTAATCACCCTGAGTTCCTCAACACTGAGTTCATTAACAGCACTGAGTTCCTTCCCAGGCCCTGTTCAATATTTACAGGGGAAATAGTGAGATTTCATCAAATCTATGAAGTTGACCTCATAAAGATTTCATCAAGCCAACAATATGCCCATAAAATAATTCTTCATGTCATTCACAACCTGCAGATACCACTGCCACACCTATTTTCCCCTTATCTGGCTGAGATCAGCCAGGAATGAGAAGAAGCAGACATAACTAACCTCAAGCAAGATAGAGATTATGTGCTTGTAGCAGAGGGAAACACCTGGAATACCATAGGGTCAAGGTGATCAGTTGAGGATACATGTCCTCAAATGATCAAAACATCCTGCAGCATAGGGTTCTTAAGACGCTTCAGTGACTCCAGAGCAGCATTTTAGAGAAAAATATTAAATTATAGCAGTGAGTGAACTAGTCAGCATCCTGCACCCCACTTTGCTGCTGACACCCTGGCTTTAGTAACACATCCCTTTGTCACCTCTGATACTGACAACAGTCAAATTTAGGTTGGCTTGGAAACATCCATCCTAAAAAACCTGTGGCAGAGCTCAGCAGGGCTTCTGAGGTATTACAGGTTCAAGACCCATAAGCAAAGGCAGCTAAATTTTCAAGGTATCCTTGAACACGTCTAGCTTCTGTATTTACCCCCAAGCCATTGAAGGATCTGTTAGCACCAAACACTAACTGCCCCAGTAATGAACACTCTCAAAGAAACCTGGCCCCATCTCCATGTACCAAACCAAGCAACTTACCAGCAAAGTTGTTGTAGGGGAGCCCCCATTGCCACTCTATCCTTTTTGAGAGTGGAAGGAGGGGATACTCCCCAGAACAGCTTCACTGCTATCTATCCAGGTTTGCTGTGTACAGGTAGGAGCTAGTAGTCAGGGTCTACTTAAGAAGTACTGGGCGTATACCTAAAACCTCTTCTTCTCTCTCAGTGAATCTGACTACCTTTCAAAAGATCCCCTGATCAGAAGCAATAGAATTCTTTGCCACCTGGGTGAGTCTTGCATACACAGTAAGGAAAGATTTCCCATGAATGGGATTGACTAAGAACAGTTAAAAATCACAGGGCTTTCCATTGCTGATGGAAAGCTCATTTCCAAGAGCTTGTATTTTCCCCATAAACAGAGAGTATATAATTTTAATTACATTAAATTGAAAATAATAAAATCACACATTTCCATTGGGAGAATAATGAAGAACCCTCTAAACAGCTTTTAGCATCTTGTCTGAAAGGCATACCGATGTCACCGGGTTTGGACTTAGATCCTCAGCAGAGCAAGGTATAATAGGATTGAAGCTAATAGCAGCAGGTCAATGGTCTTATATGGGATGATGGGCCCAAAACACTTTTCCAATTACATGATGACCTTTACTTTTTCTTTTCTATATACTTCTAATTACAACATGATTAATAAGATAGGAGCATCATAAAAAGGTTGTCAAAGAACTTAGGAATTAAACTTGTAATAAAGTATGTGACAAAAGGCATCATTTCAATATGAAACTTGTGAAGGGACTAATTAATGAAATTGTTATATCATTAAAACAGCTGCAGAAGTGGAGTATATAATCCTGGAAGGTAGTCATACCTTTAGCTTGTGAAAACTGCACTAGCCAGGATCCTGGGGATCACAGGCTGATGAATCTCACCTCAGTGCCAAAAAGAGAAGCAGAGAATGTTATTTATCATCAGGTTATGGTAAATTGCCTAAATTAATACAAGGGTATTTCAGCATGGACTCATGCAGGTAAATTGTATCTTTCTACATTATTACAGTTCATTAGGAGAGATTTATTTTTCTTTACAAAGGCACTTAAAGAAAACGGAAATGAGATGAGATTGCGTGTGTACAAACTACAGTAAAAGCCCTGTTTTCCAACATCGCCCAGGAATGGGGGATGCCGGATAACAAAATATGCCGGTTAATTGAGTGGCCCTGGCTGGTGTTTCTCCTGCTGCATCTGGGACGTCCCTCTGCCCCTCCTGTGGCATTGCCACCCCTTGCGTGGACCCTGCGGGCCCTGCAGGACAGGGAGGCAGGCCCCACGCAGCCCGTTACGTCCCTGGGCCATGGGGGCTGAGCAGCACAGGCTGCTCTACTCTGAGCCATGGGTCCTTGGAGAAACCGGAAGTGCCACAGAGGGCACTTCTGGTTTCACTTTATCTTACAACCCCGCATGCCGGTTAGTGGAGCATGCCGGCTTGTAAGATGCCAGAAAACAGAAATTTTACTGGACTTAGATTTTGAAGAGGTCTTCAATAAATTCATTCAGAAGAGGATAACTGCAAAGTAAAGAAACAAAGTTCTACCATAAAAGTCGCATGCGTTCACACACGCACACATAAAATAATTAAAAAACATCAAAATACTGTAGGATCAAATACAGGGGACAAGCAAGGCATTCTAAAGCTGCTACATACCTGACACCAGTCAAAATTTTGATAGAGCTGTCTTGATGTCTCATTTCTTTAATAGCAGCACAACAGTCCAGGACCACTAAGAGCTTCTCTGGTGGCTCTTTTGCAGCAGTTATCTAATCTTCTCCTGTACGGCAGTAGGACAAATACCACAAAAGAAAGTAGGAGAGAGAATAGGTCAGTGGTACTGTCTTGCAACCTCTCAGCAGCTTCCACAGCAACAACTATGGTGCAAGAGAGTAGGAGAATCTCCAGGATAAAAGGGGATATTACCTGGGGGAAGAAGAAGGTAGGTGAGGGAGTAGTAGAAGGGACCTACAAGAATACAATAGAAAGGATTGTAATTGGGGCAAAAGGGGTACCCCAGAAAAGCTTCAAAGTAGAAAGCGGAGAGATGGAGAGCTAAATTATTACACAAAGGAGCTAACAAATGCATGTCCTTGGAAAATACAAGCCATGGTACACATTTCAGAAATTAAAGCATGCCTAGGAAATGTGTGCTTGGATTCATGTAAGCAATCATATACGCAAGGTATGTACTTACATGTACAAATTCCAGTAGTGGTTGAACAAACCCTGTTTGGAAGTCCAATTTTTAATTATGTCTGTGCTTTGCATATTTTGTGAGCATCATTATGGCAGTCTTGCAAGTGAAACACATGGTCAGTAGAGGTGTGCAAAGTTGGCAGTATTCAATTCATATTTGACCCAATTCAGGGGACAATGATTCAATAAGTTGATTTGTATCACCGTCCCAATTCAATCTGAAAATTCAATTCTGATTCACAGAATCAGCAATTTGGCCATAGACACAACTTCACATGTTTTTTCTATTTACCTCAAGGTACCAAGCGTGGCTCGTGAACCCTGAGATGGTTGGGCAGATGGAGTGTCCTTTGGGAGTGGAGGGGGTTCCCCCACACACTTGGCGGCAGACCCAGAAGTGAACAGGAAGTACTTGCAGTGCACTTCTGGGTCTGCCACCAAGCATGCATGGGACATGCCCCCCCCCAAACACACACACACACACACTCACCACCTCAGCTTGGCAATCTGCCACAAGGGAATCCTGGGTGCCACCCCAGACCCAGGCAGCACCGGTTGCCGAGCCAGGGGGTGGGGCGGGCGGTGGTCCCCTACACACTCCCGTGGGACGCTCCATCCACCCCACCATCTCAGAGTTCACAAGGCATGCCTGGTACCTTGAGGTACATAAGAAAAAACATAAAGTTGTGTCTATGGCCAAATCCCTCCAAATTGAATGGGAGGTTTCCAATTCAATTCAAAGAGATTAATGAGTCTCGTGATTTGATCTTCACACAGCCCTAATGCCCAAGGCTGGAGATAGAAAAAACCCTCAAAAGCATCAAGACTCTAAAAGATGATTATAAAACATTATATCAGTGATGTCAAATTGAATCGAAGAACAGAGTTTGATCAGCATTTTTTAACCAGGGTGCTGTGGTGCCCTGGGGTGCACTGAGATCCTTTTAAGGATGATGTGGGGAGGTACAAAATGTTAGCACAGTTAGGTTTGCAAACATGATTTACAAGATAAACACAGACATTTCACATATAAATCTATAGCTGTGGTCTTTTGAGTACTTTGCAACTAAAAAAATGCTCCTTTTTTTTT
>JAGPOW010000261.1:163602111-163647180 GCA_030014935.1 Caiman crocodilus | reverse complement strand
GGTATTGGGTCTAGGACCCAGTGGATGATCAGGCCTGTGTTTTCCAAGGTGCGCAGAGCCAGAAGTAAGTCCAGAGCCTTGGATGGTGGCAGCGGGAACCCCAGGCTAGCGGGAGTGCTCCAGGGAAGGGCTCGGCCGGACACAAAGCACCCCAAGGGAGGCACTCGGAGCCTGGAAGGTGGGCGGGAGCAGGGAGGTGGGCGGCTCAACGCGGGAGCACCCCCTATTGGCCCGCCACAGCTTATGCCTCTTCAATTCAGTTAAGGGTATAAAGCTGCACCTCTACCTTGACTTCTGCCTGACTTCAGACCAACTACATCTCTCCATTCTGGAATGTTCAGAAGGAAATAATGTCACAGATTGGCAAGGCAGAATTGCATTCACCAGATTAAAGTAGATTTGGTCATCCAAAACCTACCCTTAAGGCCAGATCCTACTCCACCTCTTAGGCATCTAAGTGGTAGAGTGTTCCACTCTGTTCATTCTAGATAGCAGTGGCCATGTACTATGTACATGCAGTAGCAGTATCAATGCCAGGGATGTTCCTCAAGCTCACAGATTGCCTATCAAGTGATGGGGCCGGTTTGACAAGATCTCCATGAGGGTGGCATGGCTTATATGCCAGAGCTGTTCATCTCATGTCCTTAGGACTATGCTTTAAAATGTGTAGAGTGACATATACATATATAGATATATAAGCTCATCAGTTACAGGAGCAGCACTGTCACCAGGGAGCCTGGAATGCATGTCTACCATCTCTACTATAAACATACACACACTTGCATCTAACCTCTTTCCTGCCAAGGGCAGGGGGTTAGACACGATGATCCTTTGTGGTTTCTTCAGACTCCAGAATCTATGAATACACACACACACACACACACACACACACACACTTACAGTCATTGCTCATCTTCTTGAGCCAGGAAGCTTCCCTACACAGTTTGCAGGTGGTCCCACAGAAGGCCACCTCTATGGTGTTGTGCAGGGTGTTCATTAGTGGAGGGGAACATCTTGAGGAAGTGCCTTTCCAAGGCCTTAGTCATGATGTCCAGTGCTGCCACACCTTGACCTATTAGCTGGCAAATGAGCTGGACAAGGACTTAAAAGCATGCCTGAATTAGTTTATGGTTCTCCTCAAGTAGGCCAAAAGGGAAAGCATCTTTCATTACTACTTGACCAGCAGTAGCACGGAGAAGAGATAGTAGACATGCACTCCAGGCTACCTGGTGATAGTGCTGCTTCTGTAACTGATGAGCTCTCTCAAGGCTCTCTCTAACCATGTTCACAATGGCAGGAAGCACCTAGCACAAGCTGGTGGGGCAGGTGGCCAATGGGCTCTCTCTGCACGAGGCAGTTCTCACATTCTCAAGAACCTCTGGAGTCTCAGGCTTGAGAGGCTCCAACATCCGAACTGCAGAACTTCACCAGTGTTGTCTCAGGGCCATTTTCAAGCTTTTCAAATGGAAAGGGCAGGGACGGTGTAGAATAGCATGTCATTGAAGTAAAGTTTAAGTGCTTCATATAGGATCAGGATTTGAAGCACTTCAAAAGAACATCTGTCCATATCTTGTGCATGCTAGGGACTTTTGCTAAGCAGGAATGGTGTAAAGACTACTTTTTTTGCCTCTTTCCCCAGCTGAGAGTTATTAGGTGGGGCTAACCCTGGCATAAAAGCCACACTCCTGTGACCACCGGGAGCTACTGACCAGGGCAGTTTGATGCAGTGGTTCTGAGTCTGTTTTCCTTAATTTTTTTTTCCTAGAATTTTCTAACCACATATCCAACCAACCATATGCTGTTACATTGGCAGAGTGTCTCCTCTGATTTGACCTATGGCATGTCATAGGGTGTTCTTAGTTTTCCAAGAAAAAATAACACCCATCTCTGAGATGTCTAAAAATGAAGCCAGAATGTCCCCCTGGCCACTGTCTTATTGGGCAGCTAGAGGAGCATGCAAACCAGATAGACAAGAAGGAACTCTCTATTAAGCTGAGGAGGGATACATTCTTGGACTTGACTCAGAAGACATGCAAAAAGCAGCCCAACATAGGCAGGGATGGCAGAGCCTCATTCATGCCTAAGCAAGGTCTGACAGCACAGGAGAGCTTTAAATGAAGACAATTATTTGCCTGTTAGCGCTCATGATATGTATGCACATGAAACATGCATTTTTGGTGCCCTAGTAAGATTTTTCTGCAACAATGCCTTTCTTGCCCTTCAGATTGATCTCTCATGTGGTGCTTGACAGCATTTGTAAGTCACTAGTGTAATAAACCAAGTAGCAGTAACACAAATTCATCTGGAAAAAAATAGGCAGTAGGAGTTGCAGTATATGGTATTTACAAGTGCAGGAACCTAACTCTGTTCTCTCATTGAGCAGACATGGACGATGCCATGAGGAGACCTGCATCAGGCAGGTCAACTTGCAGCTTTGGAGCTGGTGTTACGAGGCAGGCTTTGGCTTTTTGGACCATGACCTATACTTCCAAACAGGAGACATGCTCAAGTGAGATGGGTTTCATTTCTCCCTCAAAGGTAAGCGTGTGTTCTCTTTCAGGTTAGCTGATCTCCTCTGGTGGGCTTTAAACTAGGTTCATTGGGGGAAGGGGAGGACAAGGACAGAAGGATCCATGGAACACTGAACCATGAGATACCCACAAGAACACCCCAGGTAAGTATCAACGAACCTTTCAGACAGCAGTATAAGAGGGTTCCAGGGGCAGTCAGTGTGTATATTAAGTGTATATAATTAAGTGTATATATACAAATGCCAGAAGCATAGGAAACAAGCAGGAAGATCTAGAAATCTTGCTTGCAAGCAATAACTTTGACCTAGTAGCACTAAACTGAAACCTGGTGGGATGCTACTCATGACTGGGTGGTAGGAATAGAGGACTATAGGTTTTACAGGAAAGATAGAGGAGGGGGAAAAGAAGGGGGTGTTGCTCTCTATATTAAAGTACAGTACACATTTTCCCTAATCAAACTGGGATAGGAGAATGGACAAGCAGAGACCCTGTGGGTTAAGATCCAAGCGGGTCGGGGGAAAAGGGACCTGGTGGTGGGGGTCTACTACAGGCCTCCACACCAGGAGGATGAGGTAGACAGGGAATTTTCCAGGCAGCTGTCAGAGGCTGTGTGGTCTAGAGATATGGTAGCCATGGGGGACCTTAATTACCCAGACTATGCTGGGAGGAACAGTCAGCTAGATCTAACCACTCACACAGGTTCTTAACCTGTATTCAGGACCTTCACCTAACATAGGAGGTAAGGAGTCCCACCAGGGGTAATGCCTTGCTCAACTTGGTGTTGGCCACAGGGGATGACCTGGTGGGGGACCTGTAGATTAAAATCAACCTAGGGGACAGTGATCACCAAATGATAAAATTCACTATCCAGAGAAGGGCAGGCACTATACCTAGCAGGACACAGATGCTGAACTTTAAAAAGGCTGACGTTAATAGGCTCAGGGGATTGGTTAGCAGGGTACTAGGAACAAAGAGTCTGGATGCGTTAGGGGTCCAGGATGGGTGTTCATTCCTCAAGGATACCATTCTTTGGGCTCACAGTGAGACAATCCTATGGCAGAAGAAAGGTAGCAAAGGGGCAAGGAAGCCCCTTTGGCTAACCAGGGACATCCAGGATGGATGGATTTTTGGACCTTAAGTCCAAAAAAAAAAAAAAAAAAAAAAAAAGCACATAGAAAGTGGAAGCAGGGAGCAGCCAGCAAGGAGGAGTACAATTTCTTGGCCTGCACCTGCAGGGAGTCAGTCAGGAAGGCCAAGGCAGTTCTAGAACTCAGAATAGCAGCAGGGATTAAGGACAAGAAAGAGTCCTTCTTTAGGTATGTTGGGAGCAAAAAGAGGGTGCAGGGTAGCATAGGACCACTATAGGACAGGCGGGGGGCTTAGTGATGGATAGTAGGGACAAGGCAGAGCTCTTCAATGAGTTTTTTTTGCCTCCGTCTTCTTAAATAGGAACCTAGACAAACCCTCAATATGCGTCACGGACACAAAAAAGGGGAACATCAGCTGACCAAGGGTCAGTGCTGATGCGGTAAAAAGACATTTGGAGGGACTGGACGTGTTCAAATCACCAGGACTGGAGGGACTCCACCCACAAGCAATGAAGGAATTAGCGAGTATCATGGCCGAACCACTAGCAAGGATATATGAGCACTCATGGTGCTCGGGTCAGGTCCCAGAGGATTGGAAGAGGACCAATGTCATTCCAATCTTTAAAAAGGGAAGGAAGGAGGATCTGAGGAACTACAGACCAGTCAGTCTTACCTCTATCTATGGGAAAATCCTTGAAAAAATTATCAAGGAACACATCCATGGGAGCTCGCTGGCTAATGCAATGCAGAGGGGTAACCAAGATGGGTTTATAGCAGGCAGGTCCTGCCTGACTAACCTAGCTCTTTTTTATGACAAGGCCACCAAATGTTTAGATGCAGGAATCAAGGTGGATGTTCTCTATCTGGACTTCAAGAAGGCCTTTGATACAGTATCCCAAACCATCCTTATAAAATAAGCTGAGGAGATTTGCCTTGGATGAGTATATGGTAGACGAGGTAGCAAACTGGCTGAAGGGTTGCACTCAGATAGTGGCAATGGATGGGTCGATGTCAGCCTGGAAAGATGTGTGCAGCGGAGTCCCTCAGGACTCCGTTCTGGGGCTGGTGCTGTTCAACATCTTCATCAGTGATCTGGATGAAAGGGTGGGAAGCACCCTGTCCACATGCACGGATAACAAAAATATGGGGTGAAGCTAACACCCTGGAGAGGAAAAAACAGATCCAGGCTGACTAGACAGGTTGGGGAAGTAGGCAGAGAGCTACAGGATGCAATTCAATAAGGACAAGTGCAAGGTGCTGTATCTAGGGAGAAGGAACTACCACTGTACCTATAGGTACCTATAGGAGCAACCTTCTCAGCATCACTGAAGCAGAAAGAGATCTTGGAGTCACTGTTGACTCCAGGATGAACGTGAGTTATCAATGTGACAAAGTAATCGGTAGAACTAATCGCAGCTCGTTGTGCGTCCATAGGTGCTTCACAAACAGGTTCAGGGAGGTGATTCTCCTTCTCTATGTGGCACTGGTCAGGCCACATCTGGAATAGCGTGTCCAGTTCTGGATGCCGCAGTTCAAGTGGGATGTGGACAACCTGGAGAGGGTCCAAAGAAGAGCCATTTGTCTTATTGGAGACCTGCAGGGAAGGCCCTACAAGGAAAAGCTAAGGGACCTTAACATCTTCAGCCTCTCCATGAGAAGGCTGAGAGGGGACCTTGTGGGGGCATACAAATTCATAAAGGGAGAGCAACCTGAAGTAGATAACCATCTGTTCAGGGCACCCCCTGGAACAACAAGGAACAATGGCCATAAGCTACTGGAGAGTAGGTTTAGACTGGACGTTAGAAAAAAGTTCTTAACAATCAGGGTTGCCAGGATTTAGAATGGGCTTCCAAGGGAGGTGGTGCTCTCCCCAATCCTTGGCGGTCTTTCAAGAGGAAACTGGACAGGCACCTGGATGGGATCACATGATCCCAGGTTTGGTGACCATTTTCTTGCCTGCTGGGGCAGGGGGTTGGACTAGATGGTCCACTGATGAGGTCCCTTCCAACCCTAGAATTTATGAAACTCTTAAGAAAGGGTATCAGCAGAATCAGTGCTGTTAGAACAGGGATTCAACTTCAGCTCAGCATGTAAACCCTTTCAGATGCAAAATGTACAGTGGACGATATGCTTGCTGGATTCAATTTAATCTAAATAAATATATATAATACCCATTCAGTTATCTTCTTCTATTTTGCACTAAGTACATTTGTCCACACTAGGCTTTGGCAATGTATTATTTGTGCTTATTCATATTTAATTTAATTTAACCTTTATATAATGCAATGTAGCACTGCATATAAGACAAGATAAATAGGTGTCCTGTCTAGCATGTTATTTATGAACAGGTTTAAACTGATTTCCATGTGTATCGTCTCACTGAATTCAAAGGGCCTACCCACTTGTTTAAAGTTAAGCATGCACACAAGTATTTATGGAGATCATTTAAGAGACTCCTATTGGATGGAAATGAAGAAAACAAGGCAATACAAAATCCTTAAATTCTAGGGATAATAGGATTCTATGGTGCTAGTTATTCTACAGAAAACCTATAAATCATTTTCATTATACCGCTTCCAATATATTGTGGGGTGGTTTTTTTAATTATTTTCATATATTTAATTTTTATTAATTTTTAAAATCTCAAATAGAAGAAAAATGAATAAACTATAAAATTGTAAGCAATAATATAACATGTTAACATCATTCTCTCAAACAGCCTGGAATAAGACATGCACCTTGCAGGCAGAATAAAGAAAAAAAAAAAGAGGTCTTTCCTTGTGTTGAGTAACTGAGTAGCAGCAATTAAAGCAGTGAGCCTGCTCACTGTTCTGCTCCCTGTGGATTGCATGCAGACTTTACTTTTGCTTTCACCCAATAAGCAGGAGAAACTGTTTTTACTATATTTCCTTACATATGCACTCCAATTTCTAGAAGCTGGTTTTTGAAAAAAGGGTATATGTTGTATGCCAGAAAAGATGGTAACGTGGAGGAAAATACATGTTTGGCACATGTACACTTGCATTAATGCACTATAGATACTGTACATTAAGCTTAATACCTATTATTACAGTTACTAACTGAATGCGCAGTAACCAATGCTATTGTGCAGTAGCACCAGCACACACCTTTTTAGTGACACTACTGCACAGTAAACTAGTTCTACTGTGCATTAGTGCAATAGCATGGCTTTTGCTGTGACATTCTAATGTGCAGTAGAAGTAATCTGAAGTGAATTTAGCCCCTCATGTAGATGTGCCCAGTGTTACCCAGAGTCTATGTACTTGGAGAAAAATTTTCTTAAAGAGTACAAGTGTACAGAGACTTAACAATGGTTGTTATGGTGGTTAAGTGTATGGCCAGTGTAAGCAAGAAGAGAATGAGATGCCACATACATTGCACTGTGACTTCCTCCTATGTGATATACATACTGTGTTATAATCCATACAAAGAGCTGCCCTAAAATAATACTAAGGCTGCTGAGTGTTAAGGATTTAGGAAAAACTAATATTAAAGTTGCCTCTGTAACCTTCAGTCAGCCTCTTTGTCTACGTGCCCCACTCTCTGGGCTCTGATCTTGTTCCCAAGGCCTTGCTTACACTCACCCTTCTCTGGGCACTTCCATCTCTGCCCATGCCAGACTTCAGGACTCAGGCCATATGTACTAAGCCCTTCCTGGGCTCATGATCTCTCTGTGGGCCCTAGGACCTCTATTCCTCTGACCCCTCGCTCTCCTTCTGGGCCAGTTGGCGCTTCTTTACCTCCCCTTAGTCCTACCTGCAAACTGCCAGTGCTTCCCCCAGCTCAGATGTTAAGGTAGCAGCCTGGATGTAGCCCTGCTGCTCAGTAGCTCCTCACCCTGCAGTTCTCAGGGCTGGACCCTTTGACCAGCAAAGGCTTATATACCTCAAGCCCAGCAACTCCCTAATCTGCTTCTGACACCTGCAATCCGCTTTCCAAAGCAGCCTGTTCTCTTAAAGAACAGGCAGACCAAGCGTCCCTTCACAGGATGATGGTACATGTGCAGCCTGCTCATACACAAAATCCTACATGATTTTGGCTGATGTACAAACTGAAATTCTTCTGCTTAACTAATGACCCAGAAGAGGACTGCTATCTACCAAAAAAAAATAATTTGGTAGAATAGAGCATACAATAGCTATTTCAGCACTATATGCAGACTTAAATCTGGTATATTAAATCATGAAATTTACTATTATGTCTCAACAAGAAAATGCATTGTATATTTACATTACTTTATTGGAGCAGCAAGTGAGGGCTTAACCAGCTGGTCCCAAGCCTATAGCAATGCATAGGATTCTTCCATCCTAAGTGTAAGACTTGGCACTTCTCCTTGTTGAATATCATAAGATTTATTTTGTTTAAATCCTCCAATTTGCCTAGGTCACTCTGAATCCTAGCACCATCCTCTAGTGCATCTACTACCCCCATCAGCTTGGTGTCATCTGCAAGCTTGCTGAGGATGTAATCCATCCCATCTTCCAGATAGTTAATGAAGATGTTTAACAAAACCAGCCCCAAGACCAACCCCTGAGGCAATCCACTTGATACCAGCTGCCAACTAGACTTCAAGCCATTGGTCACTACCTGTTGAGCCCAATGAGCCGTCCAGCTTTCTATCTTCCTTATAGTCCATTCATCCAACCCATATTTCCTTAGCTTGCTTGCAAGAATGCTGTGAAAGATCGCATCAAAAGCCTTGCTAAAGTCAAGGCATATCATGTCCACTGCTTTCTTCCCATCCACAGAGCAAGTCATTTCATCAGAGAAGGCAATCAGGTTGGTCAGGCATGACTTGCCTTCCCCATTCAGTAAGGGACCCACACTTTCCCTGACCTTCCTCTTGTTGCTAACATACTTGTAGAAACCCTTCTTGCTACCCTTCACATCCCTTGCTAGCTGCAACTCCATCTGCACTTTGGCCTTCCTGATTTCACCCCTGCGTGCCCAAGCACTATTCTTATACTCCTCCCTAGTGACCTGTCCAAGCTTCCACTTCTTGTAAGCTTCCTTTTTTTGTTTAAGCTCACTGCAGAGTTCTCTGCTGTGCCAAGCTGGTTACCTGCCATATTTGCTATTCTTCCTGCACATACAGATGTTTTGTGTTCCTGCACCCCAGTAAGGTTTCTTTAAAATATAAGCAGCTCCCCTGGACTCCTTTCCCCTCAGACTGGCCTCCCAGAGGATCCTGCCCATTAGTTCCCTGAAGGAGGAAAGCCTGCTTTTCTCAAGTCCAGGGTCCATGCTCTCCTTTCTTCCTTTTGTCAGGATCCTGAACTTAGTGATCTTGTGGTCACTGCTGCCCAAGTTGCTACCCAATTGTACATACTCTGTGAACTCTTCCATTTGTGAGCAGCAGGTCAAAAAGAGAACGGCCTATAATTGGTCTCTCCAATTGTACCAGGAAGTTGTCTCCAGTGTTCTCCAAAAAACTTTCTAGATTGCCTGTGCACTGCTGTATTGCCCTCCCAGCAGATGTCAGGATGATTGAAGTCCCCCATGAGAACCAGGGCCTGTGATCTGGAAACTTCCACTAGTTGTTTGAAGAAATCCTCATCTTCATCATCCTCTTGGTCTGGTAATTTATAGCAGACATCCACCATGGCATCACCCTGTCACCTTAAACCCAGAGACTTCCAACAGGTCTGTCTCCGGTTTCATACTGGAGCTCTGAGCATTCATACAGCTCATCTCCTCTTCTCCCCTGCCTGTCCTTCCTGAACAGTTTATACTCATCCATAACAGTAGTCCAGGTATGCAAACTATCCTACCAAGTCCCTGTGGCCACATCTGCATGAGACACTAATTGCGTAGTAGTTCAAGACTACTGTGCAATAGCATCACATGGCAACAGTGACACAATACTACTGCACAGTAGTGTCACAAAAAAGCCATTCGGTGGCACTACTGCACAGTAACTCAGGTTACTACACAGTCATTTAGTACTCATTCCTACAAGTACTAATTGACTGTGTAGTAGCAACTGCACAGTCAGCATCTCATGTAGACATGGCCCATTATTCTAATCACATAATATTTCTAGGACGGTGCAAGGACGTCCAATTCTTTCTGCTTGTTTTCCATGCTCCATGCATTTATGTACCTACACTAGAGGTGACTAACCAATTGCCCTACTTCCTCAGGGAGTATGAGGCTTCCTCTGTTGTCTCCTCCTGGTCCCCCACGTACCTCAGGGCTTTGGTCTCCATCACCCTCTATCACTACTTTAAATGTACTTTAAAGCCCTCCTCACTAGGTCAGTGAACCTGTCTGCAAAGATGCTCTTCCCTTTCTTCATCAAGTAAATCCCATCTCTTCCTAGCAATCCTTCTGATAACATCCCATAGTCAAAGCCAAATCCGTGCTGTTAGCACCACCTGCACAGACTTGCATTGATCTGGGCCCTTCCCCTTGACTAGAAAGATCATGGAGAACAACTGTGCTCCTGTCCCTTTCACCCAGAGCCCTGTAGTTGCTCTTGATCTACGCAGGGTCACCCTTGGCAGTACCGCTGGTGCCCACATGGATTAGCAGTATGAGGTAGTAGTCAGAAGAGTCTTGGTAATCACAGTTTCATAGTTGGTAGGGTCGGAAGGGACCTGAGCAGATCATCAAGTCCAACCCCATGCCATGGCAGGAAAGAATGCTGGGGCCAAACGATTATATAGCCTCCTTTTGAAGGTGACTATCTAGTCTCCTTTTGAAGGCCCCCAGGGTAGAAGTGAGCACCACTTCCCTTGAAAGTTGGTTCCACATCCTAGCCACCCTGACTAGGAAGTAGCGCCTCCTGATATCTAGCCAGAATCTACCCTCAGTCAACTTGTAGCCATTATTCCCTGTTACTCCCAGTAGTGCTTGGGGGAACAGGGACTCTCCCATTGCCTGCTGGTCCCCCTTGGCCAGTTTATGGGTGGCCATCAGATCTCATCTCAGCCTTCTCTTGTGAAGGCTGAACAGATTCAGGTCCCATAGCCTTCCCTTGTAGGGCCTGCCTTGCTGCCCCCTGATCATGTGAGTGGCCCTCCTCTGGACCCTCTTGATGCTGGCCACATCCCTCCTGAAGTCCAGCACCCAGACCTGGACACAGTACTCCAACTGCAGTCTGACCAGTATCACATAGAAGGGGAGGATCGCCTCTTTGGACCTGCTTGTGGTGTATCTGTGGATGCATGACAAGGTGCAGTTAGCCTTCCTGACTGTGTCCTCACATTGGCAGCCCATGTTCATCTTGGAATCAATAATGGCTTCAAGATCCTTTTCTGCCTCTGTGCTGACAAGAAGGGAGTTCCACAGCCTGTAGGTATGCTACTGGTTGTTCTTCCCCAGGTGCAATACCTTGCCCTTGTCACTGTTGAAACCCATCCTGTTCTCATCTGCCTGCCTCTGTAACCTGTCCAGATCTAGTTGCAGCCTGTCCCTCTCCTCTAGCGTGCCCACTTCTCCATGTTATCCACAAATTTGAACAAGGTGCTTTTCACCCCCTCATCCAAGTCACTGATGAACATGTTGAATAGTGCAGGCCTGAGGACCACACTCTGGAGAAACCCACTGCCCACATCCCTCCCAGTCGAAAATGACCTGTCCACCACCACACTCTGGGTACGGCCCTCCAACCAACTTGTGACACATCTAACTGTATAAGCAACACCACAGTTGCCTAATTTTTTTTAATGAGAATGGGGTAAGAGACAGTGTCAAAGGCCTTCCTAAAGTCTAGAAAGACTATGTCCACTGAGATACCAACATCCAAGGATTTTGTGACCTGGTCATAGAAGGCCATCTGGTTGGTCTGACAGGATCTGCCTCTAACAAACCCATGTTGGCTGCCCCTAAGCATAATCTCCTCTGCTGGTCCTGCACACATGTACTCCTAGATAATTTTCTCAAAAAGCTTCCTCAGGACTGAGGTAAGACTAACAGGTCTATAATTTCCTGGTCCTCCTTCCTCCCTTTTTTGAAAATGAGGACCACATTTGGCCCTTTTCTAGTCCTCTGGCACTCACCAGAGCACCATGAGTGCTCATAAAGCTTTGCCAGGGGTCCCACAATGACCTCTGCTAATTCGCTCATCACTCTGAGGTGGAGATTGTCTGTACTCAGTAATTAAAAGTGCCTTGGCACATTGGAATTTCTTGGCACAACGCGATTCCTCAGTGTAATAAATCCCCCGGTACGGCAGGAAAAAACCTTGCTGCAATGAACAGTCCCTGCCAAGCTTAGCAATTGCATTGTTTGAATGCATGCTACCTATTGACTTGTTGTAAGTTATTCCTATCTAGCAACTAGCAATTGGCTCGCTAGCCATATAAAAGCTAGGGCAGTTTCCGCCCAAGTCAGAGAACTCCGCATGTACTTCAGAAGAGAGTTCCACGTCCATCTCAGAGCAAACGTGGAGGCCTGATCACCCACCAATGACTCCCTGTCGCCGACTGTCCTGATGTACCCCATACCCTGCATGCTCAGAAAACATCAGTGTGTGGTTTAGAGCTCTACCCAGATTGTAACTTTTATGGAAGGTGCCTACACTGTGTACATCGACAGTGCAAGTCCCTGTACTTCAGGAGTGTAAGTAAAGTTATTTCAATTCAACCAGTACATGTCTGTGCCTAATTCTACTCCATCAGTCAAAGTACCTACAGACCCACTGGCTATACTTGGCCCCCACAGAGATCATCAGGACCTGCTGATTTGAACAGGTCTAGTCCCACCAGAAGTTCCCTGACTAGGTCCTCACTGACCCTGGGCCTGCACCTCCCCTGGATCTGTCTGGGATCCCAGTGTGGAGGATGACCCAGTCCCTGCTCAGAAAAAATGGAGGCACAGAAATTGTTATAGAAGTTAGCTTTAGGAAATCTGGTGATCACAGCAGATGACAGTGTGTCCAGCAGAGGGACCAAATTGCCTGGTATCTTCTTATTACCCCTCCATGTATTTAAAAAAAGGATTTCTTATAATCTTTGATCCGGGTCACTAGTCCCAGTTCCATCTCCACTATACCCTTCCTAACAGCTCCCCTACAACCTTGAGCAATAATCCTCCTTGGCAATGGAGGTATAATCCTTCAATGACATCTGAGATCTGGGCTCCAAACAAGCAGCAGACTTCTCTGAAAAACAGGTCAGGCCAGCAGATGGATACTTTTGTCCCCGGCAGAAGGGAGTCTGTAGCCACCAGCACCACCACCCATTGCTTCCTCTTTATACCAGCAGCCTTGATCCTCACTACCTGGGGGATTCCTGGCCTGGCATCTTCCACCAATATAATACACTCCTCCTCTGTTGCAAGTGCTCCATATCTGTTCTCCAGGCAAATCACTGCAGGTGGAGATGACAACTTTTTGCTATCAGAGGTCACAAACATAAGCATATTAATGCCTGGGCAAGGTGGGCAGTAGTGTTATACAAATAAACTTTTTGCCTATTGCTTCAAATCTTACGTATTTTCTTGATTTTTGCATTGCCTTAAACTCCATTTTTTATTGCTCTATAGCTTGACTTAAGTACTCAATTTTTTTGTATGCTGTATGGGTGCGCGTGTGTCTGTGGAAAAGGAAAACATCAACTGGTGACTGACTGAAGAATACAGACAGATAAAAGACCAAAACACCAAGACTCCACCCCAGAACAGTGAGAGAACAACAATCGACCTTCAAGGAAGAACACAGCGATAACACAGCAAAAGCCCAGAGGATTCAATGAATTGACAAAGTTATAAAAGATAAGGCAAAATGTATCGATTGTGGGTCTTGTTCTGCATGTCACCCTGGAGCATCAGTTCGTCTGACAAGATGCACCAGCAGGAGCCCAGCTCCTACTTGTGATCAACTTGGCTGGCCACTAAGTTGATCCGAGCACTGATAAGACTGTTAATGTAGACCAGTGAAGAACAGAAATTGGTGTATGAATGTGGTGTGTGCATGTGTATTAAGTGCTTAATCAAAAAATGCAGCATCTTGCTTTATCCTCCCTCATAAGGTCTCGCTCATGATTTGAGCAATTGGCAATTTGTGTAACAGTAGCCTAGTGCCCTTCAGGGAAAGGGGAACTCCAGGAGGGAAAGACAAGCAATGCAGGTAGCATGTATGTGTGCGCAGTCTGGCCGCAACCCACAGGTATTGCTCGTGATCAGGAGCCCACCCAGCTGGCAGAGCTGTACAGCGCAAAGCCCACTTGCTACTTGGAGGTAAGTTTGTGGAAGGGGAAAAAAGGAGTGTGGGGGGGTGGAAATTAGAGCTCCCATGGTGAGGAAGAGGGCTGTGGCTGGGGCCAGGGCCGGGGCCACAGAGCTGCCCAGCCCCAGCCAGGGCAGTACATGCCTGGGGCAGGGAACAGGGCAGAGGTGTAGTACGGTGGCTTGTCCAGGGGACTGAGGGGATGGGGGGCGCGAAAAAAGAGAGGAGAGGTAGCTCCCTGTTGCTGCATTCACCCCAGACCAGGGGAGGCATGGGGGAGGGGCAAGTGCCTCCCAGATTTGTGCACAGGGAAGAGAGGCAAGCTGCATCTGTTTGCTCAGGTCTGTGCCTGCTGCCTTTGCCTGGGCCCTGGGACTCCTCGCTGTCCTGCTAAGCAGGGTGGGTAAGGCCCCCAGGGCAAAGGCAACAGGCAATACAGAGAGATGCAAGAAAGTACTAGTCCAAGCAGTTGGACAAATTGTTTTAAAAGCTGTATATCTGAAGCTAGGCTCCTAAGTGAATGGGGTGCTTAGCATACTTGAAAATTTCAGGTCACTTAACTGGATACTCAAAGCCTTTAAAGCCTAAATTTAGGGCTATGTTTAAAATAAATTTGCCCAACTGCTTGGACTAGTGTTTTCTTGCATCCCTCTGAACTGTTGCCTTTGCCCCAGGGTGCGTGCACCCAGCAGGGCAGGGCAGGGCGGGGATGCAGGGCCCCGGAAAAGGCTCCAGACCCTATACATACACCCACAGCCCCCCACACCATTCAAAAATAGCCTCATGATTTACATACCAAATCCCTTGATTTTTAGCAGTTTGTCTCATGATTTTTGACAGGGCGGGGGTGGCAATACTGCATTGATTTTATGCACAGCCCCCACCCCAAATCTGGTTGGCATCTGATACCTACAGGTAAACAACCTGCTGTTTTTTCCTTGGAGCCCTCCTAAATCTGCACTCCTGTAGAACAGGTTTCTAAAGACTGGCTTTCAAACCCAAAGAATGTCCTACCATCTTTCATATCTCTCACCATTTTTAATTTGCCTGAGAACAGATGCGAGTGTCCAAAAAGCTTGCAAATAACAGCTTTTTTTTTTTTAAACAACTATTTAGTTGGTTTAATAAAAGATCATTACATCTACCCAAAGACTCCAGCTACAGGTCGACATTCCCCTCCTTCCACTTTCCTGGATCATCTAAGAAGAGCACAAAACACATGCAGATGCTCTCTTTGCCTGAACAGGGCTGTTTGTATCTAAAAGTTTTTTGTTTTTTGCTGCAAAAAGAGATTTTTTAACTATTTTAATTGCTCTAATAAGAGATAGCTTAAAATTGTGGTTTTTACCAGTCTGACCACATTTGCCATGTACTGAGCTACAAGGAATGGAGCATGGCTCCTTGACAGTTAAGTCTTTCAGGATGACTTATCCCAAAAGCCAATATGCAAAAATGCCAATCAGTGAAGATGCCACAAGACAGCGAGTGAAAGACAGATCGGGATGGAGGGAGGGGGGGTGTTGACCTGTAGCTGGAGACTCTGGGTTGGTGTGATCTCTTTTATTAGACCAACTACAGGAAAAGCCGTGTTAACCAGTACTTTATTAGCCAGAAAACTCTAGTAACTAGCATCCGAGGGATGTGGCCAAAAAACAAAACCAGAAGTACCAGTTCCAGGTTTCACCACCCCCCCAAGCAGAGTTCTTGCCACTTCTTTGGCCCACGGCCTGAGGCAAAGCAGCCTGCATGGGGCCCCCCTCCCTGTCCCCTGACACACTGATGCCCAGGAGTGCACATGTAATTAACTGGAATATTTGATTAACCAGCATCCCCCATTCCCAGGAGATGCTGGATAACACGGCTTTTACTGTAAATAGTTGCAAAAAAGCTGTTGTTATTTGCAAGCTTTTGGACACCCCTATCCTCTCAGGTTCTCACAGCACCAGCTCAGGCCCTGCATGGAAGCCTTGATGGTGTGGGGTCCTACCTGGACAGACACCTCACAGGTACAAGCAGAGGACGAGCTGCCAGTGGCTTTCAGACTGCAAAGTCCTCCAGCCATCTCCCCGGGTCTTCCAATAGGCTGCCACTCCCTTTCTGCCTTCCTTTCCAAACAGAGGTTCCCTAACAGCAGGGGCACCACATAGGGGGTATATACACAACCCCAAGTGTGGCAGCACACCCCCTACAAAGACAGCAGTCTCTACTTGCCACCCCACTGTCAACAGCAGCACCGACAGCAGGATCTGTGGGTGGTCACTGACCCCTGGTCAGAGCTTGCCACCCCCCACCACTGACAGCGCCAGTGATGTCTGCATGAACTCCATGCTTACCACCACCACCACACTGCCTCCACTGCCATGCTCCATTCACCCCCAATAGATCCCTTTGTAGCTGGCCTCTTCCCTCAATCCCAAGAGTTCCCGTTTCCCTTTGAATCTCTTTCGTCTCAACAAGCTTACAATGAAGGAATAAGAGCGAGACAGCCCAAGCAAATTCCCCCTCACTCTAGAATCTAGTTAAACAAGTGGGGGTTAAGCTTTGGTTTAGCTGCCAAGACTGACTAACCTACATAGCTCTGTCTTAACTACATATTAAAAATCAACATCTTACTTTACAGGCTCCCTGTAGCAGGGTCTAGTTTAAGCTACCTCCCCCTGGCACAAGTTAGTCCTTGAACCCTTTAATGTACTCCTTTAACCTGGTCCTAACAACAATCTTTTTCTGGCCTCAGTAACACAGGGTCTAGTGCTCAGGGTTCTTCTACTCCACAAGGCCCGGCCAAAAACACTAGTTATTAAAAATAAACACATCTTTAACCTGGTCCCAACAACACAAGCTACAAAGCACTAAACTGATCAGCACCATAGGGCTTCAATCCAGAATGAACACCCACAGGCATATATTAATTCTCACCCTTGTAACAGTCCTTCTTCCTTGGAGAAAGCCCCACTCTACATATAATCACCTTCTCCCCCAAGTTATCCTCCTCCTCTCACTTCCTCTTCCTGTCCTTTTATTTCTGGTCAGGCAGTCAACTTCCCATCATTATTGCTGACTATCTGCCAGCTGGCTAATTGACCCTGTTACATCCCCATCAAAGAAGGGGGCTGCAAACTGACTTGCTGCTTCTTTTGTATGAGAAAAATGGCGTCTGTATCTTTAGCTTTGTACATTTGGGCATTTTTGTCAATTCAAGAGTTTTTGGCCATCAGAGATGCTACCAGGGATCACTACCTGGAAGTGGCTCTTATTGATCCCCAACTGACCTGCAAACTAACCGGTGAACTGCTTGCAAACTGTCCTGTTTGTGGCTCCCCTGGTCACTTGGAGTGTCTCCTTATATACCTCTCCGGGCCTGGACTGGCTAAGGCCCTTTGTTAGGGCCTTTTTCACACCCCAGCAGAAAGCACATATGCTGCCACAGCCATGTGATTGCGCCAGCAACATGGCAGAAGCCAAAAGTTTGCTGCAACCATGTATCCCATTGCCCCTGGTGCCCAGCTGCTTCATTACACTTCTGTTCCTGCCCCTTCTAAGAAACTGAAGCTCATACCAATTGCTGACACTCTCCTTTAGGATGAGGATGCAGGAGTAACAGTAGAATGAGACATCAAATTAAGGTCTTAGGGCTGTGGCTGGTGAGTAATGAGTGCCAGATGGCATCTTTTAGGACATGTCTGATACATACCGGTAGCTGCATTCCTGAGTAAAACAGTTCCTACATAGGATTCTTCCAAATCTGGCGTGAGGAGCAAGTCCAGAGCAATTATAGACTGGGACAGAGTAGGTCCTGCTGATCGAGCACATTTCTTGGTCTAGGAAGTAGCAGATTGTTCAGGACAATTCCCCTCAACTGTATGTCTGCCCTGTGCTCTCCAGTGGTGCCAGTTGTCTTCTCCTATCAGCTTTCAAGCTGCTCAGTGCACCAGTGGCACTAAAAGGAGTAGCAGCCAGGGGAGAAGATGAGAGAGGCAGGTTTCCAGAACACTGCTCCTCCTCAAAAGAAAGGGAGAAAAGAAATTTGCTAACTGTGCCACCAATGGCCTCACCTAGTTTGTGGGGAAGGCAAGAGAGAAGAGCACTGACTCTGGTTCTCTTTTTCTGGCTTAATGATTATTACAGAAAAGAATCCCTGGTTACACCATGGAGAATGAATGATAAGGAGAGGAGACTCTTGGCTGCTCATTTCTGGTCTTGTCAGATGGCTCTCTTCCCTAGCTCCACTGATCCATTGGAGGTGGGATGGCCACGGACACTCAGGAGGAGTGGTGTTGCAAGCAGAAACAGCTGATGAACCCCTGCCTGGAGAATGCCAGAAGCTGCCCCGTTCACCGATGTGGAATTAGGGAGCCAAGATATTATAGTGAGATGTTATAATGGGATAAGCAAATGGGTATTCGGGGGCAGGGGTAAACATATAAAAGTAAGTGGATGTTCCTGGCAGGATTGTTGAATAAGTGTGAGATGGAAACATATGAGGGGGGAAAAGGGAAGAATAGGGGAGATAGAGAACAGAGAAACTGAAGGAATAAGCAGAAAAAAGAAAGGAGTTGCTGAGGTAAAGAAAAGGAAAGAGCAGAAGAATGAGGACATCTGGAAGACAATGGATGAAGAGAGTATAAAAGTATGGGGGAAGGAGGGCTAGAGCAGAATGTGAGAGATGGAAATGGGGAAAGGGTGTAAGTGTAACACCTGCTGTTCCAGTCAAAGGCACTGATCTCTGGTAGGTGACCGGGCATTGGCCTTTGTACGTGACTGAAGCCAAGTGCTTAGGGCCAAGAAATAAAGAACAATTTTCCTTCTCAGGCCTCCTCTGTATCACACTTTTGCAAGAGATGTGTAGGAATAAATAAAATGTACTGAAAGAGACAGAGTAAAAATTATCACCTGCACATAATTAGTGAAAACAACTCTCAGGCTCTGCCTTGCTTGGCACAAATATGCAGTATTTCTGATTAGGAGTCTGAACTGCATGTTGGCTCACCTAAGCTGGTAAATTCTTCTCTCTGACTGGATGACTAAGCCAAACTTTGGCTTTCCTCTGAAGCAAGCTTTCATTCTGTTGCCTATGCAGATGAGCCCCAGTTCCATTTTTTGCAAAAATTGGTAAAAACAAAACTTTTCTTGTGGAAAAATTCATGGAAAGAAAACATTTTTAAAAGATGCAAAGGGGGAGGAAGCAAAACTCTATTTAGAAGTAATTATCAAAATGCTTGTGAATATTCTTCCTACCAAACAATCCACCTGCCTCATGAAAAAGTATATATAGCAGTCTATAGCAGAGACTATAATCTAGTCTCTGCCTAGTAAATGGAAAAATTCATTGTGGACATGTTAAAAATCAATCTGTTAACTAACTCACCGTCAAACAGAATCCATTAGGGAGGGTGGATACAGTTTAACAAAGCTGCTCAGTCTCCTGAACAGGCACAACACTGTACAAACCGCAAATGGCAACAGATCCCTGTTGGAAGCCTTGCTGAGAGAGAAGTGCAGCGGCTGAGATTCACGGTCACAAGGGCATTCTGTTTTCACTGGCAGACTTGTGTAGAATTAACCTGGACATAGCATGCTCCAATTGTGCACCTGAAAGACATTTTTTATGCTATATCTGAAGTATGTCAGGCAAGTGCATTGCTCCTTAACAGATTTCTGAATGGTAATAAAAATCAGGCTAATCCAGGCCTAATTAAAAAGAGAATGCAGAACAAAGGAGACAAGCATAAGGCCTCAGTCCTTATTCTGTGATGGTTATCATTTAAAAGAATCTCAGAGAGAGGACGATGGCAACAGCAACAGTAGAACAACATTAGGAGAAACATTTCAAAATACAACTGAATACTTTTATTAGACCACCTAAGAAATCACAAAAAAGAAATTAAATTGCGATTTCTTAGCTGGTCTAATAAAAGGGATGATCTCTGAAGCAAGAGTTCTAGAGTTTTGCATTTCTTTTTGTCTCAGACCAACATGGCTACCAAATGCATCCCTGGAAACAAACTCCAGGAAGGTCACTTCAGGCTTAATACCAGGGAAAACTCCTTCACATGGAGTCAATGACTCCATTTGCACTTTGTCTCCATTTGCCAGTGACATGGGGGATGTCAGGATGTCCAGACCATGGAATGAACTCCCTCCAAAGATGGTGCATTCACCCACCCTGGAGGTTTTCAAGGGGAGACTGGACAGTCACCTCACTGGGGTTACTTGACCCCAGTTGTCTTCCTGCGTAGAGCGGGGGCAGGCTGGACCCGATGATCTGCAAGGTCCCTTCCAGCACCTAACAACCTATGAATGTATTCCAGTTCTGGAGCTTCAAAGAAATTCAGCCTAGTGTGCTAAAGTTACACCTAGTATCATACACTGTAATGTGCTGTGCATGTAAGCAATTTATGGCATGATACAATGGCAAAGATGCTCCACATTTAAGGTGTAGCATGAACTTGCCAGCCTGAGAGCATAAATATCCCCAACTGAAGGATGGACCATGGCAAACCATGACAATCAGTGGAAAGAACACAATAGGTGGACAGCGATTTTCAGGTCACAGCAAATGAACCACAGTAGTAGGATAGCAGGTGGTGGGGTGCAGCGGACAACAACTTCTGGTACAAACAATCCAAGTGCAGCAGACAGGACAGAAAGATTGCAGATAACCTGGTATAAGGTCTCCTATAACACTGTACTTGGTGTTCTGAAAGTGCAGCTTGGGGACCTGAACAGTTTAATAGCACTTCAGAAAAGCAGGATGTAGGAACTGAGTTTTAGGAATACTGGGGGATATGAACAATTTTGGGAAAGGTATGGGGGGGAACCAAACAAACTGGAATTAAAGTGAATAAGATTTGTGGGTTGGAAGAAGATGGTCACAATCAGAACGTTCTAAGATCTAGTTCAGCTGGAAGATGCAGAAACATGGTTAGAAATGCATTGTGAATGGGTCGGTTTCGCAGACAAAGTGCGGGACATTTTTGACTTACAGACAGGAGCATGGAGGGTGAAGCTGTTACTAAAAGGAGACCTAGTGAACACAGGAGGGGTCTGGCATTTGCCCCCCAGTAATCAAACTAGGGAAGTGAAACCAGGAAGGAGAGTGAGCAAGAGCAGAAGGGGATGTGAAGAAAGTGGGAGAGTCAGAAGAGGAGGAGGAAGAAGAAGAAAGAGAGAAATGGGAAGGAAAGAGGAAGACAAAGCGTAGGGGAAGGGGCGAAGCCCAAGATAAGGAAAGACAGAACATCTGCTTTCAGAGATTTTATTGGTTTCCACTCCCGAATGGGTAGCAGAGATACTGGAGAAGCAGAATAGTAAAGCAGCACAGGAGTTTTTAGATAAACAAGGAATCCAACAGTTTGAGGAGACAATGGGAATGTGCTTACAGGAGAAGGAAGATAGCTCAAACATCAGTACCAATGCAGATGTATAAAGAAGGGATATTTTACTGCATTTTTAGCGGGGGCCTGAAAAATGGTGATTTTAATCAAAAGTCCCCAGGTGAAAATGTTGAGAGAGAAGAAAGTGATTAGCTGCAGACTACTGCATGTGACAGTGGAGAAGGGGGAACAGAAATAGAAGTTCTTAATATCTAAGCTCCTCTGGGGAGCAAGGTCAGGTGCCAGCTCTTTAGAAATTTGGCAGTTGGTGTGATGACTGGAAGGCCCCAGGTGGTGGTGGAGGGTTTTAACTGTGTAAGTAGGGGGAAGGGAGGAGAAGAGAAGAAGCTGGGGACTTGGATAGGTTGGGAAAGCTGTTTCATCCCATTTTAAATGAGGAAAGTTTTAAAGGGTTTTTGGGAGGGAGAAAAAGTGAACAAGGGTGCCTTAGGTTGTAAGTGCACACTTGAATTGGTCTTTTTTTATAATTTCAAAGGATTTTAAAATACTTAGGAAGGAACTTTTACCAGTATATTTTATGGACCATTTTATGGTGCGATTAGAAGTGGGGGTAGAGCAAAGCAGCATGACAGAGAGGGACCTACAGAAGTTAAACACATAGCTGTTGGAGGAGATGTATGAGGATTTTAGAAAACTGTATGGGGTCTGGCAGCTGCTTAACATTTGTTTTTAAAACTTTATGTAATTAGTAGCAAGCAGTAAAACAGAAAGCAAGAGAGTAATTATGAAAGGAGGAGTTTAAAAGGCTGCACTGTAGGCTAAAATATCTTTTAAGGAAGCAAAGTGGGGTTAGGAAGTGAAGTAAGAAGTGGATACCATAAAGAGGGCATTGGAGGAGTGGTTTCTAACTAAAGAATAAGAAAAGTTTTTAGCACATGCCCCGTGGATGGACAGGGGAGCCAGCTGGTCCTGATGTGGAGACCAGGGTGAAGAGCAGAGGTGACCTGACTGCCATGATGGAGGATGGGAGAGCAGAGCAGAAAACCAGGAGGAGGCAACAGAGGCAACCCAAAAGCTTTATGTTTGGTTGCACCAGAGGGGGGAAGTGGAGAAGATTCAATTGCAGAGTTTATGTGGGAGGTGGGGATGAGTGAGGGGGAGAAAAAGATACAGCAAAGATGGAGGTGGTGATTTTTTTTTTTTTTTAAAGGAAGTGGAGGAATGCTTGAAGACTCTTTTTTTAGGGTAAAACCCTGGGGCAGGATGGCCGGCCAACTGAATTTTACAAAAGGTTTTGGGACTCGCTGAGGCCAGACTTAACTAAAGTCTTTAAGGAACTGCTGTGAGAGGGGATGGTGGGTAAGGATCTTAACACTGGAGTGTTTTTTATACAAAAAGGGGAGGTAGGGAGTCCCTGTGTATCTGGAGACCCATAATTTCTCCATTGGCTTTGGACTTAGTTTATAGACTAAGACTGCATCTGCATTTCTCCTTTACATCACCAGATCTAACTTGAAATCTAGCTCCTGCCCTTACCTAGTGGCCTAACCACTAGTCCAGACTGCCTATGACTCAGTGCTTACAGCTACATCTTTTTATCTTCTATAATCTCACTAGAAAAAAGGAAAAAAAAGCAGACGGAAAGTAAATAAACCATTGGAAAGCACTGAAAAGAAAAATCTAAAGAGTAAAAAAAAATTGTAATACAAAACAGTTTGGGTGTTTTTTCCTTTTTTGAAACCTGTACAATGAGATGTCTACAAGGTATTCTGTGGGGTTTTTCCATCTTTCACCCACTTGTATATAAAATGGTATTACTTTAAAGCTGAGAGCCTTTGAAAGCTTTTGGGTAACTGTCACTTGTAACTGAACCACGAGCTGGAGCGCTGCAGAGTCTTCTCTGCAGGAAATGTTGATATTTTGACTTTTATTTTCCAATAAGGGAAACAGAGCTGATGCTTCAAATTTCCTGATGCTTCAAAAACCTGCCAACCGAATCAAAATGTATCATTTGGATTTTTAAACTGCATTATGCGTATACGTGTCCTATTTTATTTGTGTTTTATAGTTGTATTTTTATATTTGTCCATATATAGTATGAAACTTTTTTTTAAAGAAAAGTTTTGAAATTAAAAATTGACTTGTTTTATTTGGGTTAGATTTGTAAGGAAACTATTAGAATATTTGTTTTTACTCAAATCCAACACCACTCTGAATTTAAGATGAATAAGTGTTTGAGTTACAATAATTAGGTTCTAATTATTCTTGCGCCTCGTATTTTGTATATTATTATTATTATTATACACGGAAAACTCTATTACTTTTTTCCCACGTGCAATGATTATATTCTAGAGAGTTGTCTTAAATCCCACCCCCCTGCAACTACAGCAGGGAAAGCAGTGGCAAAGAGGCAAGTGGGGAGATGGGTAGTAAAGAGGGAGCAATGGCGAGCACGGGTCAAGCAGCCAGATGCTTGCCCTAGCACCACCTTGCCCCAGCTGCCTGCCTATGCTGTGCTACCCACACTGCTACTTGCACCCCCCTGCCCCATGCCTGGACTCCCTGGCATCTGTCCCCCTGCCAGCAGCCCTGCTACCTGCCCCCTCCTCTGCCCTCCCCACTTTCCCCTCCCTGCCTGCTTGCCCTCATCTTGGCTCTGGCCTGCTGCACCTGGGGACATAGAGTATGTGTGTTGCTCCAGCCTCACCCCAACCCTGTAGCAGCTGTAGCAGTGACAGAAGCTACGGCCTGGGCTCCAGGGCTTAGCTAGCGCTGCCGCTACTGAATCAGCTGTTACTAGCCAGGCTGACACCAGAGCAGATGCATGCTCTGTGACCTAGGCTGAAGTGGGGCCAGAGCCTGTTAGAAACAAAGCAAAGATCAGCAGGGGCAGAGGGGACACAGACAAAGGGAAGGAGTGCAAGCAGTGGAGGCTGGGGGGAAAAGGGTGCAGAAGGGAGAGTTGGGGGCAGAAGCAGTTGTGGGCAAGCTGCAGCTCAGACTCCAACCCCAGGTCAGGGCTGGAAGCAGCTGCCTGCCCCCTTGCTGCCTTGTACTTGAATCCAAAGCGCTCCCTACACAACCCGTGTGAAAATGTGTGGAGAGGAACCTCATCTTGGATTTGATTAAGTGTAGCACTTTGGTGTTCTTGTTGTGTGTTGGGAGGCCTAAATGATAGTTCCTCAGAGAAGATAGAGGTAGCAACGTACCTATAAGTTTATATGTAGGCTCATAATTTACACTGAGAAATGCAAAGCAAATAGCTCTTGTATTCACTGGATAAAGTACATGGTGATATTTAATCCTAGTAGTTTATAAGCAGGTACAACTCCCCAGATTTTAATGATGCTGAAGAATGCACAATGAGAATCAATAGTCTTATGTAAGTGACCATTATTAAAATTAAATACATGAACAGAGCACAGTCACATCTGAGGAGAAAAAAAATGTTTCCCCTCCTCCGAGTAACAACTATACTCTCTTGTCTTCTAATGTGTAGAGTCAGTTGGGTAATGATGATTGTATAATGGTATGTGATATAATATAAATGACTAGGACTGATGCAACAGTTTGACTGGCTTGCTTGAACATCTCTTTAAATAAAATGCACAATTCTTGTGTGATGCTATATCCCAAGGATCTATGCTATCTCAAAAGGGTATCAGGCCCTGCACAGGTAAACATCTTCTCTCATTTGGTCATGAGGTTTTCAACATAGCTCGTAGTGGTCAAATATTGGGTATAACTATTACAAATAACATCTATGTATTCATTTCAAGGTGTCATTCACATGTCTGAATTTCTTTACATGTTTAGTCATTTCTGGTCAGACAAAAGACAGTCATGTCCTTAAAGATGTCTAGTTGAACTAGATGTCATGAACAAACAACATGCTCGACAGTACGTTTATGATAGGATCACAGCAAGAACACAAGCCCAGAAGAATGACAGGAGCAGCAGCTGGTACCTGGCATACTTGTTACTGCATAACCTCATGAGGTCCTTCTTAGCCCTATTGTCTTAGTATCCTGTAACACAGCTTGTCCACTTCAGAAAGTACTACTCCGAGGAGCTCCAAAAGCAGCTGGGAGGCCTTATCAGGATCCACTTCATAGTCTCATGCCTCTGCTGGTGCACGTGGGGACACACTACCAACTAAAACCTGGATCTAGGTGTGGTGGACTTGCCACCAGAGCACAGTGCCTCGGGCTTGAGAAATCTCCAATGTAATTGGTGGAGCATTTTCATCGATCCGACAATGAACTGAAAACTTGCAACGCGATTGATGGAGCATTTCCACCACTTGGGAAGGGATGGGGAGGAGCCTGCCCGAGGGTCTGGACCTGATTGTAAACTGTGCTCTTCAGGTCCAACAAACTTTGGGGGCAGAATTGCCAGAAAGAATAAAAGGAGCAGTGTGCCCAGCACGCAGGAGATGCATCAAGGGACAAAGAAACAAATAGGGCTAAGAAGAGCTGGGGAGAACTGCCCAGCAGTGGGTTCCAGTTGCCCCAAAGACTCCCTTCACTGGAGAGACTCGGTGATCAGCGCTGGCTCCAGATGGTGCATGGGCCAGTGAGCGGAGCCCAAACCCTGGGAGTTGTTCAAGGCAGCTCGGGTCTGCGTCGCTGGCAAGCAGCCAGGAGCACGGTGCACGGGCCAGTGCACAGAGTCCAGGCCCTGGGAGCTGCATGAGGTGGCTCATGCCTCCAACCCCTGGAATACGGCCAGGGCCTGGTGTAGGCAGTGCTGCATGGTGGGTCCCAAATAGGGACCAAGACCCTGGGAGTCATTCGAGACAGCTCGAGTCCATTACTACTGACACGTGGCCAGGATCTTGCACAAGCAGTACACAGCTAGTCCCTATGTGGGAGACCAAGCCCCGGTGTCACATAAGATGACCCAAGCCTCTGACCCTGGACAAAAGGCCGAGCCCTTGGTGCACAAGGCCATGGGGAGGCAAGGGCCCAGGAGGCTCCTGCCAGATGGAAGCAACATACCTGCAGCTGAAGACCACCCACCTGGGACCCTTGGAAGCATGAGTTGCCCAGGGAAAGGGACTCCCACAGGGGAGGGGGAGTTACCTGGGTGGTAGGGCTGAAGAGAAAGCCCTGACAAGGGAAGGCTTCCTTAGGTCAAAGGGTGCTCTGAGGGGACATCCCTAGAGATCTTTTGGGGCCTGGGGAAGCACTAAAGGGTTATGGGTACCTGATATTCTTGTGCCTTGTATTTTGTATATTATTATATTTGTAAATTTATAGTTATAAGATCCTTGCTGGGTATCTGCTGGACCCTGTACAAGCTTTTTGCACTTAGTGATTGTTTCCCTATACTTACCTGTACTGATTTGTTGTACTCCTGTATTTTCTTATGTTTACCACTTTTTAGCCAGCCGTTTACCTGTGCAGGGCCTGAAGCCCTTTTGAGATAGCATAGATCCTTGGGATACAGCATCACATAAGAACTGTGCATATTATTTAAAGAGATGTAAATATGTTAGTTTGATATTCTTATTATATTGTATAGTATTGTGTCTTATATTTTGTGTATCTTTAAATTTGTGTATTAGTAGTTTAATAGAGTCTAGAACCCTGCTTGGGGAATATGCTGGGACTCCTTGCTGTCACTTATCTGTGTTTATCTGTCACTTACCTGAAACCCTGGTGCAGATGACCCATTATAGAGATTGAGGCTTATAGATAGATAGAAATATATAGATTGATTATACATTCATATACACTAGGGCTGGAAGGGACCTCGGAAGATTGAGTCTAGCACCCTGCCCCAGGGGCAGGAAGTCAGCAGGGATCATAGGATCTCGGCAAGATGAACACCTTCAAGAGACATTTGGATGTTTAAAGTAGGTGCTTGAACCACTTCCAGCGACAGTCTATTCCAAACCTTGGGGGCTCGGACAGTAAAGAAGTTCTTCCTTATGTTCAGCCAGAAACTATCATGGAGGAGTTTGTGACCTTTGAACCTTGTCATCCCTTGGGGCACTCCGAACAAATGTTCCCCCAGATCCTGGTAAGCACCTTTGATAAACTTGTAGGTGGCCACCAGATCACCTCCGAGCCTACACTCTTCTAGGCTAAAGAGTCTCATGGCTCTCAGGCTCTCATCCTAAGGTCTGTTTTCCTCAAGATTTTGCCATCGGCCAATCTGTTAAGAATGGCCTCTTTGATAATCTTTTCTAAGACCTTCCCTGGGACAGAGGTCAGGCTGATGGGCCGGTAGTTTGCCAGATCCACTTTCCTCTCTTTCTTGAAGATAGGCACCACGTTGGCCTTCTTCCAATCTTTGGGTACTTCACCAGAGCGCCAGGAGTTCTCAAAGATCCATGCCAGGGTCTGGGCCATGATGCTAACCAGCTCCTTGAGTACCCTGGAGCGTAAGCTGTCAGGGCCAGCTGACTTGGAGCCTTTCAAGGTGTTTCTTCATGAGGTCAGCATTGACGGAGGGTAAGGAATCTCCCTCACCCGGGCCTCCCTGTCCCGTAATGAGCAGGGGTGTCCCATGGGACTGGTGAAAAACTGATGCAAAGTACCCAGTTAGCAAGTTGGCTTTTTCCTGGGCATCGGTTGTCAGTTGTCCCATCCAGTTTAGCAGGGGTCCAATGTTCACCTTGCATTTCCTCCGGGTCCCCACATATCTAAAAAAGGACTTTTTATTGTCCTTGATACTTGTAGCCAGTTGGATTTCAGTTGCAGCCTTGGCTTTCCTGGTTTGCTCCCTGCAGTTCTAGACCATGTATACATACCTATAAACATAGGTACAGATATATGTCTATGTTTATCCGTTTATGTAAATATTAATACATTTGTATATAGTTTAATATTGCCCTGCCCTGGCTCTATAGGGAGACTGAACTCAGCTTGCAGTTCTCTCCCACAGCACCTCTGCCTGTTGCCAACCCCCTTCCATCAGATAGGGGAGTACATATCCTGGGTATACCTAGGCTACAAATGCATGCAGTAATATAAATTTACCATGATAGGCGATCATAAATGAACAATGCTCATCTTCTAATTAGCACCCTGCATACAACAATGTCTTAAAGCACCATGCACATACAGAAATTCTCATTTACACTAAGGTCACTCTACTCATTGTATGGACTCCATATGTGCCCAGAGCTGTGGAAAAGAGGCCTTAGTAACAAGGAGAATTGGGTCTGTCATATTACAGAAACAAATAATTCCACTAAAAGTCACTGAGGGCTGGGAAAGACAAAAAAATGTCAGTGGAATGTATAAGATGTAATTTTATTGTGATGATATGTCAAAGATGTGATTTGGAAACATAAAAGCATAGGTTACCAGATGTTGAAATGCAGAAGACAATTTAAAATGTTTCTTTAATGCTGGTAATCTAAAAACTAAAGATGTTAATGTTTATATTTAGCAATGATAAGTGACAGTATGATTAGTGGATTAGTCATTTTATCTCCAATGTCACAGTTCAGTTCTAGATCTTTTCCTGCATTTCCCCACCTCTTTCTGCTTAAATAGCGGTGAAATCACTGAGTAAAATTAATTTTATCGATCTCTTCTCAGGTGGTAGCAGGCAATAATTTGCATCTCAAAGCATGTCATTTTGCTCTCAAGAAAATTTGGGATTAATTGATCCTTGATGCCAATATCAGATTTCACCATCTTCTAGCTTAGGCCTCAGGTGGCTGGTTCAAATGGTTTAGAGACTACAATAGATTATGAAACCTGCTATTACATTCAAAGTAAAAAACTGAGTTGAAATCACAACTTCAAAATCTTTTACAGACCTGTTAGTTTTTAACTGCTCCAGAATGAACTTTTCCAAGCATCATATAAAATAAATGTATCTAATCCATTCATATGTGCTCTATGTTACTCCATATAGTCAAATTGTGGACTCTGTTCTAAAGTTAGAATTCAGCTATTATTTTTGCTGTACTCAAACAAAATGACCATTGCAGTAAAAACTGAAGAAAAAATAAAAAGGATTCCAGGGAGTGATAAGAGCCAAAAAAAAAAAATTGCTGATCATACAGTTTCTTGAGTGCGTCTTACAGGATTATTTACCATTCTTATTAATGCCTTCTTCAATTTCATCTTTATTATCTATTTGCTGCAACAGTCATCCCTAGTAAACTGTTCCACGGCCCCGTTATTCTTCCTATCCTGTACCGGTATCCATTATTAAGCAGGTCTCCAATAATTTCAATGACAGTTCTGTTTAAAATGAATTTCATGATACAGCCTACCATTAAAAGTTTTTTATAACTGTCACGGCGGGGTCCTACAGGAGGGCCGTGATCTCCTGAAGGCCCTCCGTCCGCGCCAAGTCCGGCCCAAGACACCCTCAATTCTCGATTCTCGCCCACCACGACTTTGCTGACACTAGGTTTAAGATGGGAGGCTGCCTTACTACTGCCTTGGGCGTGGCGTACCGGGACCTTTGTCCCTGCGATCTCCCGGACCCACTGGGATGTTCCCCAGGCACCGTGGCCTTAGGGCCCTTCCCCTCTAGGACTCTCTTAATACTCGCCTGCTCTCCGGGCCTGACCAATAAGCTCGCCCGCTCTCGGGACTCTCTAGAATATCGTCGGTCCCTGGGACCCTCGTCTGCTTTGAGGACCTTCTGTCCAGCCCCAGTCCTTTAGGCTTTCAACACTCTTGCCCTTCTCTGGAGGCGCTGTGCCGCTAACCCTCTTCTTGGGGTCCACCGCAGCACCCTGCCCCTTGGCTGAGGACTACCTCCGTGCTAGGCCCTCTCCAGGGCTTCTCAGACAATGTGCCCCCTCAGGGCTTCCCAATAACACTGCTCCTCATCTGGGCTTCTCAAATGGCGCTCCCCCCACTCTAGGGCTCGCCGTGCCCCCTCAGGGCTTCCCAATAATGCCGCCCCTCGTGGGCGCCTTAGAATACTGCCCCCTGCTTAGGGCTTCTCTCACATTGCCCCCCTGCTTAGGACCTAGGGTCTCTTCACCCCATATAACAATATTACTGCGCTCTCTCTGGCGCTAAGTCGCGCCCTTCCGGGCACCAGGATCCCCCACCCTGCTGGGGTCCCTGCTGAGGCCTCTTCCAACCCCTACAGCCTCGCCCAAACCACCGGTGTAATATTATATTAACAAAACATAACACAAGCCTCTGGCTGTAACTCAAACACGAGGCACCTAGCCATAACAAAGCAAGCCTCCCGGCTACCACTCCGCCCCATTGCTCCGGCCTCTGGAGCTCTTGAGAGCTGCACTTACATCACTGTTTCCTGGGAGCTCCTGCCCCTCCGGCTGCTGGCAGAGAACTCTCAGCCTGGCTCTGCTTCTGGGCTTTATAGGGCCAAGCTCTGCTCCCTTAGGTCAGCTGACACCTATTAGTTGCCACAGCACCCTTCAGCTGTGCTCATTATCCCACTGCTAGGGTTTTTCCTCAGCAGTTTTCCTCTCAAGGAGCAGTGCAGCGAGCTGCGCCGCGACAATAACCATTCCCCTTCTTGCCTTCAGTCCATTTTTCCTATGATCTTCTAAAATGATGCATAATTCTCTTTCCTCAATGATACTGTCATCTTAAACAAACTAAGAGCCAGATCCTATTCCACATATTGGGCATCCAAGTGGCCTTAGACACAAAAGTGCGATGCTATTCTACCCTGTTCAGATTCCTGAAGGTCCATGAATTTTTTGTAACCCTCTGGACAGGCCTACGCATTCATTAATGTGCCATAGTTACCAGCCTCTCCAGGAGACCATAGTATACCTCACTTTCTTCCTGCCATGCCTCATGGTCTGACTATTCCAAGGCCTGCCACATACCACAGAATTTGTGAAGCTAGCAGCAGTGCCAGGTCCAACTGTCCTCAAGCTGCTCCTCAGAGATGGTGACCAGCCACTCAAGGAGAGCCATCCAGTCCTGACCATGGTGCTGATGGAGCTGGTGCATGTGGAGCACCAGGGCCCCATTTCCCATACCACCAGGTGGTTCTCCCCAACACCTGGTTCTGCAAACCAAAGACAGAGGGAGTAATTGCATGAGTTTGAAACATTTCAGACATGCACTGTACAGAGAGACTCTGCGCCAGGGGCAGGAAGTCAACAGGGATCATAGGATCCCAGCAAGATAAACATCCAAATCTACTTTGAACACCTTCAAGAGACGTGCTTGAACCACCTCCAGTGGCAGTCTATTCCAAACCTTGGGGATTCAGACAGAAGGAAGAACTTATTTAATTTCCAGCCTGAAACTGTCATGGAGGAGTTTGTGACCTTTTGACCTTGTCATCCCTTGGGGCGCTCTGGTGAACAGACATTCCCCCAGATCCTGGTGAGCACCCCTGATAAACTTATAGGTGGCCATCAGATCACCCGAGAACCTACACTTTTCCAGGCTGAAGAGTCCCATGGCTCTCAGCCTCTCATCATAAGGTCTGTTTTCCTGACCTTTGATCATGCACATGGCTCTCCTCTGAACCCTCTCAAACTTCTCCACATCATTTTTGAATTGTGGAGCCCAAAAATGGATGCAGTACTCCAGCTGCCGCCTCACCAAGGCCGAGTACAACAGGAGAATGATGTTCTGGGATTTGCTTAACAAGCATCTATGGATGCAAGCCAGTGTTTTGCTCACTTTACTAGCTGCAGCATCACATTGAAGCCTCAAGTTGATCTTGTGATCCATCGTGACCCCCAAGTCCCTTTGGTCCATCCTGCTAGCCAGCATAGTACTACCAAGCCTATAAGCATGCTGCAGGTTTTTCCTCCCAAGGTGGAGAACCTTGCATTTTTCAGTGTTAAACACCCTCAGGTTCTTGTTCGCCCATTTCCTGATCCTGTCAAGGTCTGCCTGGATCACTCTCCTGTCCTCAGGTGTGGACGCTTTACTCCAGAGTTTGGCTTCATCGGCAAACTTGGCCAGTCCACTTCTGACACCAATGTCTATATCACTAATCAAGATGTTATATAGTATAGGCCCTAAGACAGAGCCTTGAGGAACCCTACTGGTCACAGCACACAACGACAATTGACTTCTGTCAAGCACCACCGTCTGTGTCCTACCGCAGAGCCAATTCCCCAGCCAATGGATTGTGGTGAGGCCGAGGCTGCAGTTAGCCAGTTTTGCCAAGAGGTACCAGATCAAAGGCTTTTTTGAAGTCAAGATATATAACATCAATCTCTTCTCCCTTGTCTAGGTAATAGGTCGCCTAGTCATAAAAGGAAATAAGATTGGTCAAGCAAGAGCTACCCACAACAAACCCATGCTGGCTATCCCTCAGGATGTTGCTGTTGGCCAGTCTGTTAAGAATGGCCTCTTTGATAATCTTTTCTAAAGACCTTCCCTGGGATAGAGGTCAGGCTGATGGGCCTGTAGTTTGCCAGATCCACAGAAGTCTACATAGGCACCAACAGTGTCCTGCCACACCTTCTGACAAGGTATTTAGCAGAATTTGTCAATTTTATTGCAATCTGACAGGCAGTACCGTTAGTATTTCTGCTATGGCCTTGAATTTGTGCTCCCCGGGTTGTTGAATATGCACTTTGGCACCAACACCACCCCAGCCCCCCAACTTATTCACTGATGGAAATTGGCATAACCCCATTGTACAGTTCTACTGATTTTTATGGAACTTGGTTAGTTTACATGAGAGCAGATGTGGTCCTGTAAGTTTGGCTCCTCTATCCTCTTCCTTTCTAATGTCTGATTTTTTATTTTTTTATTTATTTCTGTCATTTATATTTTATTTGGGGATTTTTTTTTAATAATCTTAAAATACGAGAAGAAATGGAACAAAGAAATCAAGTTTTCAAGTATGACTGAAAAACATAAGAATGTGCCTGTCAATATGTCAGTCTCACTGAAGTAGGTAATAGTGCATATGGAAGAAAATGCACAGGGCCCATGAGTTTCCTTCTCACTCTCTAGCCCTAGAGCATTCCAGGATTAGAAGACAATAAAGATACCCTACAACTACCACTGCCCATCTTTCTTCTCCGCAGTTGCAGCCCTTAGCGTAAAGTCCAAAATCTCACCTTGGTCTCCAGTTGTGATACTCCTTAACCTTTTTTTTAATTTATACAGTTGTTCCCTCACCTTTCCCCAGTGATTCCAGACATTAATTTTATTCCAAGCAATGCAAACTCTGCAATATGCATCCAATTAAATTCACACCAACTTGCCTCAACTGTCCTTCCCTAGTTTGCTGCTGAAAAGAAATTCATGTTAATAACGTTACATGTCACTTTACAGAGATTTTAAAAACTGCTCTCTGGCTTGTCATGAATCTAGCACAGAGGGACAAAAATGATTAGGGGCTTAGAAAGCAAGACTTAAAAGAAAAGACTGAAAGAACTTGGGTTATTTAGTCGGGAGAAGAGAAGACTATAAGATGAATATGAACCAACAGAGTGCTCTTGTCGCAAAAAAGGCTAATGATATACTGTGTTATATTAACAGGAGTATCACTTGCAAATCAAAAGAAGAGATTTTTCTGCCCTGTTATTGTTCTGCTAGGGTTATTTAGTCTGGAGAAGAGAAGATTGAGGGGGGATTTGATAAGTCTTTAAATTCCTGAAGGGTGATTATAGAGAGGATAGAAAGGGGATTTTCTCTGTGGCCATGGGAGACAGGACAAGGAGCAAGGGCATTAAGCTACAGCAGAGGAAGTTTAGATAGGAAATCAGAAGGAATTTTCTGCTTACACAAAGAGCAAAGCATCACTGGAACAGGCTTCTTAAAGCAGTTGTGGAATCTCCATCCCTGGAAGTTTTCAAGGGTGGGTTGGAAGACATTTGGCTGGGATGCTTTATTCTGGCATGATCCTGCCTTGAACAGGGCTGAACTAGATGACTTTGTGAAGTCCCTTCCAGCCATACTTTTCCATGATCCCATGCTCAGATATACAGATACGGGATTTATTCAAATGTCTAACAAGATTAATTTATCATCCACATTTGACAAGGTAAGAAGATAATAGACAAACAAAGGGAAGGGGAAGGAGAGGCAAATGTTAAAAATAAAAATATAATGTAAAATTTACTGTGTAACAAGCACATTTTCTCATATCCTTGAATAGATGCCATGGAGAAGGTTGGAAGAATAGGCAACTTGGAAGAAGCAGAAAGCAATAGCTAAAAGGTGAGGTGTATAATAGGAAGAGAAATAACAGAAAGTTGGAAGAGGCAAGCAGTTATAACATGCAAGTAGAAACCTTTTGTCAGGGTACACCATGCCATAATTGTACATGGTATGTATGCTTAACCCTCCACTAATACTGGAGTTCACGAATACTTGTAGGTTCATAAGAAATAAGATGCATAGCCATGAATGACTGGTGACTTCCAGGACTGGTGTGGCACCATGGCAGCTAACGGGGACTGCCCACAAACCAGCCACCAGTGGTGGGGGTTGGCAAGTGGGTACCACCTGCAGATGCTGGCAGAGATGTCAGCGACGGGCAGGATGGGGGCAGGTGGCAAGCGGCGACTTCCTGCAGAAGCCAGTGGTGGCTTCAGCAACGGCCAAGCTCAGGGGGGCATGTGCCCCCCTGTGCTCTCCTACATGTTGCCTATGTGCATAAGTAAATCTCATGAGTCTCTTTCCACTGACTCCAAATAATTTCAACTGACATGCAGATCATTCATCATTGAGAGGACCCAGATGGTCCAAAATGGCACATCAAAAGGACACAGAATCAGGCTGGTAAGTGTAATGGTCTCCATCAGTAACAACAAACAAGTTCCAAATTGCCAGTACTACTATCCAGCCACCTGGGTTTGAGCTCCCAAACTGTCAGCAGGTCCCCATGAGCAGGTTCTGGACTGACCAAGGTCAGCATATGGCCAGTCTTCCTGGCTAGGGCTAATGTTACAACCTGTACTGTGTCTTTGGACACATAGAAACAACATGTGTATGTTAGGTAAGGGCCCTCTTCCCAGAGTCAACCGTAGTTTGATGACAGTGAACATGGCCAACGAAGCAGCTCTTGCCCGGCTTCATAAGATACATATTTACTAGAGACATGGTAAATCTCATTATTATAAAAGTGACAGTAAGCTTAGAAAACAGTATTTTACCCATAGCCATCCTTCTCAAAATGGAACTGATTTTTGTCCATCACCATCACATCTCTATGCACAGGGCTAGCCTCAGGATTTGGGGAATGGCTGGCAAGATGTATCTTTGGGCTGCCTCCCAATTTAACTGACTCATTCTAAAGTGCAGAAGGTGTGTGTGGGTGGAGGGAGGGGCTCAGGGGAAAGGACAGAAATCTCTGCTCTCCCTCTATCCCCCTAGCATCCTGCTGTAGAACTGGAGCTCAGCTGTTTCTTCATTTCCAACCTAGCAAGAGGTTTCCATGCATTTATAGTGGTATATATTTTCAAGAGTGCATTAACATGAGAACAACCTTCTAAAATAAAGCTGTTACTTTCCTTTATATGTCCAAATCCATTGGCACTGCATCGCAGGATAAAACAAAGGAAAAGTATAGAAACCCTATCTGTAGTCAGGGATTCAGGCAAAAGTAAGAATTAAAAGAGCAACGCCCAGGAAAAACAGTTGCAGAAGCACTTGATTATACAAGTATTAAATAAATGTGCAGTAGCCACTGCACAGTATCATCTCTTCTAGACATGGCCTAGAAAGAGGCAGCAACAGGTATTAGTGAGTAGAGGCAAACTGAGTTCAAAGATGAGCAAATCTCTTTAAAAAACCACTAGAACCATGGAACAGGGTACACAAAAGCTGGGTGTGGCTCAAAGCAGACCATTGTTCTGGTAGTGTAAAATGGGAATTCTGGGATAAGAAGATGACAAAGGAAGGGACCAGGAGCTTGGAGAAACAGATTCTTCCTTACTGATTGCTTTGTTCAATAGGATACATGATTCCTGTCCTCAGCAATGCACAGCCTGATTTCTTGGCCACTGAGTGGTATACACTGTGTAAATGATCTCACATTACACTGAATTGCCAAATGCTTCAGCACTTCCCCTCCTCTCTTCCCTTGGTTTATCACCTCTGATAATGGAGCAGATGTGGTGCATGCCCTGCAGAGTGGGCAAGTGGTTCATGTGCCATGTTTTGCACTCTGCCTTAATTGGATTGTCAATGTTTTCTTATGCAAACATAAAAATGTATTAAACATGTGAGTTTCATCAGAGGACTGTGGTCAGTGCAGCTGAGCCTTTGCAGCATGACACACCTGGCATGAACTGCAGAGGCAAAACAGCTGTGTCAGCTCAAACAGAAGGCACACAGCAGGTGCATTTTTGTCCTTTAAAGCTTTTAATACAATTTTAAAAAGCCATGAATGACTTTCTAATGCTGTAGGTACAGATCTCATGCAAGGGAAGGTCACAAAGTTCTCAATGAATTAAGATGTCAAGTGCACATCTATGCTGGTTAATTAAAAAAATGACATTTATGACCAAGAGGCACGTTTCTAAAATTATAAAACCCCAATAACTTATGCAGGGAAGCTGAGATACTGAGTACAGAATGCTGGAATGGAAAACAGTGATTGCTTGGTTCAGAATGTTTCAACAAAGCAAAAGAAAATCCCTGTTTAAAAAGTAATGGAGAAAGCAACTAGAAATGGAAACTTGTAACAAAAGTCAGAAAGAAGACAAGGCAACAACATAAAAACCTGCCATTCAGCCATGAGCAATAGTGTGTCATAGCTACAGTTGGTGGCACTACTTGTGTATTTAGGTTAGCATTGTATTTTTTTTTTTTAAATGCCCACACTATTTATGAGCATGGGTCCAATGGAAATTCAATACAGTTTGACATTTTCCAAAAGCTAGCCCTATACATTCGTGGCTTCTGGACTGAGTTGTGCTCATAATCTTCAGGTCCTCCTGCAGAATATAGTGATCCATTCTGCAAATATGGGTGCTGAACCCTTAAGTGTAATCAATCTTTCATTCTTTTCATATTCATGTTATAGTAATTATAAAACAAGGAAAAAACCTAAAAGTAGATCATTTCCTTTGCCACACGACTGAGACAGACATTAACATTCCCAATGCTGAATTTACCCAGCACAGTCTGACACTTCTTAAGCCTTCAACAGTAACATTATATGGCCCAGGACAGACTTCACCCTAGCATTTGAACTACCGAAAAGTTGATTTTTTTTTACTGAAATTCTTCAAATTCCTGGTAGATTGTAAATCTGTTAAGAAAAATTCTTCTAATTGTCTCTTTGTTCAGATACTGTTCAATGAAGGGATTAGGAGTTCCATCTTCATTTAAGCATATTTATTTCTTTATAACTGTAGTTGTCAAATGCCTTCTTCATTTTCATACCTACTTCTAGATAAACGAGTGACTGATCTGAGAGAATCTTTGGGGTACAGTTTTCAAAAGAGCTTTGCAGAAGCCTGAGTTTGTTCCCACTGGAATCAATGACACTTGTTTGGTTCAATATTTTTCACAGAAAGGGGCAGCATCCTCACAAGATACTGACTACACAGCAGCTCAACACTAGTGCACAGTAGTGTTGCATGGCAGAAACCATGACACAACACTATTGTGCAGTAGTCTTGGGCCACTGGGCAGTCAGCATTACAAAAAGCTGTTCATCAGCACTACTGCACAGTAACACAGTAGGGGTGTGCGAAGTGGGCCCTGTTTGATTCGGATTTGGATTCAACCTGAATCGGGGACAGTGATTCAATCTGTTGATTCAGATCACTGTCCCTGATTTGATTCAGCCAAATCTGAATCTGAAGATTTGATGCTAATTCGGAGAATCAGCAGTTTGGACATAGACACAGCTTTAAAAGTTTTTTCTGCATGCCTTGATGTAACAGGTGCGGCTCCAGAACGCTGCGATGCTGGGGTGCATGGAGCATCCCACAAGAGCGCACGGTGGGGCCCTCCACATGCTCGGCAGCAAACCCAAAAGTGGGTTTGCCCTCTTCTGGGTCTGCTGGGGAGCATACAGGGGGACCCCGTGCTCTCCCGGCATGGCAATCGGCCACAGGGGGACCCTGGGTGCCTCCCCCAGGCCCAGGAAGCACCAGTCACTGAGCCAGAAGTGGACCAGAAGTGTTTCTGGTCCACTTCCAGGTTTGCTGCCGAGCGCACTGGGGAGCCCCCATGCTTCTGTGAGACACTCCATGTGCCCCAGCATTGCAGCACTTACAAGCCCCTGCTACCTGGAGGTATGTAGAAGAAACATTTAGAGCTGTCTCTATGTCCAAATCTCTGAATCTTTCTGAATCTCTCTGAGTCGATTTGGAGGGTGCCAATTCGATTCAGTGGGATTAAAATGTCTTCTGATTCAATTTGGATTCAGAGATTTGGCCACTGAATCAGGCCAAATCTCTACCAAATCAAATCAAGCACCAAAGCTTCACGCAGCCCTTTAATACAGGTTACTGCACAGTCACATAATATTTGTTCATACAAATACTAAATAACTGTGCAGTAACCACCGAGTAGGAAACAGAATATCGAAGTGTTACGATGTCGGCAGCCTTGTAACAGAGTGCCTTGTACTGAGCGTGTGTCTGGAATCATAGCAATCCCTTTTTCTTGATTTCATATCTTAATGTGGTGGCCACTGCTAAATTTAGTCACAGTTTTATGTTACTTCTGGAAATTTAAATGACTGGGGTTGTATTTCATACTTTCAACCTGTCAAAGTTTCTGTTCATAGGGGGTTTTTATCTATTTATTAAAATGAAACACGACGATACCAATTTAAATCTGGGATATGTGCACTATTCCACTGTCCTCAGTACTTACAGTGCCTCAAGTACTGATTTTAGTTATTCAAGCATAAGGTTTTAAGGACAATTATTTTAAAAACTGCAATTTAGAACTTCACTCCAAAACTCGCTTGCAAGTCAAAAGTGATTCATTGGCTGGTTTTCTTTTTTGTTTGTTTATTCTTTAATAATAAGTTTCCTGTTGAGGGACTTTTGTCCAAGAAAATTTAAAATCGACTGAATCCCTGTGAAGTCCAAGGCTTCCCCTCCCTGACAGGGCAATATGTTTTGAGCCATTTCAGAAGTGTTGTATACAATGATTTTTTTCCTATGGTTCTGTACAGGTTGGGTGCACATATCTGAATTGTCTTACTCATCACACCATCCAGACTTTTCACAGCTTGTTAGAACACAGGTGACTCCAATTTTTCATTCAAATCTAAGGTAGAGAATAGCATAGCTAGTCAAACAGATATGGACTACCACTCCAGAAGAAAAGCCATTTATATTTATCTTTAACAACCCTAGGTGTAACCTCTAACAGATATTCCAGTCTGCCTGGAGAGCGTATATTCTCTATTAACGGAGGTTTATAAAGGCTTTTACAATTCCTATGGTAACCCAGTAGAAAGGCTGTTACCATGGGGACTCGCCAAGCCTATATAAGCCTTCAGTCTTCATTAGAGTAAATGCTTTAACAGCATTCTGGAATAGCTAACAATAATCTCTGCTTTTGGGAAAGAATCCATTATTTCTTCCTGGTGGAAATCCATATATCTTGCCAGCTTTCAATAACTAATATTCGACAACCGGAATGCCTACCGTGTGCCAAAAGTCTAAGCCTCCAAAAGGAGACTGTATCAGTGACAAAGCTATCATTTACAAAATATTAAGATACTGCTGTTCCCCTGCTTTAACTGTGTGTCTTCAAAACAAGCATTTGAATTTGAAGCTAATATAAGCAAAATGGCAGAAGAATATTTCTTTGATTTGGATTGAGAATCTATCCTGAATTAAATACACCTCTGATAATACTGTGTGTGTGCGTGCGCGCGCGTGCACGCGCACACACGTGCATGCATGCATGTGTATGCATGCATGTGTATGTGTGTGTGTATGTATCCTGGTGTATATCATTTATAGTTTCTTGGTTAAGATGAAATTCCAATTCTATTTCTAATCCTCCTTTTCTCTTTTCCTCATAACTTTTTCAAAAACCTTCTTTTGGGGTGAAATTTTCCATGCTTGATATCACCCCAGTTTCTTTTAAAGAACCACTGGATAAAATCATTTCAGTAGTTTGTAAATTATGGAAGTGGAAATAAAAGTTCCATTTTCCCCATATGTTCCACACAAATGTTTGTACATGCATAACTCAAAAATGCCATAAACTAGAAATCTCAAAATTCATCTCAGCCACCTTCTTCCATTCTTATATATTAATAAACCTACTTTCTCTTTAGTATGTTTACCCCACGATATATTTGTAAAAGCCCTCCTTATAGCCCCAGATTCTTGCATCAGTCTTCTTCATATAAAGGCAAGTTGATTTAGCTACTGCATGATGATGACAGATTAGCAGGAAAAGTAGAATTACTTGTAAAGAATTTTAAGTGTCCAAATTTGTTTTTCAATCTAACCATGTGGCATGAGTTTTAGATATGATTTCTAACAACTACTTGTGAATAGATACAAATGCTTTGTCCATCTGTCTTTCTTACCGTCTTCTCTACATGTACCCAATCCCTTAATACCCAAGACCCTTCCCAAACTAGGAGAGCACATAGTTATGTCCCTGATGGACTTCATAGGTGCCTATACGTGTGCTCAGGTTCAGTGCAGGCTGTTTTAATTAGATCAGTTCCCAGAGAGCAACTCTAATTAAAATGCCTCACCATCATGTGTATTAGGGTGCAGACAGAAGTGACAATTTTCACCTGATCTGGCCACAAAAAGCAGTTTATAGCTGTGAATAAACACAAATGCATGACTGCAGACAACTTAAAAATGGCTGATCCCATGAAAATCTGACCTCATTGCATGAGGCATCAGAAAAATACATTTAAAAATGTAGCGTCTTTTGTAACTTGTGCCTATGGGTATCCCAGCCTGTTGCTGTTTTCAGAATGGGAGGAGGGCAAGGAAGTGGAGGGAGTTCAGTCTGGGGGATTTTCAGCTGCCCTGAAGGATGGGGTGAGTACACTGGAGTCCCCCTGAGATAGGGGGGCTCCAATTCACTCACTCCACCCTTCAGCACCAGCTGTGGAGCCGCAAGAACAAGCTCTCTCCCCTGCCGTTCCTCCCTCCCATTCTGAAAACAGCCAGCACTGGCAGGGAGCCTGGCCGTTGCAGCTGGGAGCCTCCGGCCAAGTTCCCATGGCAGCTAAATCCCACTCTCCCTTGGATCCAACAGTGAACTTCTGTTTGGTGTGGAGTAATGTTGTAAATCAAAACACTTTGCAAAAATTCTTCTGGGAGCTGCACTTCTGTCTGCACCCTTAAGCACCTGTGGGTTTAAAAATGGCCACAGGATACTTTAGCTAAACCTCATTGGTTTAGATACATTGACCCAGAGCCATTTTTAAGCCCACGGGGACTTATACAGGTAACAGTGAGGCCATGCTGGAGCAAGCTAGTTAGAACATGGAGCAGACTCAATTAATCTGATCTGGAACGCTCTAATCAGAATGCAAAGCAGCCTGTTGTATAGGCAACTCGTAAGTCTTCTCTCTTCCTCTCTTCCTTGTCTTCACAAGAGGCCCTGTTTAGAGTAGGGATTTGCTTTGGGGGACAGTGCCTGACAATGAAATGTTACCCTGGTTGTTGTGGAAAACTGTATCCAGGAATTCCGAGTTTTTCTACGTTTGATAGAGATCTCAGCTGTTAAAACTGTCAGTGGTCCAAGTCAGGAAATTATCAGATCTGAACTTCAAGCAAACATGTTTCTAGCGGTTTCTTTAAAAGATGCCAGCACCCTCAACAGTGAAGTATATATCTCTTCCTTCCACTATGGCCATTTAGAAATAATTTATTTTTAACAATTTTGGTGCAAAATATCCAGGCCTATTTGGTAACAGCCAAATTCTTATTAGGACCCCAGATGTTCAGGCTTGCTGAGCTTTTCAGAATTGCAACATATATTTGAATTCTGATAGCTAAATATGGGGCTAAATGTTCTTTTGAGATAAAAACATGAGTGACTTGTATATGATAACATTGCAAATCTGTGTATTACATTTACATTTTGCCCAAATTTCTCTGTCACCATATTCTATAACTTCACAAGCATTCTAGATAAAATACAAACAAACTGAACTGCTGATGCAAACTAAACAATTATGTTAAGCAAAATGGAATGGATCCTAATTAGATGATTTCACAATGCTCTTAAAATACTAAGTGATGTTTTGGTATGTTAGCATACATTTATGTGTTGTATATTTTTTGTACAAAAGCATTTGCAAAGAACACGAGATGGTAGTACTTGCTAAATGTTCAGTTTAAATGTTGAAACCAACTGAACTTAGTTTTAAAGTATTTATTTTTGCATTTGATTCTGTCTTTTAAATTTTTCAGTTAATCTTTTCTGCTCCATTTTATGCTGGGTACTAAATCATGATGCTGTATAAATCCACCCAGGCAGTGACTTGTAGACATTAACAGCACTACCACCACCAGCAACACCCTGTGGCAGAGTTCAGAGAATGCTTCTTACCCAGCAATGTGCATGTCAGTCAAAGTAAACAGAGTTACTATAATTCCTTCCCTTTGTTTCCCCCTCCCAGTTAGCAAGTGCTCAGAGGGGCAAGCCACTTATTTGATGCCCTTAGACTCATAAAATCATTGCCTATTACTATAGCTGTGAATGATTCTTGACCTGCCTGACAGTGTTGAGAAAGAGACCCTACACTTGTAGTAGTACATCAGCCTGAATTTGCAGACAAGCAGTTCAAGTGGCCTGAAAGCGTTATAACAGGAAACGATGGGGCAATGGATAATACTATATATTTATTCCTGTTTGGGTGGATAGAGTTATATTTCAAGATTCTTAAACTAGGAAGTGTGTCAGCAAAGCATTTCAATCCTGTTAAAAAATAGTTCTGCCTTTCTATTTGTTGCCTCCTGGCAATCTCCAGAAAGACGTTTTCTTCTCAATGTTGCATAGTATCCTGCAGCTAGCTATGCTGGGAGGAGTATGTCAGAACTCATTTTACAGTAACAAGTTGCACTAACTGCTGACATGAATCTTGGCACTGACATCAATTTGAATACTCTAATCAGGATTTATGAGAGATGAAGTGATACAGTTCTTTTGAAATGATAACATTCTGATAACCTTTTCACATCATCTTCCACAAGGACTACAGGCAAGGCCAGATTACTTGAAATGGGCAAAATTGTCAGTGAATTACTAAAACAAACAAAGATTTGGAGTGTCCAATATCATTTTAGAAATAAATAACTGATCTCTGCCTTCATGATATTTATTTTCTAATTAGCTTGTGATTAAAAACTACCAAGTGTTGTAAGGAGAATTCAGCTAATGACTGCAAATGTGTTCTCAAAAATAAGTGACCTCCTTCCTACTTTTCAAAATAGAAGACTCCAAGAGTCATGAATTCATTAGCTGCATTGGCAGAAAGAGAATCGGTATTTAATGTCTTCCTAATTAAAGAAGAAATATTTCCATGAATCACAAACCACTTTTCAGATTTCAGCATTCCATTTTCATTAGCAAGAGAAATTAATAGAAATTAAACCAATTGCTTTGAACTAGATTTCCTTAAATTGTGTTGATCACAGCTGCAAAATTCTTAGCAGTGTAAAATAGCTTGCACACGCAGCCAGAGGTGTAACAAGCAGGTTTGCTGTCCTGAGCAGCAGGGGCAGCTGCAGTGGCTGCTATTCTTGTGCCCCTCTTAAGTAAGCACTGGGGCTGGTGCCCTGTTTGCTCACCCCTAGTTACATGGCTCCACTTAGCAACCTTTAGTGTGCACAGAAATATCAATTTTAAAAAGTGATGAAAAAAATCGTGATTTTTTTTCAGGTATTTCTATTGATATGATGTTAGCTCATCATAAATTCTGTGCATGACATCAAGTATATTTAATTTCCCAGAGCAAAATTGTTTCCTTCCAGCAAATCTCTCATGGGAAGGGGTCAGAATGGAGAAAAACACAGCAGCATTCCCCTTATGCAATATCTGTCGTCCAAGCTGGATTTTACAGAGCTCTTGAAGATCACTAGGAACACAATTTTGGGGCAGGCAGAGAACAAGAAGATGACTGTTTCTCCTCTATTTGATACAGCATCAGCAATCTGTGCTAACTTTACTATGAATGCCTCTTTAGGATGAGGACACCCTCCTCCCTACCCCCTTTGACAGGCCCTAAGGTGGACCTTGCTTCTTCCATATGCAAGTCTGGGGAACTACAGAGGCATCCTTGAGTGTCTTGGAACACAAAGAATGGTGTTATAGAAGCATTGCATTCAATTCGATTTGGGGAAAGCTACACGTGGCATGGCTTTGTCTTGCACAGACCTCAGAAAGGTGAATTGGCCTCACTTGTTTTTATTTCAAAATACTATTTACTTAATAATAAATAAATAAATAATGTCACATTACTCTTCTCCTTCAACCTGCCCACACACACTTGGTTCATCCCCCACCCATTCAATCTTCTCTTATTTTAAGAGACTGTAAATTCACTGTGGCAGAAACCCTGTCCATGGATATGGACAGTACCTAGCATCTATGCACTTATATAATATAGAATCTCTATATAATGTATAACTACAAATACAAAATGGAAACTTGGTCCTCCTAGCCTCAACTGTCCTCTGGCCACATCAACATGGCATCTTACTGTCTCTGGTGATGTTGTTCAGGGCATGCCTAGACTGGAAGCAGAACAGATATGTATTAGTATTATGTTAGTATATTAGTACTCTTCTGGGACCCTGAAACAATGCTTCTTCATCAGTCATTTCTTCTTTGTGAAGCAGGAAATTCAAATCTCTCCTCTCTACATGCTTCACACACAATGAAGATGATAATGGCTCTTACAGCTTAGGTAAACATAGGGATGTGTGGAGTAAAAATACATATATATGAATACCTTAAATTTTGATGATTTGAGTTATAAGATGACATAACCACTTTGTGAAGAATTGCTGGCTCTGTGCAGTAGAACAGTTAAGAGAAAGTGTTCTTTGTAACTCCTCTGCTACT
>JAGPOW010000261.1:163578194-163602011 GCA_030014935.1 Caiman crocodilus | reverse complement strand
TTACTGGAGAGCAGGTTTAGGTTGGCCATTAGGAGACACTACTTCACAGTTAGGGTGGCTAGGATGTGGAACCAGCTTCCTAGGGAAGTGGTTCTTGCTTCTACCTTGGGCATCTTTAATAGTAGATTAGATAGGTACTTGGCTGGGGTCCTGTGACCCTGGCACTTGTTTCCTGCCAATTGGCGGGGGATCAGACTAGATGGCCTGCTCTAGGCCCCTTCTGACCCTAGGTACTATGATACTATGACCTGACCCAAAAGTACTCTGCGTGTGCTTCCACGACAGATGGTATCTTTTTACTGGATCTCTCTCTCCGTGTAGTTAGTCCAATAAAAGATATCACCCCAAAAATACCCATGCCTCTCACATATATTATTCTGGGTATAGCAACACTCCAATACTATCATAACATAGAGGATATCCTTCTATCTTAGTAATTCAGCTCCTAGCTTCTACTTCAGATGATTAGACTGTAATGTTCCCTGTTTATCAATCCATTCTAGTATACCATCCCACTGCCTGGTTGAACACACTGGCTGCATCCAGATGAGTGTGGATGTGCAGTATATGGTGCCACAAACCCATCTGCAGCACCACATACTACACAATAAGGCCTTCCCCACACTGCTACTTTGCAGTGTGGGGTGGGGGATTGACCCTGGGAGATTCCAGGGTAAAAAAAACCCACCCCACACCTTAAAAAAGCAAGGTGGCACACATGGCAGCAGCATGAGCCACCCAAAACTGGAGCCTGGCCTGCTGGAGTCATTCTGTGGCTGCCATCCAGGCTCCCAGCTGCAGGAGTACCACAGCTGCAGCTCTTCGAGGCCTCTAGGACCCTAGGTATGGCTGCTAGGGCCAGCACAGTTGCTGGTCCCAGCCTCCCCAACCCCACTCAGGGTAACCTGTCATGCACCAGAGGGCGCATGACATGGGTGTTCTCCAGGGACAAGTAACAGCAGCACAAGGAAACAAACATCTGAACTCATGTGGACATGGCCATTGTGTTTTCATTTTTATCAATGCCTTCAAAATATTAAAGAATGTGTTCATTATGTCATGAGCATATCATGGTCAAATGGATCTGCAGTGATCTGCAAAGTCTGGAAGACAGACCACTTGCCAAAGAAATTGTTCAGAAGAAACTTCCCAACAGAATCCAAAGAAATCTCCCTCTGCCCTAGGCATTACCTGCAGGTTCCCATCGGAAGTGCATCAGGCCCACTGTGACCTGCATGCAAAGATTGCACACTTTTGGCTAAGATTCAGCCCCCAAGCTTGGATTCTGCATGGCATTTGCTCATGCACGCAAGTACTTTAAACATGTGTGAGTACCTGTAGGCATACAAAAAACCCTCACTCCCCTGCCTACTCAGTGGTCTTTATATAGGGACTGCTGCAGCACCAGTCCCCTCAAGCATCAGCATTGCTCCTGATTAATTGAGCAATGGGCCCATGTATAACCCATGGTTGCATAAATATTATAGGTGCCCCCCTCCCCACCTCTCATGCCCTATTTACAGAGGATATGAGTCTGTTATAGCCTTATTCTTGAACCCAGGGACTTTAGCTCAAGTTGTTACAATTTAGATTTTTACCATCTTGATCAATCCTAGAGGGTGCAGGAAAGGATAAGGGAAGAGGCTGAGTCAGAGACATGGTCCCTCTCACCGCAGTGGTGAGATTCGATAAGCTGGTGCAGCCTGAGCAGTTCCACCGTAGGCCTGTTAGCTCCAAGAGTCTCCTGGACCCCCTGGGTGGTGCAGCCCCACGCCACCCCCAGTGCAGGCTAGTGATTGTCAGGCACAATCTGGCCCTCTCATTCTTTCATTGTACAAAGTTGCTATGGCATCACCAGTCAAGACGTCTAAAAAATATTCTGCATCTGTACAACATGTTAAAATAACTTAACAAGTGCATTCTGTTCCTTATAAAGCAATTTTACTCATTGCTCAGGGCAGATTGCACCACCCTTCCTCACTCTGATCAGTGCCTTGGTGAGAATGTTCCTCCTGATTTCAGTACTGTAAGGCTGATCCTAAGTTCATGAGTCAAGTTCCCCAAATCATGAGACTGGTTTAAAAAATCCTGAGATTTAAATTGTTATTGTTGCTGCCGCTGCTGCTTTTGAGTGTTGGGTGTCCACAGCTCCAAGTTCATCTCCGTGATGAGAGCCATAATCTTACTTTTTTTAAATGAAAGCAGAAAATTGCCTTCAGGGAAGAGGCTTGGAACAGCAACTTGGCTGACCGAGCAGCTACAGAGTGGCTAGCGTTTCAAGGGAGAGGGACCTCAGACAAATTTGGAAATATTTGATCTGACTTTTTTAGAAACTTTTGGCTAATCCCTTGCAGATGGAAGTCAAGATGCTGCTTTCCCTATTCCTCCCCACCCCCTCTCTCCTATCCTTTTCTCTCCAAACTGCTGTCCTGCTTTTTTTGTTGTTTTTGTTTTTCTCCTATTTGGAGGAAAACATTCAGCACAATATAACGTAAAACAAAATGAAAAATGATATTTTGATATAATCAAGTGACTCAAAGAGCTCAGGAATGAAGAAAACCACTGAACATCAAGACTTACTTTTAAATCAAAACAGCTGTCAACTTGTAATGTAAAATCCTTTCCTATGGGAGTTAAGGAGGAAGGTTTGTGCCCTCAGGAATTATAAAATTAGTGCAGCTCCTTTTGACCTTGATTCCTCAGAGCTGTCTTGAGCAAGCTTTTAGACAAGCTTTCAGACACAAATGAACTTTCCTCAGGTCCAGGTGAGTTTTTGAAGATGTCAATAAGCAGGTGGATTAGGATGACCCAATTGCATCAGATGTCTATCTATGGATTAGAAATTGGTTTAAAGATAGAAAACAAAGACAGGAGTGCTTCAATGCTTCCTCTGTTCACATGAATCCTCCCAGAGTAGACCTATTCTGCAGAAAAGGCTTGAGTGAAGAAACAGCTCAAAAATGACAATTAGCTCCAAAGATTCATAACCACCATGAAATATGAGAGTAAATCTTAGGAACAAGTTTTGTCAAACATTTCATGGATCTCTAATAATTCAAAATGGGAGCATCATTATCCATACGTATTACCTTAATTCATATTGTTAGTTTGTTGGGTTCTTTTACCTTTGGCCTTTTTGTAATTTTATCATAAATACAGAGATAATATTTAGGTAAGAAAGGAAAAAAATAGAATTGGTCTCCCGAACCGCCATTAGAAAAATGTAGTCATTTTTCTTACATTCTAAAGTTAAAAAGAGGTTGCTAGGGATGACCTTCTTGTTCCTGCAGAGGAAAGATAGTCTTTTTATTTTTTTTAACTGGACACTTAAGAGAGCTAAATGAATAACTGCCTGGTTTTCGATGTTGTGTGTAGAAACGTCTAGATCAGGGGGGCAACCTAGGTCCAGAGACCAGATCAGCCTACAAAACCATTTTACCTAGCCTGAGGATCTGAGAGGCTTCGCCAGTAGAAGGTATCACCCATGCAATGGCTGAACAGCTGGGACAAGCAGTAGTCAAGGCACTGCAGTGCAAAGCACTGGCTATGGAAGTAGCAACAGCATGGGTGGGTAGGCTGGCAGCAATCCATGCTTGAAACTAAGCTCCATTGAAGCATCCCTTTGCTCCAACCCTGAGTCTAAGATATGTTCAATTTAGGCAGGAACAAATCATTTTTTTTAACTGGTATTGGAAAAGTATAGAAAAGATACCTTAGCTTAGGGAGCCTCCAGAGAGCAGGGCTCACCTTCTTTATGATGAAATGATGATTGCAAGTTTCAAAGTCAAAACAAAAAAATCTAAAGGCTGGTTAATGTACCAATTCAGGCTCCATCTTATTTATGTAGACAACATAATGCAATTCCCTATCTGGGATAAAAGAAATATGCTGGCAGGATTAGTTCAAGTGATTGTATTGGCCCTCAAAGCACCATATGGAAACAATGACAAGGACTTTTTCAGTTGCATATGGGAGTGATTTCTTAGCCTTTCCTGGAAGCCGATAGGAAAGATGTCATCATGGTACTACATGAAATAGGTAGTGGGTATTTCAGATGCTGAAAAAATGTGCATTTTGCAGGGGTCTCTTTTGTATAAAAAACCTAAACAAACTTGAAAATAACCAGAACTATTTCTAATCAGATGCCATAAACAGCTGCATAAATGGGGAGTTCCCACCTTACTGTTCCATTTGTTTAACTAGAAAGTTTTCAGCAGTTTAGGGCAAGATTAAATTTTGCTGAGTATTGAGATGTATCAGAAACTCCAAATGATCAACTGTATAATTCATATGGAACATAGTACTACAATTTTCCTTCTATAGAACAAAAACAGATTTACCTTTTATACGTATATTATATAAATAGTATGTATTTTACAGAAGTGCACCGATACATTGGTCTCATATCTGATCGGTACCAATATAAGGAAAATTGACTGTATTGGCAATCAGCTTTTTTTGGTGGATGTGGCCAATAATGCCACTGATAAATGCCCTGTGCATGTGCGCAGCCCAGCGGGCATGCAGGTGGCCAGGCATGCAGCCTGGCAGCATGGAGAGTAGCCAGGTCCGGCTGGTAAGTCTGTTTCATAGATTTCATAGGGGCTGGAAGGGGCCTCAATAGATCCAGCCTCCACCCCCCCCAGCAGGAAGTCATCTGGGATCAAGTGACCCCAGCAAGAATAAATCCAGCTGTTTTTTGAAGGAATCCAGAGTAGGTGCTTGCACCACTTCTGGGGGAAGTTTGTTCTAGATCCGGGGCACACACACTGTAAAGGACCTTTTTCTAATATACAGTTTAAATTAGCCTTCCTGGAGTTTATGGCCATTAGGCATTGTTATCCTTTGGGGAGCTCTGGTGACCAGGTCCTGATGTACCCCTCTTTTGAAGTTGTAGGCTGCCATCAAGTCCCTCCTGAGCCTTCTCTTCTCCAGACTGAAGAGTCCCAAGTCCCTCAGACTCTTCTCATATGGCCTTCCCTCAAGGCCTTGGATCATATGAGTAGCTCTCCTCTAGACTCTCTCCAGCTTCTCCACATCCTTCCTGAAGTGGGGGGCCCAATACTGGACTCAGTACTCCAGCTGCGGTCTCACCAGGGCTGACTAAAGCATGAGGAATGACCTCCCTGGTTTTGCTTGAGATGCATTGGTGGATGCACGCTACAGTTTGGTTAGCTTTGCCACATTGGTGGCTCATATTTATCTTGTGGTCAATCAAGACCCCCAACTCCCTTTCAGTCATGGTGCTAGCAAATGTAGCACTACCAAGCCTGTAAGTATGCTGAGGGTTCTTCCTACTGAGGTGCAGCACCTTGCACTTTTCTGTATTAAAGGCCATCCGGTTTTGGTCGGCCCATCTTGAGAGTGTGTCCAAGTCAGCTTGTATCCCCAGTCTGTCCTGAAGTGTGACAGCCCCCCCCATAATTTGGTATTGTTCACAAACTTGACCAGTTCACATCTGACTCCCAAGGACATGGGGTGTGTGTGCCTGGATCTACATATAGGGTGTGGGTGGGCTGCCACTGCGGGCTGGGGCCCGGGTGTGCAGGCAGGGTGTGGCTGGGCTGGGCTGTGCTCAGGGTAGGAGGTGGCAGCAATGGCTCTGGGAGCGGGGGTTGGGGGCTATAGTGAATTTTGGGGTGGCTGCAGCTTCCCCCACAGCCCCCTTCCCAACACCGCCACCACCCACCCTGAACACAGCCCATTCCAGTTCCCACTGTAAAGAGCCTGACGCCACCACCACCCCCAGCTGTGCAGTGCCTGCCCCTGCCCCACTACCTCCCTCACTGTGGGGACCTCCATCTTCCCCCCATGCCCCTTCCTTCCCCCCTTGCCCCTTCTCCCACAACAGATTTACCAGCCAGCACTGCTCTCCAAGCTGCCTGGCTGCATATTGGAATCGGATTTGTATCAGCTGATATGGCTCATTAAAAATCAGCCATTGGTATCGGCCCAAAAATTCTCTATCAGTGCACTTCTAGTATTTTACCTACTGAACTTTTGTGCCATTCAATACATTGACTGAAATCTGGTTAATTTCCGGGTTAGAAGACTGTTACAGTCTGCTGGTTCATAACCATTTTTGTACCAGGACCCATTTGTAAACATTGATGGCCAGTCTCAGCCCAGTAAATAGTTTAAGTAGAAACCAGCCCCCTGGCCCTGCTGCTGTCTCACATTCCTGAGTCACTGCCCCCAGCCCCTCCCCCAAGCGTGTGAGGCAGGGGGTGGGTGTGTGGGGCAGGGGAGTGTGGGGGATGGAGGGCATATGACCCCCCCAGATTTGTGCACCCAAAGCAGGCCTAGGGCTGCAACTGGGCTGGACTGGCAAAGGCAGGAGCCGCCTCCATGGCCCCGCAGGCAGGACTTGGTAGGTGAGGGGAAAGCAGGTCTGCAAGACTCATTGCTGCCACTACTGCCAGACCCCCTGCACCAGCCACACTGCCAGCAGCACAAAGAGTAATGGATGGGGAGGGCTGCACTGCCCTCACCTTCTTCTGCTGCTACCCATTCATGCACCAGGCCACGGCCCTACCCTACTGCCATGCCTCAGCCAACACCACCACTCCCCTCAGGTTACAGCTCTACCTTAGAGAGGTGGGGTAGTGGGCAGCGTTGCCCCTCACACATCATCTATGCTCTCCACCACCCTGACAAGTCAGCTATATCCCACCACCACCCTCCCACTCCATAGACTGACCTGCAGGGAGTTGCAGGAGCTGCTCTCCAAAGTGTCTGCCTGCCACATGCATGTGGTACCCCCTGCCTGATTGCCTCTTCCTGCTCCCCTCAGCCCCAAGCAGCCCCTTGCAGGCTGGAGCTCAGCCAGCCTGCAAGGGCAAGTTGCAGCTTCCCATGGTTTTCTCCTTTAAGAGAAAATCTGTTTTCAGAGTTTGTTGATCCATTTTTTAAAGTTTGTTTGCCACCCTATCATATATTCTTGCGACCCACATTTGGTACACAAGCCACAGGTTGAGAAACTCTGCTAGTTCATTACATTAAATAATTATATGTAAAGCTTTATAATAACCCTATTGTTCACAATAGGCACAACTGAAAAAGGCAAAATGTTACAGTATTTTCTCACGTACAACACATACTTTTTTCCCAAAAAACAACCATTAGAAATAGCAGTGAGCATTAAGGCTGCTTGCAGATGTTAAAAAAAAACAAACGTTTTTACCAGAAGAAGCAGCACATTACTTCAACCCAGCTCTATAGCATCTGTATAGATTGGGCACTTCAGCTGAAGCTGATTCAATCAACTATTAGATAAAAGCACCCACTAAAGTGCCTGATCTATGCAGACGTCAGGTGAGCCAGATCCAACTAATGTGCTGCCTTTTCTGGGCATGTGTTGAGCTTGGCATGAGAGCATGTCGAGTTTAAAGTAAAACACTGGTTTTTTTATTTTTTAACATCTGCAAGCTGCCTAAAATGTGAGAAATAGGGTACGAGCAGTTTCTGCCAGTTAAGGCAAAAGTGAAAGTAAAATCTGCAGGGAACAGAACAATGAGCGAGCTTTGCTCCGTAACTGCCGAGTTATTTACTACAAATAAAGGGGTTTTTCTTCATTCTGCATTTCAAGAACAAGGGACATATTATATTTCAGGGTGTGTTGTATGCAAGAACTTATAGTAATAAAAGACCCAATAATCTGAGCTTTTTCATATATTATAGTACTAGACGAAACTTAAAATGTATTAAAAATACAAAGGCACATGGGGAGATTCTGGACTCTGCGTCCCAAGAGCTGTGGTACAGAACGTGTAACCAACATGTAGAGGTACTTTGGGAACCAAAATAAATTGTAGTGCATATTAGAGCAGACCAGAAACTGCTCTAACTTACGACGACCTCCTCAAAGCTGCTTTATACTGTGCCACAGTCCAGACTGCTCCAAGCTCTCCCACTCCTGTTCCGTGGTTTCCCAGACTAGGATAGCATTCATGGAGTCTGCAGGAAATAGAAAATTTCTACAGTGATAATTATATCAGATCTACACTGCTGCTATGGCACATGTCTACACATGCAATTAACGCACAGAAAATTCAGTTACATTAAACTTGTAGACAAATACAGTCACATTAAAAGCACATTTGCTCCTGAGAGTCTGCTCCTGTTCTGCTTTGGCCCCCTGCAGCATCCAGGGACAGCTCCAGGTTCCCTGGTTCCAGTCCTGGGCTGGCAGAGGGCATGGGGGCTGATCCCAGTCTCTGCAAAGTGGGGGAGAGCTGTCCTGGCTCCCAGGCAGCTGCTTCCCAGCCCCATGGCAATTGGGACCTATCCTAATCTCCACATGACTGAGAGGCAGCTGCCAGGCATTGGGGACATCTCTCCTAGCCAAATGGAGATTGGACATATCCTGATCTGCAAGCAACTGGGTGGCAGCATCCCACCGAGCTGAGACAGCTCTCCCTGCCCCCTGTGGCCCCGTGCTGCTTAGGCTGACTTGGAGTAATTTGCTCCCAGTCAGCATCTACATATGTGCTTCAGTGCATTAGTTTAATGCACTGATTTCTAGTACCTGTATCTACAGGTACTAGAAAATGGTGCAATAGACTAATCTACTGCACTGTAATTGCTGTGCATGTGTAGACGGTGATGCTTTACTGTGCATTTGATTAGTTTAATGTGCAGTAAAGCATCTCGTGTAGACATACTCATGTTGGAGGAATTCCATCTGGCTAAATTGTAGCCCCTGTTCAGCATCTACTGAAGCCAATGATCAGGGCATAGGACAGACTTAGGCAGATTACTACTGTATCTGATCCTGCACCCACTCCAGGGGCAATGCTCACTGAGGTCAGGGGTACAACATGCAAACCTATGTTTCTGAAACTTATGTGGTTGCTTTCCCACAGACAGGGTTTCTAGGATTTCTTCCTCTCTCTAGTAGTCAGTTTTGAGAGGATGTTATTGTATGCACTTCAGCAAAATAGCATCTAATCTCACTCGTGCAAAATTTCTCAGCAACAGCCTGAGAGCAGCAACCGCAGGTTCTGCAAGTCCTCTGGACATGCTATTCAGAGAGGATAAGTAGTGATGTCACAGAGGGGTTGGAGCTCATTAAACTGCTTAAATCTTAGCAGATGTTCATTGTAGTTATTTTTCAGGCATTCCCACTAAAGTTACTCAGCCTTACCTCAGATTTTATGAGAGCAGGATTGGCTCTTAGCTTCTTTCCCTTCCTTTCTTGACCCATATCCTAACAAAGAAAATCAGTGAAGATTAAATAGCTAACTTTGATAATTTTTACACTGCCCTTAACAATATTTCACCATCTTTCTGATTCTATATTTAGATAAACCTACACAAAAATAACAGAAAAATGACATGTTAGGGACTTTAATGGTAGCCTCCATCTACAAACTTGCACCTAGAGGTGCACCAAGAGGTGAACATTTGGCTATGTATTAAGGAGGGATGTTAATGGAAAATCTTTTGCAACCTGAACTACTGTTTCTACAAGGCAACAAGCTATCATGATAATATTCTCTATAGACTTCATGACAGGATTTACTGTTCCCATTAGCAGGTTGCTCTGTGTGTCTCCTCTGTCACTTCTGATAGAGATCTTGTAGAATTTGGGTCATTTATGAAACTGGATAATACACAGAATGATTGGATCAGTGTCTAAATTAGACAGGCCACTTAGTAGTATGCTGGAAAGAATCCCATTAAACATAGAAAGGGCATGTCTACTGGGGAATAAGTGTCACAGTATACACATGCAGATGCTTACTGCACAGTAAATTGTTCTTTTTGCAACTTAATTTGCTCCCTATAAATACAAGTAGCAAATTAACTCCTGAGAATTATTGCACAGTAACGCATGTATAGACACTCATCTAGAGCAAATTTGCTCCTGGTCAGCCCCACCACCAGGGGGGCTACCCAGGGCCATGGGGCTGAGAGCTTGTCCATCCCTAAGGTTGGGTAAGCTCCATGCCTGCCCCAGCCCCTGGCCTTTAAAAGCCTGTGGGGACACTGGGAACCTGGGCTATCTGCAGACAGCCTCTAGCCGCAGAGTCACCAGGCCAGCCACAGCAGCCTGTCTGCACTCCAGCACTGGTCTCTGGCACCGTGTCACTGCATGCCTGCCAGGCCCACGTCACTGTGCTGTGCTGGGTGCTTCAGGCACCTGCCAGGCCTGGCAGTGCGCTGGCCCACGTGTAGCTAGCCTCTGACCACCAGGTTATCTGGCTACTGCAGGGGTCTGATGCAGGGCAAGCGGGGTACGAGCCAACTGCTGCCATGCGCAGCAAATCTGCTCCCAAATCCCTGCACATGTAGACACCTGCCCAGGATGAGTTTACTCTGGAGTAAATTACTCTGAAGTAAATCCAACCAGGAGCATTTGTACATGTAGATGTGCCCACTGCTGCAGAAAGGAGAAGCAATATGCCATGTTTGAATGACTCCAAACAGAATGGAAAAAAGGATCCCACAAAACATATCAAAAACTTTCCAGATTAAGTCAGCTGAAATATATTCAAAGAGACAGATTGCTAAAATAAACATATCCAGGAGGGGGAAAGGGTTATCTCATTATCTCATCTTGTTATTATGATTATTATTAATATGATAAAATCACCACTGAGAGTAAGATCAGTCGAACATTAAACTATGTCTTGCTAAGAAGAACTTGTAAGGTGATTATGTGTAAGTGAATACCTGATGCAGGATATGTCAACCTCTCCTGTCTTAACACAACAAGAGAAAAAGGGAAGGGAAGAGAAAATGAGAGAAAAAGAGAGAGGGTGCACAGAACAGTGTGTACACTTTTTTCTGGATCAGTCGTGAGAATGAGCACATATTCCTGTGATTTGTTTGGTTTTTTTTTTTACTTTGGATTAGGTTTAGACACATTTTAATGGTTAATGGGCTTATTTTAACCTCTACTTGATTTCTTTGAATGCCTGTATTTCCATATGAATGTCTGAATTTAACCATTATCTGCTCACATTAGCATTATTGTTTTAGAGATATTCCTTAATTAAACTTGGTAAATCAATTAAAACCTATGGGGAATACTTCCTAGGGGAAAGATTAGGGATTTATTTCTCTGAAATAAACAAAACGTTAAGGGTAAAAAGATGTTCCAAAATTATTCCCAAAGACTATCCCTTATTCTCCCATCAAATTCATATGCATCTAAGGTTTAAGCTGCTATCACTGTAGTTCACTTCACTAGTGCATAGTATTAATAACACCAAGGTTACAAGTTTGAGCCTAGTTGGACTAGGCAGAACTTTTGAGCTCCTTCCAGCCTTACTTCTTTATGAAACGTCTCTATGAAATCAGCAGATGTAGTCTCTGGGAGGCTGGATTTGCTATACGTGTAGAGCAAGAGTTTAAAAAATTGTTCTAAATGTATCCTCCTGTCTCTTGGAGACCCAAAACAGCAAATTGCATGTAGAGTGAAAGATCCCAATTATGCATACTGTTGCACAGAAGCGTGGAAGCTGACAGCATCAGCAGAAGCAGATAGAGACAGCAGTGGTATAGAAGATAAATTAGTAAAGGCAATACAGGAAAAGAAAATAACCTTTAATAGTCTATAATAAATGACACACCAGTAAATCAGAGATGTATGTGAAGAAAAGCTCTTCTGACTCAGATGTAAACACGCACAAACACTGCTGCTAGACTCCATCTAAAAATACAGCACGAACTCCTCTATTCCAGTATATGTCTATGTTCTAGAATAATGCTCATGTCATAAATCTGCAAGTTACCAAATATTCAGTACACAGTTATAGTCAATCCACCATTCCCACATGACAGTGAAAGGAACAGAATTTATTTTATAATAGATACCTTTCATGCTCAGGAACAAGTTAGTTAATACATAATGGACAAAGAGTCCACCCAAGTCTATATATAAATTCCCAATTATTTGCACCCCATTGCCTCAAGTTTCACATCTAGTGGATCAACTTCAGGTTATGTGGGGGAATCCCTCAACACTCCTGCTTGTTATTAAAATTTTATAGGAATCATTGAAAATTTCCACTGAGTTCACATATGCCTAAAGCACAGGGATTTGAATGGATCAATATTTGAGCCTTTTTATCAGACAGTCATTAACTAACTATATACACTGTGTACCTATGGAGACCAAAATCTTCATTGTTTTAATTTAAACCTATGCTAAAGATTCAAGCTTAGTCTCAATCTTAAAACCTATTTTTTCCTTTGCATCCTTAATGGTGTTTTAGATGTGTAATACGTGTTCACAATGACTCGGGGCTAATCTTTAGTTCCTCACAGCATGAACACAATGTTCCTCGGGGCATCCCTTGATAAAATACCTGATTTAAAGGAGGGTACTCAGCCTTTGACCAGCCATATCATTTGATCTGTGCGGCTTCCCAGAGGTCTGGAAATTTAGCAGTAAGGGACTGGTGACAGCATTAATTGCCACAGCTTCCAAAAGAACAGGACTGCATTCAGAGACGCTGGGCCCAAATTACTTTTATATTTTCTAAGGCCATCATTGTTTGTTATATCAATAATCTGTCCTAACCTTGGCTGTCATTAGAAAAGCAAGGAGAATACAGTCACTTAATGATTAATGCTACAGCTGATACTTGCAATAAAATTTCAGCGGCTTGCACTTAAACAGCCTGCTGAGTACAGTCTTTACACTCACTGACTTCACAATAGCAGGATCCTCTACATGTGAACTGCATTCAGTGACAATGGGATTTGGATGATTGTGCTATCTGCACATTTAGAAGAAGAGTTTTTCTGTGCATAGATCCACTTGCATGGGTTTTCCCTGCCACACATGCTACATCCACCGCATATATCAAAAGTTGTTCAAAAGTCACAAACCGGGACTAGGGACCTCCAGCATGCGTAGAATAATGGGACTTTTGTCCTCACCATCATTCTAAAATGCTACAGTTTTCTCAACATTAACTCCCCTAGTATGCTCCTCCAGTGTAAGGCATGACTAAACTGTGGCACTCACTAACCCAGAGGCCTGAAATTATATCCAGCTCAATAAAACCACTTTGAGCTGACTATTGAGAGGGAGTTACACTGAATAACTTCCATCTGGCACAGCCACCCTTTGGGGCCCATGAAGCCCATGACCACAAGCACCAGATACAAAAACAACATGGAAAACCGAATTCTGAAACCTGGAGACTGAGGAAAGGTAGTGAACAATCCCATCTTCAACTCTATGCCATACATGTTCTTGTGCTAGCCTCATCGTGATTGTATTTGAATGCCTTCCAAAAATACATTACCAAAAGTGCATTAAACAACATGACTAATATGTCACGTGCCATTCATTCTCCTACTCATCTTCTTCTTGGGAGGCAAATCACATGTACGGGCTAGTGTTTGGTTTTGGTAGGGTTTTCTTGGCAGTTCTTTTTTTTTAAATGCTGGAGACAGCTCAAAGATACACCCTTACACTTGGAGCAGGAGTGTTAGTAAGGAACCCAGGAGGTCTTTCCGCTTGAGACTGACATGGCCAATGTTGAGGGTGTACTTCCACCCAGTGGAGAAGGCATTATGGTTGCATGCTCCTTAAAGTGCTGTCATCTACTCACCGGTACTGTCTGCCTCATCTGAATTCAGCTGTTCCTCATCCACGGACTTGACTTTGTGTTAGCAGGACAGTCCTATGAGATTAAGAATAAGAAGAGCTGTGTAGCATGAGTGCGATGTTGGCACTTGAATCTACATTGTATTACACATTCATCAAGTGGCAAAATGTAGTTGTGAAACAGGGCTAAAAGGGGTACTGGTTCTCGGGAACTAGGAATCTCCAAGTGAGGGACATAGTAGTGAAAGTGCATTTTCCCATCACTACCCTTTGGGTGCATCTATCCAGACCTTGCCACTTCTCTCAGTTAGGATAGCAACAGCACTGCATGCTGCAGAGAGAATATGGAGGATGAGAATGATGCCTGCTCACCATCAGCTGACAGCCAGAACCCATCCATCCGAATTCCTAAGGCTGTTTCTTTCCCATGTCCTGACCTGAATACCCGACTGTACTAGGTCAGGAATATTGGCTTCAAGTAGGTGAGCTTGACGTTGGCATCTTGGGAACTTCTCTATGAACTGGCTGAGAAATTAGAAGTTTGACATTAGACAATAATTGCAGAGAACTAACATATCCAGGGTGGGTTTCTATAGCATTGGGCTCTGCATCACATGTATGAAGGAAAAAGGGGAGGCACAATGGCTATTTCACTCATGAGTATCATCAGCAGCAGCCCTTTTAAGAAAGCCATAGTGGTCTGTTAATGAGCATAACATCCATGTTAGCTCGATTCTTTTTTCTATTGTTAGACGAAGGAATCTGAACTTAGATGGTCCAGAGTGGGATGCCATATGTGGATAAGAGTCTATTAATTACAGGAGTCAAAGGCACTAGTGGACAGGAGTATGCAGCGCATTTTTTTGGTTTTAAACCTGGAGTGGTATTGGGGTGAGTGGTAAACCACCTCACAGGTCTAGCTAATAGCTAGTCAGCCCCAAAGTATGCAGCTCCAGCTATTTCAGGAGTGGGGCTAACATGGGCATGAGACAAGAATTTGGCCCTTTATAGGGGGAGAGTTTTCACCACTGTTCTTACATGCCATGAGAGCCATGGGGGAGCTTGGAGATAGTAAAGTTAGAAGTGGAAATAATGTAGCCCAAAAGGCAATAATTTAAATGCATTTTTGTTTTAAATGTCTTTTTTTTTTGGACACTGAGCTGTAATTTGCACATTTTTGTGCCTCCAGGAGCTGTTTGCCCTACAGAGAGACCCCATCTTCTGCAGCTTGCTGATTTCACTAACTTAGTCTCTCCCAAATTCCAACACATTGTGCCAAATTCAGAGGCCATGTGCAGGGGCGAGGGACTAAGTCCACTAAGACACTGGCAGAGATTAGCTATGGGCAACAAAATCTGAGAACTAAAAAAGGGAGCACTGCATCACTGAGTGGTGAATGGAACAAAAGGATTATCCTGAATGCACACTCAAAATAGAAAATAATTTTAGCAATGTTGCTCAACCGTGGGGCTTTTCTTCAGCACTGCTCTGTGTAGGAAAAACTAAAGTCAGATCACTTTTCTTCCATTTATCTTTCAGAATTTTATTTTCTTTTAGCGCAAAGTTGACCAATTAAATTTAGGTATCACCAACAATGACGAGCATGATTTACTTACTAGCAAGTTACTGCTAGCATTGTGAACGATGCCTTTTTTCTTGGAAGGATTGCTCAGTCACATAGCCTTCTCCTGCTACCTAGGGGTCAGTCTAGTCTCTCTCAGGGACTGACTGTTATACACAAAAGAATTAAACTTTTTACTATGATAGAGGGGGGTTGGTTGGTTGTTTTTAACTGTTTTTTTTCTTTTTGCATATTCTTAAAGAGTGTATTAAGAGCAGGATCACGTACTCATGAGGCCTCTCCACCTCCACCCCATCTGGTCTGACAAGAACAGAGACTGCTCTGTCGGGCAGGTCAAGCCCTGCTGCGAAATCTGCGATGGTCCAGAGCTCTGAATCAAAAGGGGCTCTGCCAGGGAGGCTCGGCTTTTCATTTATTTGCTCTTCACTCCTCCTCCAGGCCAAAAAAGGGGTGTGTAAGCAAAAGCTGATGAGCACTGCCTCAAAGAGACGCCTAATCCCTGAGAATGTCCCATGCACAGTAAAGCAGCCAAGACCTTTCATAGCTACTGTATCTAGCTGAGATATTTATAGCGCTCCAATCACTGTGCTTTCTAGGCACTGATCTACATTTAAGCTCACCACCTGTTCACTGCTCCAGTGAGAGCCTGCTACCGGTGGTTGGGAAACTACATGTCTGAACAGGGAGGCTCTCTTTTCTTTTGCCTCACTGCCTATACCCCAGCTTGGATGCATCCTTGGGGCCTATCAGCTATTGCTGGAGCCTTCTCCCACTCCTGAATGGATTAAAGCAAACTATCTAATCTTGCAATAATTTCTATCAGCTCCCAACTTTGTTACAACCTCTTTATCAAAGTGTAGTAAAACTAGGTGGCACATCCACACGTGCAGGCACGTGCGCTTGCAGCAGCTCAAATAGAAGCAGCATAAATTTGAACCAGGGCTTTTTGTCTCAGCACACATGCCCAGACACTCACTTTGCTATGGGGCAAATTGGGCTACTTGGGGCAAAATAACCCTGCCCAGCTCCTCCAGGCTCTGTAGCCAGGGGGAGCTAGATCCCAGAGCCAGCACCTGTGCTGACCCCAGCATTTTAAAAACCTGCCCTGTGCTGGCCCCAGCAGTATAAAAAGCTGACTTGGGCTACAGCTCTCAGGAGCTTCTGGGGCCCAGCCAACTGGTACCTGGGGACACTACCCCTTGTGCCACCTGGACTGCTGAAGCAGCCCTGAGAGTGCCCTGCACCCTCTACCCACTGCAGGAGTCTGGCAGTGGGGATGCTGCCTACCAAACCTGGATGGGGACTGCATGGACATTAGAGGCATCTGCACCTCTGAACCAGCTGCCAGTGGGCAGTGGCTGCACAGTTGGCATTTGTGCAACACTACTGCCATGTGTGCCACTGCCCAGCCATCTGGGCAGCTATCGCCCAGAAGATGTTCTCAGTGTGGTGACCTGATTTGAACTGTCAAAGCATTTCCTCCTAGCCCCAAGTGGCAAGGAGGTCAACCACCTCCAACTGGGTCCTGGGTGCTAGCTCGGAGCAGGCTTCTGTGCCTCGGTCCTGCCACCTGCCTCATTAGCAGGAATTCTGGTGCTCCCTATTGAAAAACTGTGAAGTCCCTGATAAAAAAAAAATCTCAGTCACTTTTTAAAACACCTGCAAATCCATGTTCTTCCACAATTAAAACAAAAGAGAGAGAGAGAGAGATCCAAGCAGTTGAGCAATATTTTATTGATATATTTACAATGTTAAAGCAATTTTGAAGCTTACCAGTGCCTATATCATCATAATAAATTAAAATCTAAATATCTATACAGTTTGGCATTTACTTTTCACTTTTTTGTCATAGAAAAATCAGAGTTGCCTGTTTCCCCATCAGACCGGGTGGCTTCTGTGCACAGAGGACCTGGCCCGGAGCAGCAGGCAGTCCCCACACGCAGCACAGGATCCTGGGTGACAGCCCAGAGGTCCCCAAAAGTGCAAGGCCTTGTGCGGCACTACGCTGAACCAGGCTGCACCCACACAGTGTTTAGAGGCAGCGCAGGCACGAGGCCGGGGACAAGACGCACCACCCCTCTATGCCACATGGAGGGCCTGTGCCACGAGGCCCCAAGCACTACTGCCACTGCCAGGAAGCTGCAGGCGATACAAGAGGCTAGATCTGGGCAGGAGAGCAAGCGGGGGGCTGGAGCCAGGTGGGGGAGCGAGCTGGGGGCTGGAACCAGGCGGGGCGGCTGGCAGAGGACTGGGGCCATGTGGGGGATGGGAAGGGAACCCACCCCTCCCAAGCTGCCCCTCTATTGTCCCCCGCACACTCAGTAGTCCCACCCCTCTTCCAGCCCTACCCCATCCCCTATTTACCTGGCATGGAGCCCAGGTCCCAGTCATTGCAGCCTGCAGCACTGCCTGCCCTGCACGGCAGGCAGCTTGCTTCAGCACTGGGGAAAGGGCCAGCCGTAGAGACGCCAGAGTGTCTGGCTGGCTACCAGATCAACTCTGTGGAAGACCCGCTTTTTTCCCCCAGGGTACTTTTTGGTACCTGGATATCCAGGTATCAAATTTTGCCCCCACACTGCAAAATATACAGTGCAGAGAAGGTTTTTTTGGTTCCCAACGTGTATCTTGCTGTGTCTCAAAGGGGTTTGAGATGCTGCAAAAGGCATGTGCACGCTCATCTGGACATGCCCAGGGAGTGCACAGGACAAGGCATGTATATTTGTTGCAAGCATTTTGTTTGATTGCCCATGTTATCCACATGTGCAACAATTTTCTTGGCCTTTAGGAACAGAACATTGTATTTGCTCTCTAGTGACTCAGTATAACTCTTGGCAGTTCTTGGGATGTTTCATATACATCCGGGGGAATATCCTGTACAAGTCTGTATACAGGGCATGTGTCTGATGAATAGAGATTAAACCCTCAGCTTTTCTCCCAAGGGACAATAGATCCTGAAGCAAAACAGTGAGCGAGATTTTCACGATTCTAACCAGCCCAGGAAAGCTTGATATGTCATTTGTAGCACTGACTTAGTCCAGCCTTAAGAAAATGTCATGTAGCTCATTAATAAGATCTAACCAACCAGCTTTAATTTAGAAAAATCTCCAAGACTGGGGACTAATATTATTCTCTACAGTTTTCCAAGCAACATTTCATTCATGATCAATTCTGCTTTCATGTAGTTGACTCATTCATAGTTGTAACCATTTGAATGACTTGACTGTAGATTGACTGTCAAAAGTCTTCCATTGGAGGAGCTAATAATGAAATTCATCCATCCTAAAGCACAGTGAATACAGTGGATAAGGATTTATAATGGGAAGGGCAGGGAATCATTCTTTCTTAAATTAAATTGAAACCAGTAAGCCAGAAAAAAATCTGGTGTCACTTACTCCTGTGTAACCCACATGAAGTCAGGGGGTATTCACTGGGATAAAATCTGGATAAAGAGACAACCTTTATCCTGTTATATCCACAAAACTCTGAACGACTTCAATGAAAGTTGTTCCCACATAACACAGAACATAAATTAAAACAAAGTTAAGATACCATCTTCTGTTAACCTCCACACCAGGTGAACAGATATAAATGCAAGCAGACTTTGCCTCCCGCAACCTTTATGTTCCACCTCTGAATTTCCACTTTCTCAGGAATAACAGATGATCTGTCAGAGAATTCACTGTTCACCCTAATTCATGAGATGAATTAGTGCAAGAACCAAGATGTGGATCACAAGGCACAAAACTATGTTGAACTTGTTACAGAGCTATAGAAACATAGATCTGTCCTTAACAAAACTCTATAGAAAGCTATTGAGTCTCTCTCTCTCTTTTTCAACTTATATTTTTTCCTAGTATAATGGAAATATACTATGACTGAGATTCTTACCCCATCAGGGTTCAAATTATGCATGGTTATCCATATTACAACATTGTCTCCTGTTGGCCACTGACAGAAACAGTCGATGCTTTCCAAAGTCAGATGCTGGTTCTCGTTACTGTCTCTCTTCGTCATTTAAAAACATGCTTGGAGTTTATTCCCTGGAATGCACAATAGGAGCAGACAATTCTCAAAAGTTAGTATTTTCAGGCACATACACAACCACAGAATCATAGGATTTGAAAGGACCTCAGGGATTATCTGGTCCAAGCCCCTACACAAAAGGAAGGGAATTACATTCCTACACCAGCCCAGACAGACACTGCCTATTCAGCCTTTTCTTGAAAACTTTCTATGAAGGGATTTCAGGAGTTCCCTGTGCACCTTGTTCCACTGTCCTCCTATTCTGAGATTATGGACATTTTCTCTGAAGATTTCAGTTAAATGTGCAGTTTAAACCCATTGCCCCCTGCATGGCCAAAAACCCCACAAACAAACAATATGAATCCCTTTCCTCCTCCTCCTCCTCCCTCACCCCAACAGTTTGTCTTCCTCTTCTCTATGGCAGCCTTTCAATCTTTAAATACTGCTATCACATGTCCCCTGCCCGCTCTGCCCTGCAATCTCCACCTCTACCATGAAACTGGTCTTAAGTCTCTCAACATCTCCTATACAGCTTGAATTCCAAGGCTTTTACCATCTTTCTCAGGCTCCTCTAATTACCCCACCGAAGGGGGGAATCAGGTTAGTTTGACCAGATTTGTTCCTGATAAATCCATGTTAGCCTGTCTCCAGTTCTTCTGGGGACTCACCTGTCATCCATGACTTCACAAAAATTGTTGCCTGTGGCTTCAAGATTTGTTCTGATGATGATAATTGTTATTTAGTGAATCTTCTCTATATTGTTCTCAGCTGTCACTGTCGTTCTTATCACAGAACTACTAGAGTTATATTATGCTATAGCTAGCATAAAAATTACCAAAAGCATAAGCAACTCAGCATATGAAGACATTCCATCTTCATAGTAAATACATTTTCTAAGCTACACATAAAAATATAAATACAAAAAATGTATTAATGCCTCCTGTTACTTTTTTTATACTGATACCAAAAGTATTAGCTAAAGGCTCCATATTGTACTTTTAGCAAACAAATCTATAAAGGCAGCAGCAGCAGCAAGAATTCATAAAATGATTGATTATAAAACCATTAGACAGGTCAGTCCTCCTGACTTGAGTAGATAGTGTTCTGCTCTGATACTTGGGTTCGAGAGCAATTATTGATAGCTGAATGCTGGTAAATCACCCCTGCATACCCTGCCCATAAAAGGAAATGCAGTGTAGCCCATGCTTGGGAAGGCCAGGGGTTAATGTGTGACATACAGGTAGATAGCATTGCAGGTACATGTTGAATGGAACAATTGTCTCACTTGGGAACCAATTCAATACCCTCTGAACATAACTGGAAACTTCCCATTGATTTCAACAAGAGTTGGATCAGGCCAGCTCTATCTAATCAATATTTTAAATGGGGAGGTTATGTTATCCCTTATTTCATCCGCTCTCCTTTGCTTTCATTTTTTTTAAAATAGGGGTAGAATGGAGTCATACCCCAATATCGCCAACCAATCCCTCCAGGCAACACTTGCTCAAATATCAGATAAACCCCAGGACATCTAGGAGCTATGTAGAAATACCTGTAAAACAATAACAAGAGTGCAACATGGAATCAGAAAAGGGAAATGGCAGGATCTTACCCCTGCGCCTTCCCTCCTACCCCCCCCCACCCCACCCCAGGTGGAGTCTTTTCTTTGACTGAGGGACTGGAGAATAATCAAAAGGCTACCAAAAGGGGGATCTAAGAGTAACACAGAACAAGGTAACATGGTACAGTTATTCTGAAAGATTAGCCAACAGGACCAACAACGGCTTGTGTGCCACTCCGCATGGCTCACAAGGAGCCGAGATGCTGAGCTTATTGGTTCTGACAGACACTCTATGATCTGTGTCAGTGTAAGGATTGAGCTGCTTGTCTACGAAGGCAGGGCAAAAGGAAAATGCAATGATCATTAACAGCTGTGGCAGCTGATCTTTAGTCACAGACACTAAGCTTTACCTTCACCCTGAACAACAGAGCTGTGGCAGGACATAGGACAAATGGTGTCTGCCTGAATACTATGCAATTTCTAGAAGGTGCATCCCTGTCAACATGACGCATTTTGCTTTTCCCCTTGGTTTTTCTCTGCTGCCATCTCTTGTGTTTTATATGCAAGTGGGCAACATGAAATTCAAAGATTTGTAATTATGCAGAGCAAATAATTCAGAGCGAAAAAGAAAACCCAGGATTATGAATATCAAACTGCAAGCTTTGTAGCCCTACAAATTTCTCCTTCTTTCTGTTAAGCCATGATGTAATTGTTAGATGAAGCAGTTATACAGCCTTTGGCAAAGCAATGGGTACTTAATGTTTCTGGCTGACTACTCACTACCTAATAAAAGGTCAGCATACAACATATTTGCTAAGCAACCCCCTGTCATAAAAAAGACGGTTGATATGGTTATTTATCAAGCCCTATCAAGAGCTCTGGAACGGAGCCCAAGACATAAATATCACTATTGTCCTCCAGATGATGAAAGGTAAGTTGTAAGTACTTATTTTGTAAACTTGTGTTCCAGGAGAAAATATAAATAGTTGAGATTTCTCAGTCCAGAATCATCATCCCCAGGGAATCTGTGAAAAGATGCACACAACAGACAATAATGGTTATGTGTAACAGTGGGGAGAGTGTGGAAAACAGCCCCCATATCATGCACAATTTAAATCAGAAGAATTCTACCAATGAACTCAAGTGTAAAAGATACTGTAGAATAGCCTTGCTGCTCAAATGAGTAGGTGTGGCTTGCTAGTCAGACCATCACCACCAATGCAACAATACCATTCTGGATCTAGCAACTTTTTAGAATTCCAAGCAAGAAAATATAATCAAAGGAAGCACACATATTAAGGATCCTTTACTGGTTTACTATGTATAAAACTAATTAAACTATCTAGTGAGATTTATGATGATTTTAGAAGATCTACCTAGGGACATCTGGCAACTTCTTGAGGTTTATCTGGTGGATTTCTGCTTTTGGACATTAACAACTCTATATAAGGCTAATAGGGAAGGAGGTATGTTTGTATCAGGTTCTCCAGTGCTACATGAATGGCAAGGCTTCCTACAGTGTAGGAAGTGGGGAATATCTGCAAAGATAACAGTGAGAAACTGTACAGAAATTACTGAAGTCCCTGCAACAACAGCACAGACTACTGAGCAGTGCAGAAGCTGCTTCTGGACTGTACGTGTGTTTATATGTGTAATTTCTGCAAGAACCAATTAAGATCCTCTTGATGACTCTCAGCCTGCCAGTCCATCTGTTGTGTGCAGTAGTTGTCCTCTACACAATGGGTGTCTTGCTTCTGGCCCTATAAATTTTCATTTATTGAGTACTTCTTGGTTGTTGTTACCCCTTTTACTGTAGCCATGATGGCCTTCTGGTCATTTTGCCAAGCAGTGTTATACTCTGTTCATTTTTGGTAAGTGTTCAGTGTTTCCTTAACTTTGCGCTGACATCTCTTCCAAGCCTACCTGTTGGGACAAAAGGCAATCTCAGGTAGGTTTCCATGATTGTACCTGTGGTGATTGTGCCTAGAGGGTGATGTTTTGACGGTACCAGAGCCTGCTATTTACTGCTGTCATGCTATCTGAGTAGCTCCTTGTGGTAATAAACAACTTACCTTAGGCCGCACTTAGCATCTGGATAATTAACTCTGTCTCTCTAGAATTAGGAAAAATATGTCATAGGGAATAAAACCCATTTTCTTTCCATTAAAAACTTCCATCACTTAAGTCTAACTAATGACAAGTATTGTTTGCACTGGTGTGTAGACAGCTACATGGATTGTACACAAAATAAGTTTTTTAAAAACACCTGCTGCTGCTGTCCATTTCAGTAATTGGGGTCTGAAACATACTACCCATTGACCCCTATCAAAGCATTATTTAACAGTAAATGTGGCCTGCTGCTTTTAATTGTGTAGGATTAGCAGACAGGTTGTGCTCTTCCTGAATACTGTATATTTGTTTTGTCTTTCTGTTTTATTTGCTGCACTCAAGCTAGGTACAGACATTCAAGGGCATTAGGGGAGGTTAAATTGATTCAAAATGGCTGCCCAATATAGGCAGTCCTCTGACTTACGACACAAATGGTTCCTAAAAACCGCATCGTTAGTTAAAACGTCGTAACTCAAAACCAATTTCCCCATAGGAATAATACAATAAATGTGGGATTGAATCCTGAACCAAGGCCCAATACCCTCTTTTCACCAAAAATAACCCATAATTTTTTACTCAATTATAGATCAGTACCTTAAATGTAAGACGAGCTACATTAATGTATTTATATTGTAAATAGCAATCACATTGATTTGGAAGGACTTCTTTGAGGTGACTTCACTGGACTTTTTGAAGGGCTCTTGGCTGGAGTCTTCTCAGGAGTCTTGGCTGCAGGTTTTTCTGGAGTCTTGTCTGCTTTGTTAAAGAAAGTGTCCAAGGAAGTTGGGACAGATGTTCTCCAAGGAGCTGGGCAACACAGCGAACTTGTTTGCTGGTATGATGTGGCATCAGATCAAGCATTGTAAAGTAAAAACTGACATCAGAAAGTCGAAACGGGGTGTCAATTTATAAATGCTGTAAGTGCCATGTGTTGTAACTTGAAACATCTTAAGTTGAGGACTGCCTGTATTA
>JAGPOW010000261.1:163517929-163546650 GCA_030014935.1 Caiman crocodilus | reverse complement strand
ACAGAAGCATGGGGCCGGGGGGGGGGGGGGTCTCCCCAGTGCACTCAGAAGCAGACCCAGAACTGGACCAGAAGCACTTCCAGTCCACTTCCGGGTCTGCTGGGGAGGACATGGGCCCCCCCACAAACCCCAGCTCAGTGACTGGTGCTTCCTGGGTCTGGTGGGGGCACCCGGGGTCCCCCCGTGGCCAATCGCCAAGCTGGGAGGGTGAAAGGGGCCTCCCAGCGCACTCCCCAGTGGACCCAATCCACTTCCGGGCCCCCCCCGCACTCCTGTGGGATGTACCATGCGCCCCAGCATCGCAGCATTCACAAGCCCCACTTGGTACCTCAAGGTATGCAGAAAAACATTTAAAGCTGTGTCTATGGCCAAATCTCCGATTCTCCAAATCAGCATCTAGTCTTCAGATTCAGCCAAATCGAATCACTGTCCCTGATTCAGGCCAAATCCAAATAGAATAGGGCCTGCTTCACACACCCCTACTGCCTTTTCTGAGAGTTTTCCTGGAAGAAGCAGCTTCATTCCCACCAAGACCTGTGCACTCCAGCCAATCTGATGGGAAGCAGACAAATCAGCACACCCACCAGCTCCCCTGACTAGCACTACCTACTTCCTAACCAAAAGTACCTCCCCTTTGGCTTCCCTGGCAACCTGATGCAAGTAATTTTGCACTGACATAATTTCCCCTCCCCATGTTATGCATTCTTTGCATTTGGGGCCTCCATGCATTCATACATGGATATGCATGTTACCTACAGCCACCACCACCAGGCAGTGCTCTCTTCAGTAATTCAGCAGTCCAGCCCCAGTGTTGCACAGAAAAGAAGATGAGTAAAAGGAAAGGACAGACATTCTATTTATGCCCTCTTCTTCCTTTTCGACAGAAGACAAAATTTTGCCTAGAGTGATCTCGCTACATGCATAAGCTTGTAAATTCAAATCAGTCATTGAAACAGTAGCCCAAGTACAAAACAGAATTACTTTTGCTGTGGAAAAGAAAAATACTTGCAGATCAGGAAATGGTATTTGTGATGTATCATTTGGGCAGTGCCTTTGAGATATATTTCAACTTACTCTATTTAGCTTATTACATTTAAATGAATGTGTTTTATATAAGCTTTGAATGAATGCTTTTTATTATTTTAGCTTTTAATAAACTGATATAATAACGTCAACTAATGGCATACTCCTTGCTTGTTTGTTGATCACTTCTTTTTCCTATTATGTGTGTTCTATGAGGTCATATTAGCTATAGCAAAATGGGTCATAATTCCATATGCTTATTTACTATGTGTGTGTTAGACCTTTTTGTGCTATTTTTTACTTGTTATCCATCATTATATGTATTTATCTTCCAGTAACATATGGAGAAGTGGGATGGGATATATATATATGGAGTCAACAGATGGTGAGACTCTGTGTGATTAATATGTTCTCCTAACTTTTTATTGTCTTTTTTTTCTTATGTGCTCTACTTCCAAAGCATCATTATTTTTTGCAGCCCAGTTCTTATTACTCCCATATGCTGTTAAACAGAATAAAAGAGATGCAGGCACATTTTTTCTATTTCTCTTTATCTGCCTGGTCTTACTACTTTTACCAAAAGTGATTCATAGCTTTTAAGGCGAAAGGGGACATCAAATTTACTGTTTTCTCCAACTGCCATTTTGGCCTGTTTTTGGTACCAAAAGTATCTCACAAGAAAATAAAGCATATTTTTGGTGCCATAGAAGGTACTAAGGTCAATAGAGATGATTCAAACTAGAAAAATAGTAGAAAAGTATGACTTGAGGCTTCTGGAAACTTTGGAAAAAGGCAGAGCTGCTATGCTAGAACTAAAACAGAAATGTAAAACAGCATCTCTGGAGGATAAGCTGACTGAACAAGGACTAGGGCTAGGGCTAGGGCTAGGGCTAGGGCAAGGACTAGGTAAGTCACAGTAAGTCTGAGTCCATCACCAACAAGCTTTAAAAATGATATAAAATTTGTATAAAAATCCCTTGGAATGGAGGATTATGTAGAAATTTGTGCATTAGCTATCTGAACTAACAGTCCAGGATTACAAAGATGTCTAGCCTTGTGGTTGCAAAACTTACTGCGGGGTTCAGTCCACTGAAAGAGTTAATTAAAGAGAACACAGTCCTGATGTACTGTGAAATTCTGGGAAATTTAAACTGGACCTTAGGAAAACTTTCTGTTTGTGAAGGTGATTAAGCACTGAAGTAGATTGTCTAGAGGGGCTGTAGACTCATCATCTTTAAAAGTTTTTAAGAGCTGGTTAGACAAACACTTAGCTGAGATGGTTTAGATAAAAATGATCCTGTCCTGAGCAGGAGATTCAATTGCATGACCTCCCAAGTTCCCTTTCAGTCCTAGTTACCCATGATTCTACGACAGGAAGTTCCAAACATCTTTCGAAGCAGGTATTGACACAGCCCTCTTACAACACTACAATCAGCACTGAAGCCCTGTTGCTCAAGTTTTGCAGATGCTAACAATAACTGAGTATCAGTATACCCAGATTCATAAATAGCCTTTGACTTAATTCCTAGGTATAAAGCATTTTATGTCTTTATTTATAGAAGGACTGTATTAGTCAAAATGGACCGGAAATCATTCATAACAATTGCCAAAACGAATTCTGGCAAACACCCTCCCATCTCCAAAAATAGCAGAAAAAATCATTCCTGCACAGACATATAATTTGCAAATTAAATACAATCCTGGCAGTGATTCACAGTTGAAGACACACTCTAAAGAATTTGACAAAAGTGCAGTGAAGCAAAGTCCAGAGAGTCTATGTGTACATCTCAATCTGATAAAAAACTGCCCAGTCTCAGACTCACTGTGATTTTTGAAGGTACTGCTGAGGAAGAGAAAATGCACAAAGTGTTATGACTATTAGCATGACTGTTAGCAAAGCACGGCCAAAGCAGCATATTCCTAGCATCTGTTATCATGTAAGGGGGAGCAGAATACTAGATCAGTTTTACCACAAAGTACCAGGGTGGCCATTCATAGGCTGCTAAATAATGTGTTTTAAATGACCTTCATTTATCCTTAGGAACCAAAAAAAATCTAAGTGTAAGGTCGGACAGTTTTTGCTGTCCTCAAATGAAAAGTTGAGAAAGCTGTTCTGACACACAAGCCAAAAATACTGAATGAGCTAAGCAAATACTTAATGAGTGGATATGGGCAGCATGGGAAAAACTGGGCCCTTCAAGCAAAGTAGATTTGTTTACATTGCCTGGAAAAAGTCTGAACAGGTGATCTTGCATATTAAACCTGCTTTTACTAGACATGGCATACCTAACATCATAATGTTTGACCGGGTGCCACAATTCATTAAGCAAGGGTTGAAGCAATTTGCTATAAAGCAGTGCATCACATGACAAGCCATATCATTATATAGCATTATATAGCAGGCATGCTCAATCCCCAGCCAATGGGCAAGATCCAGCCTGCAGAGCTGCATCATCCAATCCACAAGGCTCCCAAGTGGTCCAGAAATTTGGTGGAGGAGAAGCAGTGGCACTGTTAACTGTCACTCCCCTGCTGACCACATTTCTGGACCCTTATGGAAACCTGTGGGCTAGATAATATGGCCCTGCACACTAGGTCACACCAGCACGCAGTCAGAACCAGTAGGTGGGTGGCATACAACTGGATCAGGTGGATGGACAGTGTTAGGATGGATCAGGCCAGCACAGGGTCAGACTGGTGGTGAAGGGCTGGTTCAGGGAAACAGGCAGTACAGGATTGCACCAAAGTCTGATCCCAGGCAGGATTCAGCATACAGACCATGGAATTATAGAATCATAGAAAATTAGGGCTGGAAAGGACCTCAAGAGGTCATCTAGTCCAACCCCCCTGCTCAAAGCAGGACCATCTCCAGCTACCTCATCCCAACCAAGGCTTTGTCTAGCTTGGTTTTAAAAACCTACAAGGATAGGGATTCCACAGTCTTTCTGAGTATCCTGCTCCAGTGGTTTACTACCCTCCTAGTGAGAAAATGTTACCTAATATCTAACCTAAACTTCCCTTGCTACAGCTTAAAACCATTGCTCCTTGTTCTGTCATCATCCACCACTGAGAACAGTCTACCTCCATCCTTTCGGAACCACCCTTCGGGTAACTGAAGTCTACTATTCAATCTCCCTTTGGCCTTCTCTTCTTCAGACCACATATGTGCAGTTCCCTCAGCCTCTCCCCATAAGTCATGTGCCCAGCCCCCTAACTATTTTCAGTGCCCCCTGCTGGACTATCTCCAATTTCTCTACATCCTTTCTATAGTGGAGGAGTTCAAAACTGGACATAGTAATCCAGATGTGGCCTCACCAATGCCAAATAGAGAGGAATAATCACTTCCCTCAATCTGCTGGCAACATTTCTACCAGTGCAGCCCACAATGCTGTTAGCCTTTCAAACAAGGGCACACCATTGGCTCATATTCAGCTTCTTGTCCATTGTAACCCCCAGGTCCTTGTCTACAGAGCTGATGCTTAGCCAGTTGGTCCCTAGCCTATACCATTACATGGGATTGTTCCCTCCAAAGTGCAGGACTTTGCACTTCCTATTGAACCTCATAACATTTGTTTTGGTCCAATCATCCAATTTGTCAAGGTCTCTATGAATTCTATCCCTACCCTTCAGTGTTTCTACTACTCCCCCCAGCTTGATGTCACCTGCAAACCTGCTGAGGATACAATCCATCCCATCTTCCAGGTCACTGATGGAGCTATTGAACAAAATTTGCCCCAGGACTGATTCCTGGGGCACTCCACGTGACACCAGCTGCCAACTCAACATTGATCCATACCCTCTGAGCCCAACGTTCCAGCCAGTTTTCTATCCACCTTACAGACCATTCACCCAACTCATACTTCCTTAGCTTGCTTGTGAGAATGTTGCAGGAGACTGTATCAAATGTCAAGGTATATTACATCCACTGGACTCCCCACATCCACAGAGTGGGTCATCTTATCATAGAAGGCAATCAGGTCAGACATGACTTGCCCTTGATGAATCCTGCTGACTGTTTTTAATCACGTTCTTCTCCTTCAAGTGCTTATAAATAAATTCCTTGAGGACCAGCTCTGTAATTTTTTTCATGGACTGAGGTGAAGATAACCAGTCTGTAGTTCCCTGGATCCTCCTTCTTCCCCTTTCTTAAAGATGGGCATTGTATTTGCTCTTTTGCAATCATCTAGGACCTCTCCTGATCATCATGAGTTTTCAAAGATGATGGCCAGGAGCTCCTTCCTCAATCACATTGGCCAACTCCCTCAACATCCTCAGGTGCACCCATTCAGCCCCATGGACTTGAACATATCCAGCTTTTCTGAATAGCCCCTAACCTGTTCTTTCACCACTGTTAGCTGCTCACCTCTTCCCCAAACTGTGCTGTCACGTGCAGTAGTCTGGAAGACTGACATGAAAAAGGCATTGAATACTGTACTTCAGCTTTTTCTGCATCTTGTGTCACTATATTGCCTCCCCCTTTTAGTAAAGGACCCACACTTTCCCTGATTTTCCTCTGACATACTTGTAGAAACCCTTCTTGTTACCCTTCACCTCCCTTGCTAGCTGCAACTCCAGTTGTGATTTGGACTTCCTGATTTTATCCCTGCATGCCCAAGCATATTCTTATATTCCTCCCTAGTTCTTTGTCCAAGTTCCACTTCTTGTAAGCTTCCTTTTTGTGTTTCAGCAAACTGAAGCATTCCCTTCTAAGCCAAGCTGGTCTTCTGCCATAATTTCTAGTCTTTCTGTGCATAGGGAAGGATTGTTCCTGCACCCTCAATCAGGTTTCTTTAAGGTACAGCCAGCTCTCCTGGGCTCCTTTCCCCCTCAGACTGCCCTCCCAGGGAATTCTGCACATCTGTTCCCTGAGAGTGTAAAAATCTGCTTTTCTGAAGTCCAGGGTCTGTACTCTGCTGCTCTCCTCCCTTCCTCTCCTCAGGATCCTAAACTCAATCATCTTGCAATTGCTGCTGCTCAAGCTGCCACCTACTACTACATTCCCCACCAATTCCTCCCTGTTTCTGAGCATCAGTTCAAGAGCATGGTCCCTAGTTGGGCTCTCCAATACTTGCAACAGGAAGCTGTCCACAGGACTCTCCAAAAACTTCCTGGATTGCATGTGCACTGATGTACTGCTCTCCCAGCTGATGTCAGGTTGATTGAAGTCTACCATGAAAACCAGGGCCTATTGTAGATTCTAGAAACTTCTGCTAGCTGCTTGAAGAAAGCCTCAATCACCACATCTTCTTGGTCTAGTGGTCTATAGTAGACACCAACCATGATGTCAGCCTTGGTACTCTCTCTTCTGACCCTAACCCAGAGCCTTTCAATAGGCCGGTTTCATAAGCCTGTTTCATACTGGCATTCTGAACAACCATACAGCTTTTTATATGAAGCACCACCCCTCCTCCTCTTCTCCCCTGACTGCCCTTCCTGAATAGCTTATATTCATCCATGACAATGCTCCAATCATATGAGCTATTCCACCAAGTCTCTGTTATTCCAATTACATCATAGTTCCAGGACTATGCAAGGACTTCCAATTCTTCTTGCTTGTTTCCCAGACTCCGTGTATTTGTGTAGACACCTAAAACTAGTAGATTGTCCTTTTTTCTCAGGAAAAATGATAATGCCTCTTCTGTTGCCCCCTCCTGCTTGCACTTCCTCAATGCGGCCCAGTTCCCCACTTACCTCAAGGCTTTGGTCTCCATACCCTGACATATAGTTTAAAACCCTCCTCACTAGGTTAGCAAGGCAGTCTGAAAAGATGCTCTTCTCTCTCTTCATCAGGTGGATCCCAACTCTTCCTAGTAATTCTTCTTCTTAGAATGACATCTTATGGTTGAAGAAGCCAAAGCTCTGCTGGTGACACCATTTGCACAGCCATGCATTGATCTACAGCATACATCCAGTACCTGCCCAGACCCTATTTCTTGACTAGAAGGATCAAGGAGAACACCACATGAGCCCCCACTCCCTTCAACCTTGCACCCAGAGCCCTGTAGTCACTTTTGATCTGCTCAGGGTCTCCTCCAGACATATCATTGGTGCCCACATGGATGAGCAGCATGGACTAGTGGTCAGAGGGCTGGATGAGTCTCAGTAACCTCTCCTTGACATCTTGGGTCTGGGCTTCTGGCAAGCAGCAGACCTTCCAAGACAAAAGGCAGATGGATGCCTTCATCCCTACAGAAGGAGTCTCTAACCACCACCACCCATCACTTCTTCTTGGCGGCAGTGGTCTCAATCCTTCCAACCTTGGGGAAGCCTGGCCTGTCTTCCTCCACCAATGAAATGTGCTCCTCCTCCTCTATTGCTAGGACTCCATATCTTTTCTCCAGGCAACCTGTTCCAGGTGGAGATGAAAATTCTGCTGCCAGAGGTCACCATCTTCCGTCTTCCTGGGAATTCATGTCCTCTTCCTTCTTAGCACTGCCTTTGGCAGTCCTTCCTTCACAGTCCTAGAGGTCTCCTCCACTGTTGAATGGATGAAGTCCTCATGGCAGAAGACACTTTGGAGGTTTACCACCTCTTCCTATAGCTCTCTTGCCTGCTTCCTGAGGGACACTAATAGGAGGCATCACTCATCCCTGGCATTCTCCCACCCAGCCATCACTGGAAGGAAACTGCAAGCCACGATCTCCATGGTGCCAAATCAGAATCTAGGTAGAAGCCTCAATGGTGAGTGGTCCTGCCTGGACAGACCTCAAAGGTGCAAGCTGAGGAAAAGCTGGCAGTGGCAGTGGCTCTGGCATTGCAACATCTTCCAGCCATTTCTCTGGGTCTCTTAATCTGCTGCCTCTTTCTTCCTGCCCCTCTTCCAAGCAGATTTTCCCTAGCAAGCTCACCTAAAAGCTGGCTTTTATCCTTGGTCCCAAAAGGTTCCCTTTTCCTTGCTTCCTCTGGCCAAGCTTACAGTTAAGGAAGGTGACAGAGGGCTTCCAAACAAACTCCTTAGCAAATTCCCCCTCTCTCAGAACTCTAGTTAAGCAAGGGGCTTAAGTATAGGTCTAACTCATGAGTTTTAGCTACTTATACTAAATATATATAGGTTAGCTACTCTGAATGTGGAAAAAGGAGCTTACTTTAAAGGTTTCTCTTCAAAGGGGAACAACCTTGTGCTACTCACCCATCCTGTAGGTCCAGAAGCTAGGTGCCACTGTTGCGTGGTACTGGCACACCAGACAGGCACATGTCTTCTTCAAATTCTCAAGGAGAAAAGGAGGAAATACAATGGAACAGAGTTGCCATTTTTGCCTGAGAAGGTCACAGTCAGGAAACAACCACAGCAGGTTGAGACAGCTGAAATTCAGGATATACCAGAACTCATAGACTTCATGCCACCTGACAGCAGTGGTGCCTGCAGAAAATTGTATGCCCCCACAGCAGAGCAGGACCCTTCAGAGACTAATGGATATTTGTTAGTTGATAAGTACCTTATATTCATCTGCAATTATCTACTATGATGACTGGCAATTGTAATTGTTATATTTGGCTGGGGAAGGAAGAGTTGGAGACCTTTCAAAAGCTCTTACAACAGCCAGGTGGCAATGGTTCTTGTAATGTGCAAATGAACTCACTTTGCACACAGTGCACACAGCAATTAGAGCTCACACTGAATGAAGCAGACCTCTGCCCTGTGGCTAGACTCAGTGATCACAAACTGAAAACTGGAAGACAAAATATAATAGACCAAGAGAAAACAAGACAAAATATAACAGACCAAGAGAGACCAAGAGAAAACAGCTGTGGTCAAAACTAGATACTTAAGCCTGTAACATTTTAGCTCTTCAGGCATGTCTCTACAAGAGAAGTTCCTAATAAAAATAATATATGGTCCACCAGAGATTATTCTGTGGACTCAGAGAAAACAGGAAGGGGTTTTCAGGCTCCTAAGCATATGAAGTCAGTAAGAGTAGTCAACCTGTTGGCTAAGTATTTCCTTTGGAATTTTCCTCAGTTAAAAAAAAGAAAAGTAGCATTCAATGAGATAAGGGTTTGTAAATTTTTTGTTCAACTCGACTGGTTTAAGGAGAAAGGAGAATATCCTACAGTTGTTATTTATTTTTTCTTCTAAACTGAAACCTCAAAATGTCAACATTTTGTCTTCAGGTCAAATTAGACAGATCAAGGAGAAGGAGTCTTTCTTTTACAAGAGGACTGAAAGGATTCCCAAACCAGAGGTTTTTTGCCATTTCTAATGAAAAAATATTCAGCTAGGAATTGAAAGAGATTGCAACACCCCTTCAATGCCAGAAGATTATGGTTATAAGCATTATGCTTTAGGTCAGGAGTGAAAAATTCATTCAGTCCCCAGGTCCAAGTGAGTGGTGCGGGGCCAGCGTATGGGCCAGATCAAACCCACAGACCAGCCCACGTTCTGTATGTTTGAAGCAGGCACCAAGTGTGGCGTGGTCCTGCTTTGCCTGCTCCAGGACAGTGCTGCACAGCCCTGAAGCATCCACATTATATAGCACAGCCCCAGAGGAGCAGAGCAGCCACCACATGCGTTGCAGCCCCCACTTAGAGGAATGGCACGCAGCCACTCTACTGTGGCTGTACTGCACGTGGCCACCACTCTACAATGAGAGCTGGAGTGGGAACCACACGTACTGCGTGGGGCTATCCCGCACACTCCACAATACTACCGCAAGTCAACTCAGAGAGGATAGGCAGCACCAGGGGCCTGATGATAGGGCTAGAAGATCAGATGTGGTCTGTAAGCCATGTCTTTTACATCCTTGCTTTAAGTCAAATTATATATTAGTCACTCATCTCTGAAGAAGAGTGAAGGAAGACCACATGTATAGGCATATGCTACAAAGGACTGTTCACAACCTGCTGAAATTTTACAGTGATCTTACATTATACTGATCTTACATTTTGTCTTCAAGAATAATAAAAATAACTATTTAAACAACAACAATGGGAGTAAAAAGTCAGTAAAGGAAAAGCTACACTGCTGGTCTTTCAACTAAATAGATTGCTTTGAAAAGGCACCTTTTTCAAAAGTATTTTAGTGCCCTGTAAAATGCTTCATTTGCTTGTGAGTGTTAGATATGAATATTGGTGATATTTTTGTCCTTTGGTAATGGCTGGGTGCATCTACACAAGACACTAGCTGCGCAGTAGCCTAATAACACTGTGCAGTAGCATGCCAGGCAAAACTTGAGCTAATTCAGTACTGTGCAGTAGTACTAGCCTACTGTGCAGTTAGCATCTGTATAAACCTATGCGCCAGTGCTACTGAGCAGTAGTGCCAGTTACTATGCATTGATTTAGTACTTGGTTATCCCAGTTCTAAATTTAATGTACAGTAACTACAACCTATTAATGAACATGTAGACAGAACCATTGATAGCTTATTCATCAGACTTAATTCAGTATTTAAACACAGTGCCCTGACTGTTGGTTTATCAAATTGACTGAGGAATACTGCAGAGAACAGCAGATGGTTTGTGCTCCAGCAAAGGTTTAAACTCAAGTACAGAAAAGAATTTACAAAAGCAATAGCATATGACTTACAAAGTTGTTTTCAGAAATGAAAATATTGACCACCCTATTCCATTCATGCCAGCTATTTCATCATCCACAAAATACATATACTATTATTCTATACAACACTATTGCCAATGAACAATAGTTCCAGTGAACAATAGTTTCAACTGTTCAATTACATTGTGGCACCAAGAAAACATCAGGAAAACAAATTTTATGAATTATAAGAAATACAAGCTTGAAAGCAAATTATTTCTCCTACCAGTCTGATCAGGAGCATTGTAACCGAGCAAAGGGAATACCAGTTAAACAGGCACAGTATTAGAAATGACTCATTTAAAAAGTAATAGTAAGAGAAAAGAAAACATCTGTTTTCTTCCCTCCAAGTACCCAGTCTTGACTGTGCACTATCTGTGTGATGACAAAGAAGTATCTACACTGTTTTTACATGTTAATTAGAGCTTCTGAGTGACGTTTAGTTTGACATCAAATGAGCCTCTCACTTGCTTCATTTAGCTCTTTCCTGCTATCTGGGTTATTTTTATCTTTACTAGCCCTCAGGATTGTAACCAAAATGAAATTCATATTTCTATAGACACATGGTTTGAAGATTTCTCCAACAAATCTTTCTGGCTTTTTTTTTTTTTTTTTACAATTCCAAACCACTGTTTTTATTCAAAACAATAATTTCAGTGGCCTCCTTAATTAATGAAGTTTGTTTCCAGGGAACAAGCAGTAGTTCACAAGCCCTTCTCTGCTCCTTCTTCCTTTGACAACTGACAAAGAAGCATTTCTAAAGGAGAATGGTCTGCCCTTGCAGCCACATAGCAGATCTCAACTGTGATCACAGTATCGAAGACAAGCCATAGTGCATATCTAAAAGTAGAACGTTACCTTTTTCCTGATAAGGAATGACACATTACAATGTGCACGTGCTAGGTAAAAATCCTGATTCTCATTACAGACTTTCATTTTGCATGGAAGAGGTAGGGAACAGCTTCTATACCAGCTTTAGAGCTAGGTCTCAATGTTTTGAGACTCAAGGCGCTCCTTCATAATTTTTATGAATTTAGTGGTACCCATTCTCTGGGTTTATCTTATGAATAATGTATATGTGTTTGCACACCTTATGGTGATAAGATTAGGTGTCACCTTGCAGCAGCCATAGGAGGAACTGACAGCACCCCACGTGCCACAGCACCCAGGTTCAGAATCACTGCTTTAGAGAAATGAGCATGGGGCTTCAAGCCCCGAAGTACAGGATTTTGTTCCCAGTTCTGTTATTGATTGGTACCTAATTCACCTGCAATTTCCATATCAGTCACAATGGTCCAAATTCTAATAGCCTGTCCACACAGAGCAGCCCTTTACCTTGCCAACTGCCCCATGGATTTTAGTGAGAGTACTAATGGAATGATGTTGAGGTGATGCTGTCACTAGGATGATCCAGGAAACGTGGGAGGCAACAATTCTTGTGGGTGATATCTTTTATTAGACCAACTGCATGGTTGGGATAGATGTAGACAAGCCTTCCAGTATCACAAAACCCTTCCTCAGGCATCCAGTGACGCCTGAGGAAGGGGACTATGATAGCTAAGAGTTTGCTTATGTCTATCCCAACCATGCAGTTGTCAATAAAACATATCACTAGAAATCCATGTTTTCTGTTTCCCATGGAAAAACGGAGTAAAATGCAGATTTCTCCCCCTTACTGAAGTAAATGCAGATTTTTCATTTTAGCAGAAAAACCCAGGGATTTTGCAACGAGCTCCCTGCAGGCTGGCAGAGTTCCAACCTGCAACGGGCTGGGAGGGAGCAGGAGGAAGGTGGTCAGGTATGGGCACCGTGTGCATGTATATGCACATGGCCACCAGGCAGCCTGGAGAGCAGCTCCCACAGGTAAGTTGGGGTGGGGGTTGAAGCCCCCATAGGGACGGAGGGAGGGAGTTGGGAAAGGCCTGGGCTGCTGCCCTGCCAGGCAGTGTGTGGAGCTTGCCCTGCACCGCTGGGTCTCGTCCGCGGGCTCTGAAGGAGGACAATATGGCAGTAGCCCAAGCCCACAGCACACACTTGCCCCCACCCTGTGCACAGATCTGGGGGGTGTGGGTCCCACCCTGTCCCCCGGTAGGGTTGCCAACCTTCGCAGATTAGCTGGGAGTCTACCAGAACCAGCATCAATCTCCTGGTGGCTATTGAAAGCAATCTGGGAAACTGATATTGTGAATGGGTTGAATAGTACAATTAACGACTAGGGGTGCACCGATACATTAGTCCTGTATCGGATTGGCACCAATATAAGAAAAATTGACAGTATCAGCAATCGGCTTTATTTGACTGATGTGTCTGATAATGTCTCCGATAAATGTCCCATGCATGCGCGCAGCCGCAGCACAGCACACAGGTGGCCACGAGTGCAGCCTGGCAGTGTGGAGAGCAGCCGGGTCCAGCTGGTAAGTCTGATGTGAGGGACAAGGCCCCAGTGATGAGGGAGGGAGGGAGGCAGGGAGTGGGGCTGGGGCTGGGGCAGGTGCTGCACAGCCAGGGCAGGCTGAGGCACAGGACAGAGCCGTGAGTGACTCATCCAGGGGGTGCAGGGAGGGTGGGGTGGCTCCTGCCACTACAAGCCCCACCAGGAGGCATGGGGAGCATGTGTCCCCCCAGATCTGCACATGGGGTGAGGGCAGGCTGGCACTGCAGGCTGGAGTTAAGGGCCATGCCAGGCTCTTCCCAGCAGAGGGGTTGGGCCAGGGCTGTACTCAGGCAGGCAGCAGTGGCATTGGGAGCAGGCTATGGTGAATTTTGGGGTGGCTGCAGCCCCCCTGCCAGCTCCACTCCCAGTGCCACCGCCACTTGCTCCAAGCACAGCCTGGCGCAGCCCTCCACCAGAAAGAGCTCAGTGCCACCCTGGCCCCAGCTGCTGCGGTAGCCCACCCTAGCCCCACACACAGATCTCAGGACACATGCCCCCCCATGCCCTCCCAGAGTGTGTGTAGCAGTGGGAGCTGCTCCCTTCCCGCCCACCCCATGCCCTCCAGACAAGCTGCTCGCAGCTCCGTCCTGAGCTCTGCCTTGGCTGTGCAGCACCTGCCCCTGCCTCTGCCTCTGCCCCAGCTCCAGCCCCTCCCTCACCATGGGGGCCTCAATCTGCCCCCCATGTCCCTTCCCTCACCCCTGCACCCACAACAGGCTTACCAGCTGGATGCTGCTCTCCAAGCTGCCTGGCTGCATATCAACAATCGGATCAACGTTGACCAATATGGCTCGTAAAAAATCTGCCATCAATAATCGGCCCAAAATATCTCTAACAGTGCACCCTTAATAATGACATTATGTCATTTTGGGGGGGGAAAAATTTCCCAGAATAGCTTCAGTCAAGGTTGGCAACCCTACCCCCAGGAGTGCGTGCTGCAGCGGGGAGCTGGCCCCACCCTCCCCAAGCCCACAAGAGAGAGGCAGCAGTGGGGAGCCAGGCTCCATGCTATGCTCTGATGCAGCAGCCCTTGGCTTCTGTCCTGGGCAGGGGGCTGTGGGCCTAGGTCCCTGGCCCCATAGCCCTAGCATCTGAGGGCCCCTCCAGCGGGGCTGGGGGGGCAGGAGCTGTGGATGCGGGGCAAGGGGCACCAACAGGGCTGGGGAGGCAGGGGGGACAATGAGGGGCACCATCAGAGCCAGGGAGCTTGGGGGGGCTTTAATTTTGATCATGGATTGGGGGGGGGGGGTTATCAGAGAATCTGTGATTTTTAATCATAGAAAACCAGGATCCCTAGATATCATCCACTACTTTTTTTTGCCTCCTTAATGGAATGAAGCATTCACTGCTCACTCTGAGTAACTGCAGCAGACTCAGACTCCTGAGAGGACAATTGGTGGATAGCAATGATGTAAAAATGTTTAGAATAAAACCCAAAGCTTGTAGTACAAAAGTTCTTTTCCATAAAAAAATGCTAAGGAACTCCTTATCACACTCTTCTACTTTAGCTAGGAAAGAAAGGGATCAACATTGAAAACATCTTTCTTTTTGTGTTCCATGGAACCGGGAATTCTGTGCCTATGACATTTCAAATGTTACTGCAATACATATTCATAATAATACTAAAATATAGCTGTTTCTGTTTTTACTATTTCTTCGATGCTTATTACCTTCAAGCCAGCTAGCTGCGTACTCAAGATGATTACAATATGCATACAAAAGAGCTAAGGGGGGGGGAAAATGTGTTGCTAAACAGCTTACCTCTTCAAAAAGAACAATGTTTACCAAGATAAATGGAGAGAGAGGGTGGTTGTTTTAGATCACTATGACTAATGTTAAGAAACAGCTGGTAAGGAATATTAGGTAATCACATACACAGGCTGCAAACTGGGAACATTACACTAACATATCTACTATAATTTTATTCCCCTCCCCACGCATTTATTCAAAGCTGCAGCTGTGATACTGCCTTTTGTACATTAGAAACTATTAAGAAAAGCAGCATGAATCATCATCTTTTGCTTGTGTTATTTTAACTTAGTCACTCAAGTGCAGTTCTTCTAGGACAGTAACAAAAGACGGAAACTGAGTTGTATTTTTTATTTGTGTGGACAACTTTAGCGCTCCTTTCATTTCCGTTTTAAAAGAATGAAAAGCAGTCAATTCAGCTAAAATAAATGTATTTTTTCTGTCAATATGTACATCTAATCTATTTATTTCCTGAACATTTCTGAATGGTCTGTCTTTTTATAGCTTATGCAAAGTATAAATTATTTCACCTGACCTAAGGTGACCCTTTTCATAAGTTACAATTAATAACTTATTTACCAAAATCCTAAATACTGTTATAGTAGTAATGCTGAAAAATCTGGGGACAGTTCATAAATAAAGGAGAAGGAAACTTTCATTGTTGTTATTTATTTCTTGAAAGTAATTTTTGGGCATGGAGCTTCAGCTCTACTTTTCAATGAGTCTATGCTACGACTGGTGAGATTTTCAAAAGTGCTTTAGTAAATTCTAAATCAGACAGACAAGGTTCTTTGTGTAAATGTGATATCCCTTTTATAAGACCAACTATATTAGCTGGAAAAATTGTTCTTTGCAAGCTTCTGGGTATAAACACCCTTCTTTAGGCAAGAAAAAATTTTTTTTCAAGCCTTTCATACAAACACCCTTCTTTAGTCAAGAAAAGTGTTTGTACTCAAAAGCAGTGGTGATGAGCAGGGGGTGCATGGGGGTCAGGCTGCGCCTGGTGGGGGGGCAGGCAGGAGTGTCCGTGCCTCCCCTGTGAGTACCGGCCAGAGTGAAGTAATCTGGGAGCAGCTGCAGCTGCTTACAAGCGAGTGCGATCCCCTGCGGGGGACCCCACCCCCCCAGTCCACGAGACTAGCCGTGCCCTGGTTGTTGGCTGCTCACTTGTGGGGGGGCATGTACCCCCCTCACTCAAATGACACCAGTCACCCATGCACAAAAGCTTGCAAAGAACAATTTATCCAACTATTTAGTTGGTCTAATAAAAGATATCACATCTACCCAAAGAACCTTGTCTGCCTATGACTTAGACCAACTTGGCTACAGCCAACACTCCCAAAATCAGAGAGATGTTTTTGCAAAACTCATCAAATGTATCAAACCTAAATTAAAGTTTCAACAATGAAGTGTTCATAAACATCATCATTTCTCTATCGGATGTTTTGTTTTAATTTGTAGGAAAGCTGGTGTTTTCTGAGCTACAAGGCGGTTTGCCCATTTGTTCATACAAGGGTATGCATGGGGAGGAACTATACTGAATGACTTCCTGGAGAACAACACTGTGCAGTGTCTTTGTTACTTTAATACTAAATCTCTTTAGAATAAATTTTGCCAAATTAATTTCTAGTGGCTTTTTGATAAACATGATCACTTGGCTACCACTAATATACTTGAAGTGAGGTTATACCTCTTTCTTCCACAGAAAGCCAAAGATTATACTAAAAATGTATTATCACAGCCCTGATCAACCTCCCTGTTATGGCTGATCACTAGGCTATGGTGTGTGGACCCACAGTTTGGATCTGTGTATTTTTAAGCTCCCCTGAGTCTGGATAGGCCCCAGGCACTGTCTCTGTAGTCTCAAGGCACATTCCCTGGGCACAGGCTCTCTGCCCAGTATGCCAGCACATACGCCTGCTCCCCCAGGCACTTTGGTTTATAATTCAACCCTTCAGAGACATTGAAGAGTTGAATCAAATAAGATAGGGATTTACAAAGAGATTTCCAAACCAACCACTGTATTTTTAAGGCTGCATAAGAGATGTGAAACCAAGCAAAACAAGAAATACCACAATGCAGTCCTGAGCCCTGTTTCTTCGTCAGTGTTGAGTTTTGGTGGGATTTGGTTATTGTGCTTGTCCTTTCTTCATTTCAGGTACAGTCCTCTGGAAACTACCTCTCTAGGTCAGACATCTCCTCTGGATCATCAAGAAGGGTGGCCATCATAGAGGACACTCTGGTTGTCCTCTGCCCTCTATTGATATGAAACCCAATGCCTTTACGTCCTTTATTTTTCTCTTCAAGAGAAAAATAGAGGACATAAAGGTGTCAGGTTTTGTATTAATAGAGGACAGAGGACAGTAGCAGAAAACTGGAATGTCCTCTATGGCCACCCTATCATCAAGCCTGCACACCTGGCCCAAGCATGCTTTCTGTTTCCCTTAGCTCCTCATGTGTTGTTCTGCCTCTGACTCTCCTAGCCTGTCTTTCTATATGCTAGCGTTAACGTCTTGATTTTTATCCTTCTTTTACTTGTTTGTTTTCTCTATTTTTCTCTGTCTCTTGCTCTCTCTCCCCCAATTCTCCATTTCTCTACAAACCAGCTGAAGAAAACTGACTTTACCTTGGTTGTAGCCACTGCCCTGACTTATTTAGCTGTCTAGATCAAGCACTTCATATAGAGATAGACTCCTAAGTGCCATTCCACCTTTTCTTGCCCCAATAAATATGATGCAAAAATGAAGTATCAACAATCATAAGACATAAATATACAGAAAGCTCACAATCACAAGCAGAACTGATGTACTATATGAAGACAGGTTCCCCTAACCATCACAGCTGGCAGCAGGCAACTCCCAATGTGGATACCTAATTAGCAGCACTGGCAGGACTGGAATATATGTGGGATTTTCAGAAAGAATAGTAGCATTTTCGAAGAGAATGGCTAGCCACAGACAGATTCTGTGGATACATGAGCATATGTCACTCACAGAGCTGGTCAATCTCCCCTTCCTGGACACCCACCAAACTGCTCTGTACATCTCAATTTAGCAGGCCATAGTATGCTTCTGAAATCTGACGACAGGCTACACCTTGCCCTAGCACAGAGTGACTAAACACACTGTCAGGGAGCACATTCTCCATACAGGAGCCTCCCCTGAGACCTGGAACCTGAAATCTGAGTACCTGTCCCCCCAGACTGACGTTGACTATTCAGACTCTACCACTGCCAAAATACAATGTCTCCTAAAACTTGCCACAGCGGGTGTGAACCTTCTGGTTTACATTAGAACTGTACAGGAGTATGGGAGCAATTAAGGTAAACAAACTCAAACCAAGTGTATGAAGATACTATTGCTATTTCCTTAATAGCATAAGAAATATGCAAGTCTAGAACAGAAACAATAATCCCTACCTGTGTTTTCTGGAGCATTCTTTGGCCTGAGGTCAGGTCCTTTGGAATGGTATTAGATCCTTCTGTGCAGCTTATGGTTATCTTCTAAGCAGAGGCTCTACAGCCCAGCTTACCTTCTCTTATATAAACTAGTCCTCCAGCTAAACTGCCCCCAACATCCTTGTGGGGGCCGAGAAACGCTGGTGGATTGGGGCCGCTGATGGAGTGGAATTGAGGCGCTAGACACGCAGGTTGTTGGAAGCTAAAAAAACTTTACTTACAGTCCGTAGGCTGTAGGCACGTTCCTTGAAGTTACAAACTTAAACAGGAACTCAGGTACCCAGAAGCTCACACTCACGCAGGGTATGGGGTGACGGATGATTCTGGCGGGGAGTCATTGTCGGTCGATCAGGTCTCCTTCGTGGCTTGGAAACGCACGTGGGCGCTCTCCTCCAGTTTGGGCGGACATCACCCAAGCCTTTTATTCGGTCAGCGAGCCAATTGCCAACCGACACGTTTGCATAATTTAACGTGAGCCAAGTGCAAGCATGCACTTGCTGGTGTAGCTGCAAGGTTTTGGCGGGCTCTGACCCTGCACCAAAACTTTTCCCGCGCTACAAGGCAAATCCCTGCACCCATGCTCGCAATGTGCTCAACACAGCTGTGCCGAGGCATCTCGTTAACTGTTTTGCACAGACAATACTGTAAAGGTTTATCGATCAGATCTGCCTTCCCCACCCTAGCCAAGAATTCTTGTGCATATCTGGGAAGCATGTTCCTGTCTATAGGCCACTTTTCAACACCCAGATACTTCTGCCTTTGATAACTTTTTTCTGCTCCCAAACCCTCACCTTTGTATAGGCAAACCTAGCCAGTTATTGCCTGGTCAAACTGCCTCAGCTTCAGCTAGATAACTGCTTCAAATTGTTTCCATCTCAAAGGCCCACCAATAAAATTTAACAACTGACTATTGTGCCAAGGTCTGGGAGGGACATGACAGAGGCCTAATACAAAGAAGTGGATACATAATGACAAAGAAGCATGAATAATACAGCAGTTTTCATAGTAGTAACTTCAGTATACCAACAATAATCCATTTTACATAGGTCTCCCACTTCACTGTATATGGCCACTGGGATAGACACTCTCAGTCTATACCTAGAGTTGCACTATGTGGCCACACCAGCTAAATTAGGTAGTCATTAGGGCTGTGCAAGGCTTCAGTTGCTGATTCGATTTAGAGGAGATTCGACCCAATTTGGCAGCCAAATCAAATTGGGAGACTAATGAAAAGGTCCAAATAGATTTGAAGCCTCCGAATTGATTCAGAGAAAATTCAGAAAAGATTTGGAGATTCAGGCAGCCCCTGCTCACCACCACATGGAGATGGACCCAGGCCTTGTGCCAGTAAGTAGGGAGCCGGGGGGGGCGGGGGGGGCGGAGAGGAAGCCCTATCCCCTGCCAGGGCCCATCCCCTGCCTGCTCTCCCAGCCCCCTGAGTGCCCCTGACACCTGCCTGCTCTCCCAGTCCCCTCAATAGCTGTTCTACCCAACCACATTGTCTCAGCACTTAAAAAAAAAAAAAAGAAAACCAAAAAGCCCCGCACTCATCAGCTGCTGCAGCTGCCATCAGGGCCTCTGGAGGCTCATGACAGAGCTCCCCATGCAGCACAGGGCAGGGGGGGCAGCAGGGATCAACCCCCGCCACCCAAAATGGAGTATGGCGGCTTTCTTATTTTTATTTTTTTTTTTTAAGTGCTGGCCCAGGCAGGACAACCATTGAAGGGGCTGGGAGAGCGGGCAGGAGATGGGGCTTCTTCAATTCAGAGCTTGGCAGTGGCCAAATCTCTGAATAAGATTCAGTCAAATCAATTCAGGACACTGATTTGAATCACTGAATCGAATCACTGTCCCCCCAGTAGGCCAAATCTGAATCCAAAGCAAATACTAGCTGCTTCCCACAGGCATAGTAGTCATGGCACAGGTTGGCATTTTGCCAGGAGAAGCAGAATTGGATGGCCTCCATTTCACAAGCCATTGGCTGTGCTGGGCACCCAGTATATATCAAAAAGGGTAGAAACAGCTGGTAATAACTGAGATCAAACAGTAACATTGAGATTGTACCTTCAGACCAAGCAGAAACATTGCTGTGGTCTACTTCCCAACCATCAGTACAACAAACCATATTTAAAGGACACTTGTAATAATGTAGCAAGTAAAAATTACAAAAATCTACTTGTTCCTTGATCATACTGGTTGTCTACTGTGCCAAAAAGATTTCACCGCCACATGTGACCTCTTGGCAACAAAACTTTGTTTGACTGTGGAGCAATGTAAGTTATTGGTTCCACTTTAACTAAAAAATGCTCAAGTTGAAAAAATGTATTATCACATAGTGCACTGTGGATCAAGACATGATGAACACAAGCATGGCATTCAAGTCAGTGCAATTCCCAATATTTCCTATTGTGTGGGAAGTGCAAAAAAGCAAAACTGTTGGCAAGTTCATTGGAAAGGAAGGCTGTAAGGGACCTCACAAGGTCATCTTGTCCAGCCCCCAGCTCAAGGCAGGATCATACCTGACTAAACCATCCCAGCCAAGTTTCCATCCAACCTACTCTGGAATAGTTCCAGGAATGGAGATTTCACTGCTTGCCTAGATAACCTGTTCCAATGTTTGATTACCCCCATTGTCAGAATGTTCCTCCTAATCTCAAGCCTAAATTTCCTAAGATGCATCCTGAGGCCGTGGTCCTCGTTCTATCCCCTACAGTCACAGAGAAAAGTTGATTTCCATCCTCTTTATCTCTATCCCCTTCAGTGATTTGAAGACTGTTATCAAATCTCCCCTATGTCTTCTCTTCTCCGGACTAAATGACCCTAATAGAAGAATAACCTTAGAGCAGAAGAATCACTTCCCTTGTTTTACAAGTATTGTTCCTAGCTGCTTGCAGAAATGGGGAGAAAAAAATTGCTTTACTTTAAATTCGGCGCGTTACTGCAGCGAGTCCAGCACATGACCAGAAGAGGCAGTGCTTTACTTCAACCCGGCTCTGCAGCATCTGTATAGATCAGGCACATTAATGGGGATTTTTGGTGCTTTTATCTAATAGCTGATTTAATCAGCTATTAGATAAAAGCACCAAAAAGCTGCAAAGCTGGGTCAAAATAATGCACTGTTTCTTCTGGTAAAGTAGTGGTTTGGGGAGGAGTGGCAGGGCTCCACATCTGCAAGCATTGCCTGTTAATACAACCCAGTATACTCTTTGCCTTTTTTATAACAAGAGTGCACTAATGGCTCATATTCAGTTTGAAGTCTACTGTAACTCCCATATCTTTCTCTGAAGTATGGCACCCTAGCCAGTCATTCTCCAGTCCATATTTGTGCGTGTAATTATTTCATCCCAAGTGCAGACCTTTGCAGTTATTGTTGAATTTCAGACCATTTTTCCAGTCTGTTCAAATCATTCTGGATCCTCTACAGTGTCTGCAACTCTACCCAACTTGGTGTCATCTGCAAATTTTCTCAGCATGCGCCCATTCCCATGATTCAAATCATTAATGAAGCTCTTAAGCAATACTGAACTCAGGACAGATCCCTGAGGTGCTTTACTTTATACTGCCTCAGAACTAGACATAAACCATTGATGACTACTCACTGAGCACAATGATTTAATCCGTTACATATCCACCTTACAGTGCTTGCATCTAGTCTGTATTTCCTTACCTTGTTAATAATGTCAAAGGAAACAGTGTCAAAAGACTTGCTAAAATCAAGGTATATTATATCCACTGCTCTCCCCCAATCCACAGTCTGTCACCTTATTATAGAAGGAAATCAGATTGGTCAGGCACGACTTGTTCTTGGTGAATCCATGTGGGCTTTTCCTGATCACCTTGTTCTCCTCTAGGTGCTTCACAATAGATTCCTTGGGGACCTGCTCCATGATCTTTCCAGGTAATGAGGTCAAAAGCCATAAAGGGAGCCACTCTTTGAAACTAAATTTCATGGTGAACACAGATCTCAAGTGTATGGGTAGACTGGTGACACCATGTTCGCTCACACTTACCTTGCTTTGTGCATGTTATTGTTATCTTTACTACATTCAAAAGTACAGTGAAGCTTTCCAAACAAAAATGCATTAAATATTTAGAGAGAAACCAAATACATTTGGAACTATAGATGTGATAAGTAACTTTTGCAAATGTTTGATTTGGAGGGTGAAATGCCTTCATCACACTCTCTCTCCAATCTCTCAGTCCTGATCCTCAAGGGAAACTTACACAACACTTCCCAGAGATGAGCCTATGAGCTCCATTTCATCCACCTCCTGGATACTAGAGATCAGGGACTAAACACAGACATTGTATTTTTGATGCATTATAATCTGCCTGGCAACTGACTCTCCAGCCCAGCCCTGCCCCTGGCTTCTTCACTTTTCATCCCATCCAGGAAGAGCGCGCACCGACTGCTGACACTTCCTGAGCCAGACGAAGGGTTTTTGAACCTGAAAGCTTGCTTAATAACTATTCTCCAACCATTTATGTTGGTCTAATAAAAGATATCAAATTCACCCAAGGAACCTTGTCTGCCTATGTCCTTAGACCAACAGAGCTACAACCCAAACGCATTCATCACATAGGGCGCTTATCCACATAATCAGCATTTACCTGCTAAAAATGTTCCTGGTTTAATTTTCCTCTCTTACTTTATGACAACTAATTCAGTAACGTGGACATGATTCCCCACGAAACAGCTTATTAAGCTATAACTAGTAAAATGCTCTAGAGGGCACATCAGAACAATTTTACCCGCCTGCCCTTTCAGTTCTACTTTACTACCAAGTGGAGTTTTAGGACAAGATTTGATATTTTGGTTGGTTTATTTTCTTGGGTTGTGCTGCGCTGCTTTTTTGGGGGGAATTGTTGGCAGCTTAGCTTGAGAGCCACAGGTTTTCTGGGGGGGTTGAGTTCAATAAGCAATGCTGCCTGCCTCCCTTGCAAAGCTTCCCACTTCTTTCTGGGTGCTCGTTGCACGGGGCACTGCTGGTTAAGGTGGGAAATCTTTTCATGCAAAGGTCTGCAAGAGTGAACCTTCCTGCCTCCCCCTCACAAGACTGGATTGGCATCAGGGGTCTGTACTGCAGGCCTCCCAAAGGGGCTGCCCCCCTGCCCAAGCCTGGTCCCAAAGCACTTCTGCCCCCTGCTTTTTCTGCACACTTGTACTGGGTTCTGGGTGTGGGGTACACTTAGGGCTACACAAGGGTACACAAAGGGTCTGGCTGCCCCCCCACCCCTGTGTGTTGATATCTGGATATCATGTACCCAGGCTAAAGCCTAAATGGAAACATTACTACAGGAATTTGTATTTAAAACAGAAAGAATCCTGTGTCTCATGTCATTGTATCCTTGCATCAAAAACCAGGATGTTTTCCAAAGCTGAGAACCAGAGTGGATGTGGGCTGGGGCTCTTATCAGGGTTGATTAAGATTCCTGGGGTACCAGGGGTCTCCATTCCCAGGACAGCATCCCTCAAAGAGGGGTTGAAGGGCGGCAGGGATCAGTCTACTCCAACTCTACCTCCCTCAGTGATCAACACACAATAGCCAGCATGAGCTAACACTTCCCCCCACCAGAGCAAAGCAACGGCAGTGAGGTGTGGAGGCAGGGAGCAGGCAGAGCCCAACTCACAGCTGCAGCACACCCTTACCCTGTGCAAAGACTGGGGGGGACGTGCCCCCACACTTGGCTCCCTGGCACCATGCTGCACCATGCCTTTGGAGGAGCTGCTGGGCTCCAACTGTCTTACGAGCTGGCCTTGCTGAGGCCCCATTCACCATGGGGCAATCAGAGCCCAGTGGCTTGTCCAGCAGCACGGCACGGGGGAGCCAAGGAGGTGGGGAACATGCCCCACCTCCCGTGGCTCCCCCACAGTGCATGCAGCAATGGGAGCCACCCACCCATGTTCCCAGAGAAGCAGCCGGGCTCTGATTGCCCCATGACCCAGCCCAGCCTAAGCGCAACCCAGTGCAGCCTCAGACTCACTCCTCTCCACTGCCCCTTCCCCTACAATCTTTCCTGGGGAGGCTGCACGCACATACACGCATGCACTCAGCCCCTCCCTCCAAAAAATGTCTCCCTCCACCTATGCTCAGGGCCTTGTTACATAATAATTTTGTGTGGCTACTAGAGCTCTTAATCCCTGGACTGTCCACACATTAACACCTTAAAGTAGTTTTAAGCACTCGTTATGCAGCTCAAAGTTATACCACTCCAGGACAAAATTATCTCTGATCTGCACTACCTAGCTCCTATTCCATTATGGTACAACCAATCCCCACAGATGTACCACAGTTGCTTTAAAGTCCATTTTGCAAAGTCTGTGAGCCAAGTCTTATTTCACTTTATGGGCCTAAAGTGCAGTTAACCACTTTTGTTAAGTGTAACTTTGGGCAGTTACACACTTTGGGAGGTGGGCAAAATAGAACTGACTTTCATACTTACCTGCCAGAAGCCATGTGGCAGGTAATTACTTACTCATGACAATTACTTTCCCATGTTTTATCCCAATAGCATGGTGCTTAGAGTATTCACCTAAGAACCAGAAGACCCAGGACCATTGCAGCTTGTGCTTAATATTCATTAGAAAAAGAGTAGTCAGGAACTCAAAAAGAAACTAGATAATACCCAACCTGTGGCTGAGTACAGCCTTCACCTAAGAAGCAGGAAATGCAAGCTAAACCCCTTCTAAGTGAGGAAATTCCAGACCCTGGTGTCTTCAGCTTCTTGGTGCCCTAAACAGCTAAGCTATTGAGCTAAAATGTGGTAGGACCGGTCTCTCTCTACTGAAGTATCTAACACCCACTGGTCATGGTTTCTTGCATGGCTGCAATTTGGGGACTTAGGTGGCCTTACACTAATACCTGGTTGAGTATATGGCACTGTACCATATGAAGTCCTACTGAACATGCTCTGTGGGTCCATGCACACTTGCCTGCCCAGCATGAATGACACGTGCCCTCAGAGGCTGGGGGGACACAGTGATTGCCTACAGGCGACGGTGGCAGACAGGACGTGGCAGTGGGGAGCTCCCGCAGGCAGCCGGCGTGATGTCAGCAGCAGGGGCGAGGGGTGGCGAGCACTGACCACCCGCAGGTGCTGCCAGCAGCATCAGCAGAGCTTCTCTCAGGGGGTGCACTGCCAATCTCAGGGGGTGCATGTGCACCCACGTGCACCCCCTGCACATCACCAGTGCTGCCCACAGCTGAATCACAAACTGTACACAAATACCAAAAGCAGCAGTCATGTGGCTGGGTAACTACCACTCAGGAGGATAAAGTGAAATAGGATTTTGTCCTGTGCATCTTATGATCTAACACTCTCACTTCAACAACATTTTAACTAAAGGGGACCATTTCTCATTCCCCTCATCCCTCTGTAAGAAAAATCAGAAAGAATGATAGTCCATTATTTGTACAGTTAACCAACATCAGTTATCTGGAAAAATGCAATGCTATTTTGAGCTATATCAACAGAACTATTACATAAAAAACAAGCAAGATAATTGCTCAAGTCTAGACAGCAGTGAATAGACCTGAACTGGAATAAACAATTTGGATTTTAGTGTCACATTTTAGAAAAGCTGGTCAAACTGAAGAGAGAAAAACAACAAAAGGTTAAAATACAAATTATGACCGATAAGCAAAGACTAAAAGGACTGGGTATGTACAACTTGGACAAAATAATACAGAGGGGAAATCAGTACCTGTCAACAGGTGTTATAAAGAAGAACAGGAACTTACAAAAGGTGTAATGAGCTTGCTGTAAGGTACAGCCAAGGACTTGTGGGAGAAGGATGAGTAAAACCGTCATAAATCAAGCAGGCAATGTAACAAACTGAGAAAAAGCATTGTGAAGCTGCTACCCATAAAGATACAGACACCTGCTGAATTGGGTCGATTCAAGTGGGGGGTTTCTTTTTTTCTGATTCATAGATTGTAAAAGGCTGGAAGGGACCTCACAAAATCATTGGGTCCAGCCCCCCTGCACTAAGCAGGAAAGACAACTGAGGTCAGGTGACCACAGCAAGGTGACCGTCCAGTCTCCTCTGGAAGATTTCCAGGGTAAGTAATTGCACTACCACTGGAGGGAGTTTAGTCCACAGTCTGGACACCCTGACCGAGTGTTAAGCCTGAAACGGTCTACCAGGATTTTGAGACCATTACTCCTGGTTTTCCCCAAGGATGCCCTGGTGAGCAATTGTTTGCCGAACCCTTGATGCATTCCCTTGATGTAGCAGTTTGCTGCTACCAAGTCCCCTCTCAGCCCTCTCTTTTTTAGGCTGAAGAGACCCAAGTCCCCCAGCCTTTCCTCGTATGGCTTGCTGCACAAGGCTCTGATCATACAGGTGGCTCTCTGGACTCTCTCAAGCTTTTGACTGATAGGGTGAGCTAGCATCATCACCAGAGAACCATACGAAGCTCTATATAATGGCAGATAATCCAGACTGAGATTGCTCCAAACAGGGATACTTTCAATTATATTTTCCAATGGCTGTCTTTTGACAAATGTGATCCAATGCAGGAAGCACACATTATATATTCTACCATTTAGACTTGCAAAATTGCATTGGCTCAGTGGTGAGAAAATTGCAGATGCAATATTAGCTTTTGAAAATGTGGTCCTTAAACTAATTTTAAGTGGTTCTCAGTCTCCTATCTCTTGGGAGCTGTGTATTGACTCACAGACAGGAATAGAGTTTACAAGCCCCAAACTTATTCCTGCTTTTAATCTATGTGGGTTCTGCCCTCATAAGAATCAGTAAACAATACGATAAGGCTTTAAAAAACATGCACAATAGGGCTGTGCATAGCTTCGGATCACGATTCAGATTTGGAGATGATTCAGACAATTTGGAGGCCAAATCTATTAATCTGAATCGAACTGCTAGAAGCTTTAGGCTTTCCAAATCGATTCGGAAATGATTTGGCAATTCGGAGATTTGGCCATAGGGTATAATGGGGAAGCAACAAAACTATAACTATATAACTTTGTCGTTTTTCAGCTGATTTGGATGAAACATACAGGGGTGGTAGCCTCTGCTGAGGGCATGATGCCTACTAAGTTTCAAGGTGATAGGTGCAGGGGTTTCTGGGAAACTGCACCTCATATCCTGACAGCAAAGCTCATGTCACGTGTATGTGTTAAGCCACAGCAGGGTGAAAACTACAGGGATGGTAGCTCTTGTTGAGGCCACAAAGCCTGCCAGGTTTCAAGGAAATAGGTGCAAGGGTTTCTGGGAAACTGCACCTCAAACTGATGACAAGCAAAACTCATGACATAGGTGACACTGTGTGCATGTTAAGGCGCAGGGGGGTGAAAACTGCAGGCCTGCCAGGACCTGCTGCAGCCACAAAGCCTGCCAGCTGGCAAGGAGATAGCTGCAGGGGGAGTCTGGGTCTTGGGGCCCTGCATCTCTGGCCACAAGCAGGCAAAATACAGGACATGGGTGCTTGTGGGACTGTGTGTGCGTGCACGCAGGTGCACCCTTCCTGGCACTGGGGCCTCTGCACAACATGGCAGTGTGCCCCCATGAGGCCTCCTCATCTCCTAGAGCCTTGCCTACAGATTGTTCCAGGGCTGAGGCAGGGATGGGCTCTCTTAAATGCCTTGGTCTGATGGCTTGCAAGGGTTGCTCAGTGGGCCAGCAGTGGCAGTAGTCCCCCGGTGGGCTTAGTTTAAAGCTGAGAAAAGTCTCCTCTCCAGAGGAGAGAGGTGGAGGCCATCCCTTCCCAGCAGCTCACTGCCTCTCTCACCAAAGAGCAGACTGTGATTATGGAAGTCAAAGTTTTCTCAATGACACCAGCACCACAGTCTTTGGTTTACTACCTGGATCCTCCTCTCCCTCCTCAGCCCATAACCCAAGACTAGCAGGATCAAAGAAAACACCACCTTTGCTCCCAAATCCTTTAGCCCCACTCCCACATCCCTATAGTGCTTCATGACTTGGCTGGGAGTGCTCTGAGCTGTGTCATTGGTGCCCACATGGATAAGAAGCATAGAATAGTGGACAGTGGGCTGAAGGAGCTTAGGGATCTTCTCTGCCATATCTCAGATACGGGCTTCCGGGAAGCAGCAAACTTCTCAGACTAAGGGGTCGGGGTGGCAGATTGCCCCCTCAGTCCTCCTAAGGATGGAGTCTCCCATGAAAAACACTTTGTGTTTTATCCGGGGGAGAGTGGAGGCGGTAGCTACAGTAGAGCCCACGTTGTCTGCGGGAGTTGGCAACTTAGCAGGCTCTGCTGAGGCTGCAAGAGGTTTGTACCTGTTGCAAAGCTCCAGCGGTGAAGGGACCTTTGTACAGCGGGCCTTGGGGCCCTTGACCACCTTGGTCCATCCCCTTGGATGGACAGAATGGGAGGTCCCTGAGTCCTCCCTTGTCCTGGAAGGAGACTGTGATCTACCCTCCATCTCCCAGGAGAGAAGGGCCTGGCAGTAGGAGTCGACCTGCTGGTTACAGTTCCTGATGGCATGCAGTCTCTGGACTGCAGCTTGGAGCTCCTCCAGCTGGTACGCCAGAAACCC
>JAGPOW010000261.1:163453505-163505655 GCA_030014935.1 Caiman crocodilus | reverse complement strand
ATATATTTGACTTTCTGATGCATTTTTGTAATAAGTGTTTTCAAAATATTCTGTGTGAAAAACTGTCATAATTGTTCAACCACCTGCAATTGCAAATTTTAAAACTTTAAACAACTTTCAGAAGCTCATACATTTCCTTTTAACAAGTATATATTAAATATTTTTAATACTAGTATTCTAAATTACTTGCAGTGTCTTAACAAGAACAGAGAAAAATCTTGACCTTGCAAGGTTTATATCATGCATTCCTTTTGCTAACTTTAGATGAATTGAATCATTTTTTGCAAACTAGTATAACTTTTTATAATCTCCTCAGTTTCAGCTATTCAAAAATAAGTAAGTGTTTCAATGAAGCAAAAATGTTTAATGGAGTGGTTGATGTGCAGTATTAATTGACATTTAATAAACATATTTCTTGATGAAAATATTCCATCTTACTTTTTCATCCATCTATACATCTATATTTTTTCTATTTATCATACAAATATTTCCTAATAATGTTCTTTCTTCATGCAGGATGCATAGATTATCATTAATTTCACATTTGCCTCTATTTTTTTTTGTATTTAGTATTCAACCTTCAGTTTGGTATTAAAACTCTTATCTAGTTCTAGTTCTAATCCTAGAAAATATACAGAGATGAAATTTTGGGAGACTCCTGTTTGGTTTAAATATGCCAAAAAACAAAGAGGGGAAGTTCTGGTATAATTTTCTAAAAGACTGGGGCAGCTCCTTAGCTGATATACATTGACACAGACACAAACATGAAAGGAGTTCACTTCACTCCAGTTTAGGGTCTCCTCCCCGGAGTTTTTCATCCTGCAGCCCTGATTCAGCAAAGTGCTTAAGTAAGACACTTCCTTGTATGCATGAGATTAGCACAGTTTGGGGTTAAGCGGGAGTGTCTACCTGTGCAATTACTGCTATTTAGGCCTATTGGGCATATCTACACATTCATTAATGAGCCTTAGATATGGCCCATTTAGTTTAGTACTTGCTTAATGAAGTACTAACTAAATGTGCAGTAACTAAAGTTACTGCACAGTACCACCAGCACACAGTTATTTTGTGATGCTTACTGTGTGTTAGCATAATAACACTGCACAGTAAGCAGTTAGCATGGTTTTTAACTGCCACATTGCTGAGCTATGTTAAGCTAATGTTCAGTAAACATTTCATGTAGACGTACCTACTGTGCAATAATTCACTGTGCAGTAAACCAGCCCTGGGAAGACATCTACACATGCAGCTTCTTGGGAGCAGATCTGCTGCTTATGGGAGTAGGCAGATCCAGGCCGCCTCCTGCCCTGCTCCAGGCTCCTGCAGCAGCCAGGGGCAGCTGGAGGCTCTAGCTGTAGTTACCCAGGTGCCAGGGGCACTCTTTAAAAGCTAGCCCCACATAGTATTCCCTCTTGGGATCATCTCCAGGCCTCCTCCTGCCCTGCTCCATGCCAGCCAGGGACAGGAGAAGAGAGGATCCCACACAGATGGGACATGGAGCTGGTGATGCCCCTGTCCCCCTCACTTTTCCCCCCCAACGCACCTCTCCAGGAAGAAGGTAGGGGCCGTGTTACACATGGCCTACACCCTGTGTGCACCACTGCTGACTACACTAGGCACGCCACAATGAGCTGTTTGAGCGTACCGAGGGGTGCCCAACCCACTATGCCCTGCTACTATTGATCGCCATGCTGCCCCAGGTGCAGCTGAGAACCTGGCATATGAACCTGAGCTTCAACAGCACCCCAGGCAAGCATGGACCTCCACACAACATGCGCTGCACCTGGACATATGTTTGTGCCTAAACTACAAAACCCTGACCCCTCTGGCCAAAGAGTAGATCATCACTGCCGTTGATAAGTTTCTCTGCATGTGACAGGCCCCTAAATTATTACCCTTAATTACTGCACTAAATTACCTAACCCAGGGTTAGTTATTTAGATATTTCACATGAGTAGTACTTAGTAAATCTGTTACAATAGTTCGATCCATTGTGTGCGTGCTTTCTTTATTTCCATCAGAAAGCAAGCTGGACTTCTTTAGAATGGTAAATGTGATATTACTTAAGAATAACTCCATGTGGCAAAAGTACACAGACTTTCTTTTTACTCCAAGTTGCATCTCACCAGTTTCTCTAAATACAAGTTGAAACTAGGTTCTAGCAAAACGATTGGTGGATAACATTGCAAAATAAAGTAGAAGAGACCTTCAATTGACTCTGTAAGAATGTTGCATGGAATTGTCCATATTGGTGAAAATTATGGATGTTTTAATTTGATGCCATACATAAGAATTGACAGTGGCAAAACCATTTATGTTTAAGGAATACATTCGCTCTAATCTTGTCTTAATACATGTTTTATAGCTGCGCTAAAATGTGATTTGATATAAGACTAACACAAATCATATCTGGCACAGAAGAATTAAAAAATCTTCATTCTATGACCCTATATCATTTAGATAATTATATATTTCCTTCTGCTACCAGTTGTCCTGTGTTCAATTAAACAAACATTTATACCCCCCCTCCATTTTTGAAGAGGGGCTGAATAGATAGACCATGATTTGTTAGTATTTGAATACTGAATATTTGATTAGACTGAAATCTGTTTAATATGTAAAAAGTTATTCTGAAAATTAAATATATAATTTGGAAATAAAAGGTTATTTTGGGGTTGAATAGGTATTTTGTGCTTGACTGCTATTAATTATCTATTTTCACTTTTATGTCATGGTTATTTGAAAGGATCTAAGAATATCTCCAATTTGGTGTTAGATGGAATAATTACATTTTCTGATTTTGAAAGCCCTTAAGTTGTTGAGCAGTCCTTACAATAGGCTCAAGCAATCTAAAAATAAACCTTGTGTTCATGTTAACAGGGTAGTAACCAGCAAGAGAAAGGAGCACTATCCAATATGATGAAAACAGGAAGTTCATTGCACAAGCTGCCCTTTTCTGATAGGTATGAATTCTTAAAGGCTTAACTAAAATAATAATCTCTTTAAGTTTTAAATAAAACCAGAGAGCTACCTATTGTTCACAGCTCGGTGTAGATGAAAAACACGAACCAGGGTACATTGTGAAAGTGTCCTGGGAAACAACACTATTTTCATTTAGTTGTTGGTAACACTAATTTCAGTCTTATCATCAGGACAGAGCTGATCCTGCAAGGTGCTGAGAGCTCTTATGCTCTGTCCAGCAAAACACTTAAGAACCTGCATAGCAGCTTCAAGCACCAGGGCACAACACGTCTGAAGCCTCTGGAAGAGCACTTGTGTGAGGTCAGAACTGAATTCTGAATGATTCTCTCCATCGAGGGTTCAGGATTGAGAGTATGGTCAGGGTAGAAAGGTAAGAAAGATTTACTAACTTAACAAAAACACAACTACGCATAGTAACAAAACAAACAATGACAGACAAAAGCAATTAGCATCGGCAACTTATTGGCAGTCCCCTCTGATGCCTGGTACACAGCAAGCTTCTCTTTCCACACTCTCCAAAGAGGTACCAGGAAAGGACCCTGGAACGCAGTCCTTGGGCTCCTCAAGGTCCACGGGCCCACGGATCTAACAGCTAGCTAATTATTTTACAGAGCTGTCTCTTCCTGCTGAATGGTTTCCAAATAGTCCAGCTCATTTATAGCTTCTGAATGATGCTGATAACGAATGACCTCTTAGATTCCTTTTACTTCAACCGTCCTTAGACTGACTAATTAGCAGTACAAGCCTTGCATTTCTTTGATAAGGTAATTTTAACTACACCACAGGGCCTTACTACTTCAAGGCTTTGCTAAATTTACTAGGCCTTACTTTATATAAGGCCTCACTACATCTTAATCTTTAATTAGGCTTTCAGCAACAACATAGTGCTTCATATCTAAACAAATAAAGAAAAACACTTTGTCTAATCTTCATCAGGCTTTCAGCAAGCACCTTTATCACACAAACATAATTTTCAGCTGTCATACTGACTTTACAGATCAAAAGACAGTTCATGGCTTAGAGTCTCCCAGGTTCCCACATTTCTCTTTCCAAAGAGGCAAAAATGGCAACAGGGTCATTGCAGACAAGACTCCCTCCTGCACCAGGTCCAGCCTGCTGGGCCACAGAGGCAGCTCCTGCCTAGAGTTGGTCCAGCCCCACGCTTTGCTGCGAGTGCAGAAATTTGGATGGACATATGGCTCCCCCCACCAACATGTCACCTGTGCTCCTCCAGTCCTCCACCAGCCATTGCCTGTGCCCACACACCCCCACCCCATTACCCACACTCCCACCCTCTTCCTCGGACACTGCAGGGCTGGGGCAGAGGGCAACAGATGCAACAGCACTAGCACCTACATATTTGGGCTGCTCAGCACCACAAATCATCAGTGGAGGCCAGCCACAGCTGGACCTGTGTCCTGATGAACTAAGGGGGCAGGGAGAGCTCTGATTTTCTATGATAAAAAAACCAAAGTCAAACTCCAAAATATATAGGTATTTAGAAGTTATTTTATTATAATGATTGAGGCACTGGTATGCTTCCAATTTGCTTTAAAGTTGTAAATCCATCAGTAAAACATTGTGTTCAAACAATACCAATATTCATAGATTTCATAGACATTAGGGCTGGAAGGGACCTCGTAAGATCGTTGGGTCCAGCCCCCTGGCCAAGGGGCAGGAAGTCAGCTGGGGTCAAAGGATCCCAGCAAGATAAATGACCAAATGTTGCTTGAAAGTGTCCAAAGTAGGTGTATCGCGGCGCACCTCGCTGCCCCACTCCTTGTGTGTGGAGGCTGCTGCGGAAAGCCCCAGCAGCTGGACAGCGAATCCAGCTGCGAGTTGCCAGGGCAACTAATGGCAGTCAGCTGACCCTAAGGGGAGGGCCTGGCTCGTATAAAGCCCAGAGCCGGAGTTAGGCTGGCAGTTCCCTGCCAGCAGCCAGAGGGGCAAGAGCAGCTCACGATGAGGCTGGAGCAATGAGGCTAAGGTATAGCCGGGAGGCTTGTGTTGTTATGGCCGGGTGCCTGATGTTTTCAATTACAGCCAGAGGTTTGAGTTTGTGTTACTGTTATAACTGGTGGTTTGGGTGAGGCTATAAGGGGTTGGAGGAGGCCTCAGGGGCAACCCCAGCACCAGTGAGGGCGCAGCACGGGGTGCGGAGACCCCAGGCCCAGAGAGGGGCATTTGAAGAGCCCAGGCATGGGCACGGTGAGCCCCAGACAGGGGCAGTATTTTAAGGAGCCCAAGGGGGGGCAACACTGAGAAGCCCGGGAGGGGCAAGTCGAGCCGGTAATAGGCTAGCGCGGCAGCAGACCTCAGCCAGGGGCAGGGTACTGCGGTGGACCCCAGGAAAGGGGTTAGCAGCACAGCGCCTCCAGAGGAGGGCAAGCTGCTGCGGTGGTCCCTGAGAAGGGCATAGCAGCACGGTACGCCCGGCAATAAAGAGAGGTAGCTGCATGGTGGGCCTAAGAGACCGGCTAGAGAAGGCCCAGAGCGGGCGGGTACATAGAGAAGGCCCGAGAGAGCGGGTGCAGCTTCTGACAAACCAACGTCCGGTACATCTGCAAGGCTTGGGGTGTGGTATTAGGGGTTGGTCAGAGCCACGCGTAGCCCATAAGGCTGGAGTGCCTAGGGAGCACCCATCGGACAGTCCAGGAGACCACGGGGACAAATGTCCTGGTACGCCGTGCCCAAGGAGGTATAAGGCAGCCTCCCAACTATATTTAAGACCAAGATGTGGCAGATGAGAATTTGAGGGTGCCTTGGGCCGGCCTTGATGTGGTGAGAGGGACCTCAGGGGGATCACGGCCCTTCCTGGCGGAGCCTGCAGTGACAAGGTGCTTGCACCATCTCTGGGAAGAATTTGTTCCAGGCCTTGGGGGCTCGGACAGTAAAGAAGTTTTTCCTTATGTCCAGCCTAAAACGGTCTTGCAGGAGTTTGTGACAAGCTGGACCTTGTCATCCCCTGAGGTGCTCTGGTGAACAGGGGTACTCCCAGATCCTGATGCATACCTCTAGGAGGGTGCCGCTGCCAGCAAGTGACACAAGTTTTGCTTTCAGGACTTTGACATAGTTTCCCAGAAACCCCTGCACCTATCTTCTTGAAACTTTGCAGACTTCATGCCTTCAGGAGAAGCTACCATCCCTGCAATTTTCATCCAAATCAGGCAAGAAATGACAACATTATACACAATTTCATGATTCCCCATTATAGCCAATGGGTGAAACGTTGAAAGAGCAATACAGTTTCGATGAAATGAAATGAAACAGTGCTTCGAAATTAAGTGAAATGATGAAATGAAACATTATCCCTTTGAAACAGCAGAACAGAAGTCTAAACGAAATAGTGCTGTTCACACAACCTTACTCTCTGGGTCCTACTTCAGAGTCACTTCCCCAGCAATCGCACTGTGGAATAGTAGAGGCCGCAGTTGCCCAATTTTTCCATGACTATATCATGGGACACCGGGTCAAAGGCTCGGCATATACATAGTGGCATTTCATTTTAATTGCAGAAAAATATGGATTTGGGATTTTTTAATCAGAGAATTTTAGATTATTAAACAGAAAACCAGGATCCCTGTTGATTACTGGCTTTCTACTGGATCAGGTAGATTTCAAGTTGGCAGTTACCTTTCAGGCATGTTTACAAGCCTCCCTTTCAAACCACAAGAGCTAGAGCCAATGATTTAAAAAAGTAAAAGTTTAGTGTTAGACACAATCACAAGAATCCATTTCTTGGACCTGTAGCACCTATCCCTCAAGTTAGGTTTAACCCAAGTACAAATGGCACTTTTACAGGTGTTACATATTGAGTATTTGCAGTTCCAGCTAACTTCAAAGGAAGCAGTAGATGCTTATAATTTCTAAATATCTTAGTTAACATATTTACTCAAATACAAGACATGGTTTGGGGGGGAAGCCCCTCATCTCATATTCTCATACAAGCAAATCTCATTAAATATATTGACTATCGTGTGTGTGTGTGTGTGTGTGTGTGTGTGTGTGTGTGTGTGTGTGTGTGTGTGTGTGTGTGTGTGTGTGTGTGTGTGTGTGTGTGTGTGTGTGTAAGGTACTGCAATACCAGGCTGGCATTTGGAAAGACTGACACCCTCCCCAGTGCCAAAAATGCTGATGAGATTTTTTTGGGCCCTTTAAAAAAATGGGCATGTGTTCCCCTCCACAAAGAACTGACACTGGGCCTGGAGGTACTGCAATTCCAGGCCAGCACCTGGAAGACCAAAGCCAGCTCTGACACCCTCCCCTTGGTGCCAAAATGTTTGATCTTAGCCAAGAGGCTCAGATGCTGATGGGAACCCTTTTTTTCTTTTTCACGAAACAACTAAAAGAATCCACATTCACATCAAACTCAACAACCTCCAGTACAACAATACTTTGTTCTTATTACACTTGTTTTCATCAGTAACACTCTAACCCAGGGGTAGGCAAAGTCCAGGCCACTGGCCAGACTGGCCCTACAACAGGCTCCATTTCCCAGCAGTCCCTGCCCACATCACTGCAGTTGGCAGCCCACCACTCCTGGGGTCTCCACAGAAACCAGCTACAGCAATGCAGGCAGGGGCTGCTGGAAAATGGAGTCTGGCCACTGGCCAGCTCCGCCATCTTGTGCATCCCTGCTCTAACCTCTCCCAAAACTCCCCAAACCCAGGAAGAAGCAACAACTTTCACGCTGTTCCTTCGTTCTTTTGAAAGAAACAGTCATGCTTCTTTATTCCCTCTCTTCTGCGCCTTCTCCTTCCCCATCTTGTCCGCACCTTGATTCACATAGTATTACAATTCATATATTGCCAACTCCAAACACACTTTTCTTGTGAAAGCCAGTACCTCGACCAACAGTAGGTTTCTCACCTTCCATACTGCTGCTGTCATACAAAGTAGTAAGGTTCTCAGTCTCTGTCTCTCCAGTCCTTTGGGCATTACAATACCCATACAATACCATTTCATGTTAAGTCACAGTTCAAAACATGATGCATACCACTTCCACAAAAGATCAGTCCCAAAATACATGCAGTACGAATTTTGCAGCCCCACATCCCCCTCACAGGCATGTCACCGATCTTACCAAACCGCATTTATGCTGAATGTGCCTCAGGAAGAATATTCTGTATCATCATCATCATCCATAGGATATCTGTATATTCCTCCTTCACTTTATTATCTCGCACTTCTTTCCATACATTTGCAATCTGTCCTTCCATCCAATTCCCAACTACTGTTGTCCTATCTTTCTTTCTTATCATATTAATCACCTTCTTGTGGTCTTTTCAAACACTCTCATCCCATTCCCTCTAGTTTATTTACCCTTATAAAACTCACTGCCTTTACATAGTGGGCCAGGGGCTGCCATGCCCACAGCTTTTTCTAGTCTCCCCTGTACATGCCCCATCTTTTTAATAGTTTTCCTGCAAGGTAACAGCAAAAACATGCTTTCCCCAATGCCTCTTTGCCCTCCTCACATTGTTCATAAACACTCCCACCCCCTCCATTGTCTCTTTACAGAACATACTTATAAAGTAAGGATACACAAAGCTTCCCAAATCTGGCATTCTCCAACCTCCTAATTTCCTAGCCTTGTATAGCTCCATTCTGGCTACACTTTCTCTTTTACTGTCCCCCAAAAATGTACATCTGCCTCTGTATCCTCCTTATCTGCTGCTCTGTAAAGGATAAAGTGGTAAGAGTATCATTTTCACCACAGCAATTTTACACTGGAAAGATAGTGTTCTACCACTCCATGATCCCCATATCTGCCTCACTCTTATCTCCAACTTCTCCCATGCCTTTGTTCCTTTCCCTTCAGCATCCATTAGGATTTCCAAGATCTTGATAACACCCTCTACAACCCACAGCCTGAACTTCTGTAAATTCTGCCAATTCCCCATATGTTTCAACATACATTTCATCTTATTTAATGTCACCTTTGACACTTCACTGTAGTCCTCAATATGCTTACATACCCTCTCAAATGATACGCTGTCCTGAGCCACTATGTTCGAATCACTCATGAATAACGTACATTTGACTTCTCCTCCTGATATCTTCACATCCCATATCAGCTTATCATCACGAATTCCCTACACTAATGGCTCCATTGCGCACGCAGAAAGATAGGCAGACAGCAGGCATCCCTGTCTCACCCCTGCTTATATGGGGAATGCCTTGCTCAAGTAACCATTCACCAGACTTCCTGTTTTACTGTATAGCACTTTGACCCATCTGATCATTTTCACCAGAAACCCCATCCTCCTCAATACTTCAACCATGAAATCATGTTCAACCCTATCATAAGATTTTTCCAGGTCTAGATTAAGTCTTACTATATTTCTTTTCCTCTCTTGCACATCTTATATGAAATCTCTAATTAATTACAGGGTCTGGCATATCCTCCTCTAAGGAATGGCACATGTTTGTGTTTCTTGTATCACATCTGCTAAACACTCATGCATTCTTTTGGCATCAATTTATAGTCTACAGTTATAAGAGTTATTGGCCTTGATTGCCTAACACATCTTCCTTTCCTTTCTTGAACATGAAAATTACCACACCTTCTGCAAAATTCTCCCCCATCTCCCCACCTGTCATGATTCCTCTTCATGTCTCTATTACATCTGTCCCCAGCCATTGCAAAAAATTGTCATAGTTCCACTAGAAGTCCATCTCTTCCTTGGCACCTTCCCTTTCTAAGACGCTTTTAAGCAGTCTTCCATCTCTCTCATATTTAACTTCTCCTCCAATTTTTTTCCCCCATCTTCTATTCCTTGCTTTATTTCCTCAAAGAATGCCTTCACTTTTCTTCCATCCACACCTCTTCTTTTGTACATCTCTATGTAAAATTCTGCCACTGCAAACACGTTTGCACCGTCTTCTATTCAGAACTGCTTTCAGTTCCTTCCTTCTTTTCTCAATTTTGCCAAAAATACTTACACCACCCTCCCCCTTCTCCACCCACTGTGCTCTAATCAGAAAGATTTTTTCATCCATTTTCCTTGTGAACCATTCTGCAAGCCATTGCTTTATGTCTCTCCCCATTTTTCATTCACTTGTACTCCTCTTACCACCCCTTTCCATAATTCCTACTTCTCTTATTCTTCTTGTGACAGGGCACTGTTGACGTCTGCCACTATAAGACTGGGGCCAAGCAGCCAGCAGGTGCTTAATTGCAGTGGTCATTTTAGAGCTCTGGCCACCCATATAAACAGGGCAATTCACTGCTGGCAGCCTAAGCAGCAACATCATCCGGCTGCAAGGCTGCTTGTATCATCCTGGAGGTAAGGGAAGAGCCGTAGGGGATGGCTAGGAGACTCTAGTCCTGGGCATGACCTAAAACTGCACCCTGCTGGGAGTGGGTGGCCTGGTGGGGCTCCCAGTGGTGCGGAAGCCCCCAGGAAATGCCAGGTTGGTTACCACCCTGGTGAAAAGTGGGTTGGGGCACCTTAACCCCAGCTCCCACGTTCAGGTGGGTCAGATGACGCCGGAGGTAGTGAGGCCAGGCACAGATCCGGCCACCTAAAACCTCCTCAGGGTGCAAGACCCTGAGGAGGGAGAGTGGGGGCCAGGCACAGCTATGGCCACCTGAGCCCACTGAGGAGTGAAGCCCCATAGCCCTGAGTGAAGGGGGGTGGTGTGGAGCCCTGAGTGAAGGGGTGGAGATGGGGAGCCTCAGTGAAGAGGAAAGAAGAACCAGAGGGCTGAGGGCCCAGTACATAGAGGGAGCAAGGCAGCATAAGTTGGTGATACACGCAAGAGACCCTGTGCGGGAGGGTGGAGTGAGTGAGGCCCGAGTGAGAGGCGAGCGGTACGAATCTGTGTGACTGAGGCCTGACGGCATGGCCTAAGCATGCTCTGGCTGTAGGCCAGGAGCACTGTAACATCTGGATGCCATCTGCGAGGCGTGGGCTGCAATGTAGGGGAGGTACAGACCCACAGATAGTGCCCCCTGGCATCGGGACAGTAAATGGGCAGCCTTCCACCGAATTAAGATCGATTAATTAATAACAAGGCATGGCAGGAGAGTCCGGCATGCCCAAAGGCAAGTGGGGAACCTAGCACTGTGGCTAGGCAATAAGCCCCACTTTGCCACACTTCTCTTAATCATAGTCCACCACTCCCACATGATTTTGTAGCATCTCTTCAGAATCCTCCATCCTTTATACAGTTCCATATATTCTCGACAGGTCTTCTCATCTTGTAATGATTGAACACTTAACTTCCACATCCCTTTCTCCTACCTTCATTTTCATCTAAACTCACTTCCTTTCTCAGCATCCAGTGATCACTGAAGGACACATCTAAGATCTTCTTTCTAGTTCCTAGCCCATTTGACATTTATACAAAATCAATCCTCAGCACTGTCTCCCACTCAGTTCCATCCTCACAATCACATTCTCACTGCCCATACATCCTTTAAACTTCCCTCTTTTATTATATTAATCAATACTTTTGATGAGCTGTCTAGGTCTGCCTCCCCTCCGTCCTCTCTCCTATGCCCCTGCTCAATAATGCAACTGAAATCTTCCACCAGAATTTTCTGCCTACCTCCAAATATATACATCTCTAATTTCTTAAACAGGGTGATCCTTCCTTCTCTTTCTGCAGCATATATATATTAAGAATCTCTAACACTTTCTTTTTAAACTCCACCGCCGTCTGTTGTAATCTCCCTCCCACAATCATTTGCACTTGCCACACTTCTAGGGTGGTCATCATGGGGGATAGTCCGGTTGATACAAAACCAAATGCCTTCTCTGGAAGAGAAAAATAGAGAACATAAAGGTGTTGGATTTCATTTCAATAGAGAACAGAGTAGCAGAATATCAGAATGTCCTCTATGATGGCCGCCCTACACATTTCCACTTCCTCACTTTTGAGCAAAATTGTGATATATCCAGCTGCTTTGCTTACATCTGACCTCACCTACCATGATGGTCCCCATCCCCATCTCTTTACAAAATGCTTGTAATCCCACTCCTATGGCATTATGCATTCCTGTAAACATACTAGCTGTGTCCAGATAAGCACAGACATTTGGTTCTGCGAGGACAATTAGCCATAGGTACTTGTCCCCAGGGAATGCCCATGCTGCATGCTTTTTGGCACATAGCAATTACCCCAGGTGGGGTAGGGGAAGCTGGGGTCAACACTGGGCTGGCCTCAGCAGCCTTACCTAGGGCCTGGGGGCTCCCAGAGCTGCAGCTGAGGTGCTCCTGCCAGGTGGAGCCTGGCTGGCAGCTGCAGTGTGGCTCTGGGCAGACTGGCTCCGCTTTCCAGTGCATGCACTGCTCTGGTTTTTTATCCCACAGGTTTTTTTTACCTCTGGATATCCTAAGCATATCCTAAACATAGTTTAGTTGAACACGACTATCTAGAAATCAAAAAAAAAAAACCTTCATGGAAAAAAAAAAAAATGGAACAGAGCACATATGGCCAGCATGCCCCCTGTAGCACAAAAAACACATGATTGTGACGTATGTGGCACCGCAGCCATGTTTGCGACACCACATACCGCATGGCCACACTTGTCTGGATGCACCCACTCACTAATATTGGAATGATCTTATCCCACCTCTTCCTCAATTACATACTTCTGAATGTATAGATGCAATATAGTCGTGCCTGTCCATTTAAATTACACATCTCTACCACTTGTGAGTCATCTCTGCTGCTCGATGCAGTTGGCACTAATCCTTCCCACTTCACATCCCCATAATCTTTGCCAGTTGTTTTATTACTTTCAGGGTTTTTGGTTATAGCTGTTTTATTGCTTTGACATTCAAGACAGGTTCCCCATTCCCCTCTCCTCCACCTTTTGTGCTTCCCCTCTCCATTAGACCTAGACCACATGAGTTTTGGGGGAGTGTTGTTGTTGCTTGTTTTTGGTTTTTTTGTCAACCCGTCTCCCACATCCTCTCTGTGTCCACCTTCTTCTAGCATACAATTTCTTTCTTTTCCCAGTTTGGCTCTCCTTTCTCTTGCTCTGTTCTCTCTACTCCTCCTCCTCCTTCCTACAGTGTTCTCTTCTCTGTCTCAAAGGCACTTATCTTTCCTCTTTTCCTCTTCTGTTGCCAGCTATGTGCTCAGCTACTGAGATTTCATTCTCTTCCTCCCCAGCTCTTCCTTCATACGTTCTGACTCAACACCTTCTTCCCAACTTTCCCTTTCCTATCTCTGCTGTTCTCTTGTAGAACTACCGTTACTTTAGAAGGACCATAGGCATCACCACTGCAAGAGTCCCTCTTCTTTACAAATAGCACACATCAGTACTTCTTAGCACTCTGCTGCCCTGTGTCCTTTCACATCATAATATGCCACATCTGTAGCATATTATGTACCAGCAGTATGCAGCCAGGTGTCCTTCCTGCCCACACCTGCTACAGAGTTTAGGCTGTCAGAAATATACTGTAAACCCTCATTGTGGCCCTACTTGGATTACTGATGGTAAATGCATTATCCTGCCAGCACTCCTCTCATCCTTGTTCATTACCATCCTAGTTGTCCACAATCCCACCCACATACTGTATTTATCATGCATCTTCCCAATATGCGTAACTTTTTGTACAGGATTCTCCAACCATTTCTCTATCTCCCCCATCTCAAACATTTCCGTGAACATTTGAATAATTATTGCTGTCTCTCTCGTCTTTTCTCCAATAATAAACCTTATCCCTTAAGTTCTCCTATCTCACCTACTGCCACATGCATCTTCAAAAAATCTATTAACTTTCTCGGCTTCATTATGAAAGACTTCCAGTTAGGAAAGCAACCAGGCTATTCAAATGTTCTACTTTAACATCCAAAACTTCAAACAATATTTTCTCTATAAATTCTTATGTATTAATCATCTAATTTTCTGTTCTCCTTCCTCGGATACTGCTCTTATTCTCAGGCATAGATTACCTGCCACTCCATCTCTCACTTCCTCCCATCTCTTTTCTCTTTGCAGGTCTGGCTTATTCTTCCCATTAGCCATCTTCCCTTCAATCACTATTTCCTTCCTCATATCTTTCTCCTGACCTCTTCTCCTGTTCTTCTAGTTGACTGGACTCTTCCCTCATAGCTCCCTTCAATAAAGCCTCCTCCAACACTGCAAATCCCACCCCATCTCTTTCCTACCTTTTGTCCATCTTTCGTCAGACTCTGGATTTTCACTTCTGCTCTCCAATTCACTTCTCATCTCTTAGTCTATTTTCTCTCCATAACTGTCACGCCACTCTCCAAGACTGCTGTTCCAGGCTCCAAGAACTCCTACTCCCATCCTAGTGCTCAGTCACTTCCCTCAGCACTTCTGGCCACAATCCAGGCAGTACACTAGGCCTCTGCTCAACCACTATAGTGAATCCTGGCCAAAAGTAGCTGAGAAGGACCTACCACAAAGATAAGCTAGTGCAGCCCATCTGAACAAGACATGTGCTAGTGCCCATTGTGCAGTCCTCCTCAGTGCCAACTCTTTTTAAAGCCATGGTGAACCGCTATATTGAATGCACTTTTACTTCCTCTTTACTCCCACATCTGAGCTTCACCTTTCTTTGCCATTTCCAATTATTCCTGCTTCTTCACCAGTCTTAAATGTCTGGCAAAAATCAGCAAACAGGACTCCAAACAGTTCACCCAGAATTGCTCTTTCACACCCCACCCCCAGCATATTGCATATGATTAGGTGCCCACCCACCCTCTGTGAGGTAGAGCTAGACTAGCAAACCCTGTGTCTCCTCTGCATGTACATTTCGGCAGAACCCAGGATTCGTGACAAGAACATCCAGTTCTATCATGAGTGGGGAGCTAATTAGCACATAGGTCCTTTGTTGGGGAAGTACATGCACATTGGTGACCCTACAGTGCTGAGCTGTCATCATTACTTGAAATCCTATTGATTTTGTTGGGGCCCCATCCAATAAACTAGATAGCAAATCATGAGACTTTTGTCCTTAGACTAATATAATGAATTCTTTAGGTACATCCTGTGAAAGACCAGGAATTTGCTCGTAAACAGACACATAGGCCTCCTAGTCCAGTACTCTACTAAAAATTGGACTGAGAGATAAAAATGATGGGAAAGAAACAGTGGCCCTCATGTGAAAGAGAGGGGACTAGCATAAATTTTTTAGAAGTGAATCTTCCAAAGAGAATTATGAGGATGATGACAAACACAAGTGAAAGGACTGGGTAAACAGGTGAGGAAGATGGGGAGTGGGGAGGAGGCTGAGCTAACTGTGACAGTTTCAAGGTTTCAAGGCAATGGTTTGCTGATGCGTGGGCACACAGGAATGCAGGTCCATGTGTGTGCAGTATGGTCTTTACAATAGGACTAAGAATGGCATAAGTGTAAGAGTTCCTCTTTTGGACTGCCAAGTGATCCACTGTGGTCACAACGCAGGTTGTTACATGTATCATAGTATCTAGGGTCAGAAGGGGCCTAGAGCAGGCCATCTAGTCTGACCCCCCAATGTCTATGTAGAGGTATAGATATAGATATATATCTGTACATGAAACGAGAGAAATATACATTTTTGCAAAAAAAATAGTTTGTACTATATATAAAGTATGTGCAAACATGCTGCTTAAACATGTATTTACGAAGTACATGTGCTAAAAATTGTAGCACTCTAAAAAATTAAAAATGCATCAATTCTGAATGAATTAAGTCTATTGGGAACGTTTATTTAAAGATCAGTGTTTTCAGATTTGCTTCTCACTTCCATGTGCTCAGGAGAACAGGATCTGACAGTAAGGACAGGGAAAGGGGCCACAGAGGGAAGAAACTGGGGGAGGAAGAGGGCAAGGGGGCTACCTGATGCCCCACCTCAACCATTCAATTTTCCCTGCGGTAGCAGTGGGAGATGTACAAATTCACAGAAAACCTCCTTGATTAAGATTACATACCTAGAAAATTATAACAATTTTATGATTTTTTTTCCATATATACAATCTAGTTATTGGGGAGTCATCTTATATTCAGGGTTGTCTTATATTCAAGTAAATAAGGTTTGTGTCCAATGATGGACTTAGGTGCCTAACTTTAATCCTCAGCATGAAAATCCTGCCATTTTTCCACTCTGTGAACCTGGTTTACTCTATATTAGTAACAAAGGGCATGTATAGACAAAACAGGGGTTTACTTTACCCTAAATTGAAGTTCTAGGTTTTTAAAAATACCGCTTCAATTTAGGGCGAAGTAAACCCCCACGTCATGTACACCCATATCTTACTTGCCTCTGTGGTGGTGGAGAGGGGAGAGCGAGCTGCCGGTGGGTGGAGTAGTCCCTGAGCTGCAGGGAGGAGGAAAGGGGGCTGGTGTTTCTCTCTGTGGCAGCGGTGGCCCCCTCAAGGCAGCACCTGCCTGCAGGAACCCAGCTCAAGTGGTCCCAGGGTGCACCGCAGCTGCGGAGGGAAGGACTGGGTTCTGCACAGCTCAGGCAGGCTCCGGGGCTGGGGGGGGAGGGGGCAGGTGGAGGAATTAGGCTCACCACTCCCCCCCAGCCCCTTCTTCAGTGGAGTCTTCCTTCCCAGGCTGCTGCCAGGCTGCCTACACAGGTTGCCTGCAGGGCCCCTGAGCTGCACAGAGCCTGACCCTTCACTTAGTGGCTATAGGGCAGAAAACTGAAACTCTTCAGAAGTGTTTTAGTTTGCTGTGCCCCAAACTCATTTAAAGCAGTGCAAAAGTGTTTAACCCACTTTGAAGTGTTGTGCACGCATGCCCCTTGTTTAGTCTACGCACGCTGCATGGTATGACTTCCTAGGGCACAAACTGAGGTTTGACTGAAAGAAGAGATGCACTGAAATATACAATAGAAATGCCTATTCCCCATTACTCGATCAAATTAAGTGACAATCTTTACAGTAAGAAATTCTTTCTTTGAGGGTAATATAACCCACAGTCTTTCATATTATTGATATTATTACCTTGCAGTTTGCTCTGTCCTCATTTATATCCAGCTGCCCTGCTTCTACATATCCCTGCTTAGTAGCCAGAAAAACCTCATGCACAGAGCCCTCACTTCTGACTTCTCTGCTGCTCATTCTGCTCAAGGAGCTAAGACGAGTAATTTTGTGTGCAAGCAGGCATTTGTCCATGCAATTTCCCATCAAGTGCACACAAATCCAAATTTTCACAATTTTCACAAACACAAATTCATTTTTTTGTAGTTCATAAAGGCTCACATGTTTGAAAATTTGCTCCCTCTTATAGTACCAAGGCAGATATGCAGTTATTCGGAGTACATAAGCCTCAGAACAATGTTCAACAAACCCCATCCTATTAGTACTTGTCGATGGGACATGGCCAGAATCTGACGGTGGTCATGAAAGTGGTCACATCAGTACTTCAGAAAAGGCATATCTAGATGTAGCCATTGTCCTTTTGGCTTGGATGTTGAGATATGATTTTAAGGTTGCATCAAGGCAACACAATTTATAAATGTCACACGGCTGTAGTAGAAATACTCATTTGTCCATGTTCCTCCAACGGCTCTGGAGACGCAGGGGCTGGTGGATCTCCACAGGCATCACTTAATCTACTGTTCAAGCAGTGCAATTCTTCCACTTGAAACTTTTGGTTCTAAGAGCTTTACTATATGAAACTATGTGTATATGTGAAGCCATGTACAATGTAATTCTGTCTTGTATCTAATAGAAGCTCTGGGTATGTTTCTTTTGTGTTTTATTTGGCAAGTAAAATACCCAGTGTCAGATTTTTATATTCACTTTCTTTCATAAGCTTTTCAGCTAATGTTTTATCCATTTATAAAATGATTATTGAAATGAAGATGTTCTGAATTCAGAACTAACAAGCAGCAGGCTGGGACATAGGCATATTCTTGAGTAATGACCAAGCTGATTCACCATTCATAAAGACATTTCAGCAGCTTTGCATATTAGACAGCTTATGTACATACTTTAGATTCAATTTTTTTCCTCTCTCAACAGTTCTCATTATTTTACCACAGAAATGAAGCTAGATTTATCAGTTACTAGCCAGCCACAGCTATACGTGCAATTAATGCACAAAAATAACTTTGGAGCTATAAGCTCTGGAGTTTTATTGCTCCCGAGCACCGCATCGTCACATGTATCCAGGACCACAGCACATTGACCTGGGTTGAAGCAACCCTAGTGGCCAGGGGATCGGTCTGCTAGCCCTGGGATGCTCCTTCTGGCTCAACATGCTGCAAAGGGACTAGCTGGGGCAAGAGGGTGCTTCAGCATGGGGCTAGCAAACAAGCAGCTCATGCGCTAAAGCACCCTTGTGCCCTAGCCAGCTGGGGCAGCATCTACACAAGCACTGCTGCAGAGTAAAAAATTAGTTTACACCAGCCTAATAGGGCAGCACATGTAGACATGCAATATACTGTGCAGTAGATTAATTAACTGTGCAATAAAAATGTCTTGTGTAGCCAGACCAACCAATTACTGAAATTATTGTCTTTAACTTCTGAAGACTAGATCTGCCTCTGCTTTTCTCTGACCTTTTTGTCCTACTCCAAAAGAAATCAGCTTCCTGATCAGTTCCTGGACCCTGCCACTGGCTCCCTCTGGGTCCTGCTGCTGCTGGCTCCCGTCATGTTTGACAGGAAGCCAGGAGCAGATTAAAATTTGTTTTCTAAAATTTTTAGGGGCCCTGCAAGCTGAATAGAGTGGCGTGGTGAGCAGGATGAAGCCCGCAGGCCATTTTTTACCCACCCCTGGTCTAGGTGCATACAGCCAAGTGTAGTCATGAGCGACTACAGGGCTCTGAGAGGCCAGGCTTAGGAAGTTGGGGGCACAGGTGGTCTTCTCACTCATCCTTCTGGGCAGCGGTAGCCATCAGCCTCAGGATGCCTGAATCAGGGAAGTCATCCTGCAGCTCTGAAGTTGGTGCCATCATGAGGGTTTTGGCTTCTACAACCATGATCTGCACTTCCATGAGAGAGGCATCCTGGGACAAGATGGTCTTCACCTGTCTTCTAAAGGTAAGAGTCTGTTCTCTTACAGATTGGCTGATCTCTTCTGAAGGGCTTTAAACTAGGTTTGTTGGGGGATAGGGAAGCAAAAGATAAAGACAACCTAGGATCAGCGAGCCATGATCAATGCACTGGATCAGCCCAGGTAAGCACTAAGGGGCTCAATGGACATCAGGACCAAGGGCACCCATCAGGGGGCTTAAATGTCTCTACACTAATGCTAGGAAAATGGGGAACAAGCAGGAGGAACTTGCATTCCTGGTTGCAAGCAACAACTTTGACCTGTTTGGACTAACTGAAACTTGGTGGGATCCTACTCACGATTGGGCAGTAGGAATTGAGGATTACAGGTATTACAGACAGGTCAGAGTGGGGAATAAGGGATGGTGGGGGGAGGGAGGGTATTGTTCTCTATGTTAAGGAACAATATATATCCTCTATAATCAAGATTGGCTCAGAGGAGGACCAAACTGAGGTTCTGTGGGTCAGAATACAAGAGGGTCCGGGATGGGGAAGAGACTTGGTAGTGGAAGTCTACTATAAATTGCCACACCAGGAGAATAAGCTAGACCTGAGATTCTCTAGAGAGCTCTCAAGCCATACAGTCAAGAGATACAGTGTCATGGGTGACCTAAACCTGACATCTGCTGGGAGGAGCAGTTAGCCAAATCTAACCACTCATATAGGTTCTTAATCTGCATACAGGACCTCCACTTAATGCAGGAGGTATACAATACCACTAAGGGAAATGCCTTGCTGGACTTGGTGTTAGCTACAGGGTGAAGAATCACAGGTACAAGGTAATCTAGGGGATAGTGACCACTGATTGATTGAATTCACTATCCACTGAAGGGTAGGTAAACTAACCAGCAGGGCTCAAGTGCTAGACTTCAGAAAAGCTAACTTCAGTGTGCTCAAGAGATTAGTTAGTGAGGCATTACAGCTCAAGAGCATTGATGAAATGGGGGTCCAGGAAGGGTGGCTGTTCCTCAAGGAAGCAATCCTACTGGCGCAGAAGGCAGCAATTCCATTGCACATAAAAGGGGGCAAAGGGGCCAAGAAGCCCCCTTTGCTAAATAGTGAAGTCCAGGAAAGCCTAAGGGCAAATAAAGAGGTATACAGGCTGTGGAAACAGGGGATCACTATCAAGGAGGAGATACCTCCCTTGCTCACATTTGCAGGGAAATCAGAAAGGCCAAAGCAGGATTAGAACTTAGGCTGGCAACAAAAATTAAGGACAACAAAAAGTCTTTCTTCAGGTATATAGAAAGCAAAAGGAAGGTGCAAGGTAGCACAGGACCCATACAGGACAAACTAGGGCAATTGCTGACAGAGAGGGAAGACAAAGCTGAGCTCTTCAATGAGTTCTTTGCATCTATTCCTAGACACAGACCAAGACACATCTCCCTATTGGATCACAGACAGATATAGGAGGGACACCAGTCCACCAACTGTTAGCGCAGACTTAGTAAAGGGGCACTTGGAGGGGCTGGACATGTTCAAATAAGCAGGCCTAAATGAACTTCATCCAAGAGTGCTGAAGGAATTGGCCAGTGTCATAGCAAAGCTACTGGCCCAGCTGTTTGAGCACTCATGGTGCTCCAATCATGTCCCAGAGGACTGCAAAAGGGCCACTGTGGTCTCTATTTTCAAGAAGGGGAGGAAGGAGGAACAAGGAAACTATAAGCCAGTTAGTCTCACCTCTATCTTGGGAAAACTGGGAAAGATCATTAAAGATCAAATTTGTGGGAGCCCAGCAGGGGAAATAATGCTGAAAGGAAATCAGCATGGATTTGTTGCAGGTAGATCCTGCCTGACTAGCCTTGTTTCTTTTTATGACCAGGTCACAAAATGCTTAGACACGGGAGCCAGTAGATGTCATCTACCTAGACTTTAAGAAGGCCTTCAATACAGTATCTCATTCTGTTCTCATAAATATATCAAGAAGCTGTGATGTAGATGATTACATGATCAGGTGTGTGGCAAATTGGCTTAGGGGTTGCACCCAGAGTGGTAGTGGACAAGTCGATAGAGACCTGGAAAAATGTGGGCAGTCGAGTCCCACAAGGCTCAGTCCTTGGACCAGTGCTATTTAATGTCTTCATCAGTGACTTGGACAAGGTTGTGGAGAGCACCCTGTCCAAGTCAGCAGACGATACCAAATTATGGGGCAAAGTTAACACACCAGAGAGTAGGGAATGGATCTAGACAGATATGGGCAAGTTGGGAAAATGAGTTGAATGAAATAGGATGCAGTTCAACAAAGACAAGTGCAAAGTGCTGCACCTGGGCAAAAAGAACCACCAACACACAGGCTGGGGGATGACCTCAGCAGCGGAAAGGGATCTTGGAGTCATAGTTGACTCCAAAATGAACATGAGTTGTCAATGTGATGAAATGATCAACAAGGCTAACTGCACTTTATCATGCATTAGCAGAGGCATGACGAACAGGTCCAGGGAGGTGAAGCTTCTCCTCTATGCAGCACTGGTCAGGCTGCAGTTGGAGTACTTCATCCAGTTTTGGGCTCCACACTTCAAAAGGACGTGGAGAATCTTGAGAGGGTTCAGAGAAGGGCCACTCTTACAGTCAGAGGCCTGAAGGCAAGACCCTACAAGGAGAGACTGAGGGACCTAGATCTCTTCAGCCTCCTCAAGAGAAGCCTGAGAGGTGATCTTGTGGTTACATATAAATTCATCAGGGGAGGGCAGCAGGGAATAAGAGATGCTCCATTTACTAGGGCATCCTCCTGGAGTAACTAGGAACAATGGCCACAAGTTGATGGAAAGCAGATTTAGGTTGGATTAGAAAGAACTTCACAGTAAGTGTTGCCAGAATCTGGAATGGGCTTCCAAAGGAAGTGATGCTCTCCCCTACTTTGGGGGTCTTCAAGAGGAAGCTAGACAGGAACCTAGCTGGGGTCATCTGACCCAGCCCTCTTTCCTGCCCTGGGCAGGGTGTTGGACTCAAAGACCTATTGAGGTCCCTTCCAACCCTAACATCTATACAGCTGTATATACCGTGGTAATACAAATAATAATTATAACAATAATAGGCATATATATTTTTGCATAATATTTGGAGCATCGTGACTATGACACCACTCTTACACTACCATAACATGGAAGATAACAAAATCTCCTGTTTCCAATGGAAAATCCACAACCTTAAAAAAAAAAAAAAAAAAAAAGCCAGACTACATAGCAATGTATTCAAGTTTGTGCAAACTACATAAATTTGTTCAATAAAAAAGATATTATGCTGAGGAATCCTTGCCTCTTGCATAATTTTCAGACCACCATGGCTACAACATCAGTTCAACACTACTATCTATCGACTGATAGTGTAATGTACACACACACACACACACACACACACACACACACACACACACCCCCTTGCAGTTTGCAATAAGTCACAGCCTCTCCTACTGAATGGCCTGCAAAGGATAACACTCTGCTGGTAGTTAATGCATTGCTCCCTTTGTAAGCCAGACCTTTTCCAAAGTTTAGCGATGATATAGAGCAGGGATGTCAAACACATAACCCACAGGCCAGATTCAGTCTGCAGGCATTGGTCATCCATCTTGCAAGGCTCATCACTGTGGTTTCCACAGCCGTGCTGTTAATCCTTGCAGCTGCCAGAGCTGCTGTTTCAGTACAGCTCTGGAACTCAGGGTGTTAGTGCCACTTACCTACCTCCCCATCCTCCCCTCACCAAAAATATTTCAGGTTTTAATGGGCCCTGGAAAAAAAGATGGGGAAAGCAGTAGCAGCATTAACTTTCTGGGGTCTGGAGCTACACAGACAGTGGCTTTGATAACCCTGGGGATTAACATTTCTACTTGTGGGTTGTCCAGGCCATGGGAAGCCCCACAGTCTTGATCTGACCCACAGGAAACTCCAGAGTCTGGATTGAGCCTGCAAGAACAAATGAGTGTGATACGTGTGACATAGACTATATTGGTTTTGATCACATTTTCTTTTGATATGGAGAAATTACTGCTTAAAAACCAAATTCAAAAGCTTATTCCATTTGCAAAGTCAAATATTGAAAAAACAGGAAAAGTCTGAATTAAGGTCACCCAAGCCATCTTAATTCTTGCCTTCTTCGTAACAGTGAATATGCTGAGAATACACTGTTGTCTAGGAGAACCTTTCTAGAAAGTAAACTCATGTCCACTGTTTGCCTCCTGTTGTGTGTTTCATTTTCATATACAGCAAGTAGGTGCAGAAAAGCCTTTGGCAGACTCTTTGTACTTCCATCTTGCTTAGTTCTGGGCTAGGCTAGAGGAAAGCTTGGCTTTGAATCCTGATGCTCAGATGAGATTCTAGTTAGGATGGACTGCCAACTGGGGCAAATTAGAGGAGTTTTAATACAGATGGCAAGCAACCTGTCCCTAACTGGGTGAAAAGGGAACATCAGTCCTGGGCTGAATGACTCTGGAAGGCATTTGTCCTGGATTTGTGGCATCATGCAGGGATCCAGGTTTTCCGTTCCCCATGGAAAAACATGGAAAATGGTGGGTTTCCCTTCACAGATTGTCACCGTTCCCTTTGCAGGCTGGGGGGAATGGGATATAGGGGAAGGTGAACATGGGCACATATAAATGGCCAGGAATATATCCAGGCAGTGTGGAGAGAAGCTTCCTGCAAGTAAATTTATGGAAGAGACAGATTGAGGCCTCCACGGTGAGGGAAGAAGCGGGACAAGGTTGGCAGCTGGGGCTGGAGATGCTGCCCAGCCAAGGCATACTCAAGAAGGACATGGGGAGATGAAGTAAACATACCCAGGAAGTCTAGTTCTCCTACTGCCAAATTTTATTTGACTTTTATACATCTAAGTGGTATTTGCATAGCCATGTAATTGCAGTGTTTGGCACCTGCACACTTTACTTAGGAACAACAAAATAAAATAGTATTTATCCTAGATATATAGTTAGGAAGTCAGAAGGGGTGAGTGATAAATGCTGGAACTTCACAGTTTCATAGTTGGTAGGGTCGGAAGGGACCTGAGCAATTAATCAAGCCCAACCCCCTTCCATGGCAGGAAAAAGTACTGGGGTCAAATGACCCCAGCAAGGTATTTGTCTAACCTCCTCTTAAAGATCCCCAGTGAAGTGGTCCCAGCACCACTTCACTTGGAAGTTGGTTCCAGCTCTTAGCCGCCCTGACTGTGAAGTAGCGTCTCCTGATGTCTAGTCTGAATCTACCCTCTGCCAGCTTGTAACCATTATTTCTAGTCAATCCTGGTAGTGCTCAGGGGAAACAAGGACTTCCCCAGTGCCTGCTGGTCACCTCTGACTAGTTTGTAACAGGCCACTAGATCCCCCCTCAGCCTTCTCTTGTGGAGGCTGAACAGGTTCAGGCCCCTTAGCCTCTCCTCGTAGGGCCTGCCCTGCTGCCCCCAATCATGTGAGTGGCCCGCCTCTGGACCCGCTCCAAATTGTCTACATCCCTCCTGAAGTGCGGCACCCAAAACTGGATGCAGTAGTCCAGCTGCAGCCTGACCAGTGTTGCATAGAAGGGGAGGATCACCTCCTTAGACCTGTTCAAGATGCATCTGTGGATCTTTGACAAGGTACGGTTGGCCTTCCTGACCATGTCCCCACACAGCCGGCGCATGTTCATTTGGGCATCAATAATGACTCCAGGATCCTTTTCTGACTCTGCACTGATGAGAAGGGAGTTTCCCAGCCTATAGATGTGCTACTGGTTCTTCCTCCCCAGGTGCAGCACCTTGCACTTGTCAGTTTTGAAACCCACCCTGTTCTCATCTGCCCACCCCTGTAAACCATCTAGGACCAATTCCAGCCTATTCCTCCCTTCTAGCATGCCCACATCCCCCCACATCTTAGTGTTATCAGCAAATTTGAACAGGGAGCATTTTACCCCCTCATCCAAGTCACTGATGAAGATGTTGAACAGTACAAGTCCAAGGACAAAGCCCTGGGGGACCCCACTGCCCACATCCCTCCAAGGTCAAAAATGACCCATCCACCACCACTCTGGGTGTGGCCCTCCAGCCAGTTAACAACCCATTTGACTATATAGGTATTGATGCCACAGTCCCATAGTTTTTTTAATGAGAATGGGATGAGAGACAATGTCAAAGGCCTTCCTGAAGTCCAGAAAGACTATATCCACTGCTACCCCTGCGTCTAAGGATTTTGTGACCTGTTCATAGAAGGCCACCAGGTTGGTCTGACAGAACCTGCCTCTAATGACCCCATGTTGGTTGCCCCCAAGCATAACCTCCCCTGCTGGCCCCTTGTGGACATGGCCAGGATAATTCTCTCAAAAGACTTACCCAGGATTGAGGTAAGACTAACTGACCTATAGTTCCCTGGGTCCTCCTTCCTCCCATTTTTGAAAATGGGGACCACACTGGCCCTTTTCCAGTCCTCTGTCACCACACCAGAGCACCACAAGTGCTCGTAAAGCCGTGCCAGGGGTCCCACAACGACCTCTGCCAATTCCCTCAGCACTCTGGGGTGGAGATTGTCAGGACCAGCTGATTTAAATACGTCCAGTCCCACCAGAAATTCCCTGACTAGATCCTCACTGACCCTAGGCCTAGGTGAGCCTCCCTGGGACCTGAGGGGGTTCCAGCAGACAGGCTGATCCAGTCCCTGCTCAGGAAAATGGAGGCAAAGGAATTGTTAAATAGGTTAGCTTTGTCATCTAATGTGACAACCAGATTTCCTAACGTGTCTTGCAGAGGCCCCACATTATCCGATGCTTTCTTTTTGCCCCCTATGTATTTAAAAAAGGACATCTTTGTTGTCCTTGATCCGGGTAGCGAGTCCCAGTTCCATCTCCACCTTGGCCTTCCTGACCACCCACCTGCAGCCCCAAGCAATGAAAGTATAGTCCTCCCTAGCAATGGCCCCTCCCTTCCATTGGGTATACGCCTCCCTTTTAGCTACGAGATGTTCCCATATGCTTTTGGTGAGCCATGGGGGCTTTTGCACCTTCTTGCCCACTTTGATCCTTGTCGGGACTACCTCCCTTTGGGCCAGGAGGATAGTATCCTTAAGGAACAACCGCTCTTCTTGGACACCCGACAACCCTCCAAGACCTCAGGACCTCCCCAACTATTCTCCTTACCTCACTGAAGTCCGCCCTCCTAAAGTCCAGGGCTGTTGCCTTGCTGCAGACTTTTGCCATCTTGCGCTGGATGGTGAATTCCAGCAGGTGGTGATCGCCGTCACCCAGGTGGTCGAGCACCCACAGCCCCCTCATGAGGTTGTCACCTGTGGCCAGAACCAGGTCCAACAAGGTGTCTCCCCTGGGGGGCTGCTCACCTCCTGGGTTAAATGAAAGTCCTGTATTTCAGCTAGGAACCTATGTGAGCAGTCAGACCTGGCTGACTGCTCTTCCCAGCAGAGTAGCGAACTGGAGAGCACATAATAGAATCATAGGAAAGTAGACTTCACAAGTTCATCTAGTCCAGCCCCCTACTCAAGGCAGGATCATCCGTGACTAAGCCAGCCCAGCCAAGTGTCTGTCCTGCCTGCTCTTGAAAATGTTCAGGGACAGAGAGTCCACAGCTTCCCTAGGTAGCCTGATCCAATTCCTGGCCACCAGCATAGAAAGAATGCTCCTTCTAATTTCCAACCTACATTTCTTCTGCTATAGCTTGAGGACATTGCTCTTAGTCTTGTCCCATACAGCCACAGATGGAAGATTGTCCATCTTCCATCATTTCTGTAATCACCAGGGATTGGTGCTCCAGGTGAGGCCTCAAGAGTGTTGAATAGAGAGAGAGAGTATTACTTTCCTTGATTTGTAAGTGACACACTAGTTAATATAACCCTATATGCTGTTGCTGGTTTTTTTTGCAACAAGAATACACTGATGTCTCATATTCACAGTGTTCACTCGCTGTAACCCACAGGTCCTTCTCTGCAGCACTGCAGCCTAGTCTCATTCCTCAATCTATATTTGTGCATGCAATTTATTCTGTCCCAAGTGCAGGACTTTTCAGGACTTGTGCTTGTAGAATTATTTGGTTGGTCACAGACTATTTTTCTAGTCTTTTGAGGTTATTTTGGATTCTAGCACTACCCTCTGGAGTGTCTACAACTCCATTCAACTTGGTGTCATCTGCAAATTTTTAAAGTGTGAACTAGATTCCATTGACCAAATCATTAATGAAGATATTAAACAATACCAGACCCAAGACAGACCCCCGGGAAACCCCATTTGATACTAACTCACAACTTGACATTGAGTCATTGAGAACAATGATCCAATTATGTTATGTATCCACCTTACAGTACTTTCACCTAGTTTGTATTTCCTTAGCTTCTTAATGAGAATTGTGGGAAACGGTCAAAAGTATTGCTAATGTCCAGGTATATCACATCCAGTGCTCTCCTCCCGTCCACTGAGCCAGCATCCTTATCATAGCAGAAAATAAGATTAGTCAGGCATGACTTGCTCTTGGTGAATCCACGAAGACTTTTCTTGATCACTTTGTTCTGCTCTAGGAGCTTCACAACAGATTTCTTCCCTACTCTATGATCTTCCCAGGTATTGAGGTGAGGCTGACTGATCGAGTTCCATGCATATTCCTTCGCTCCTTTTTTTAAAGACGGGTACTATATTTGTCCTTTTCCAGTCATCCTCACCAGACCTCCATGAGTTCTTAAAGTAAATAAATTAAATAAATAAATAAATAGACAGCTAATGGCTCTGAAATCACTTCAACCAATTCCTTCAGTCCCCTAGAATGAATCCCATCCAGCCCATCTGGTAGCTAGCCCTGTTTGTGAAGACTGAAGCAAAAATGGTATTCAATACTTCAGGCTTTCTTTATCATCTGTAACTATATTGCCTTCTGCATTCCATATGGGATTTACAGTTTCTTTGATCTACTCATTCTTGACATACTTGTAGAATCCTTTTCAAGTGTCTTTTATGTCCCTTGTCAGTTGCATCTCAAATAATGCCTTGGCCTCTTTTAGTTTTCTCCCCGCAAGCCCATGTTATACTCTTAACTCTTCCCTAGTACTATGACCAAGTTTTCACTTTTTGTAGGATTCCTTTTTGAGTTCCTACTTAGGTGAAGAAATTGCTGTCTCGCCAAGTTGGTTTCCTGTTGCACTTCCCATTCTTCCATTGCACTGAGATACCTTACTCCTGCATCCATGAAGAGGCCTCCTTAAAATTCAGTCAGCTCTTCTCAGTTTCTTTTCCTCTCAGATTTGCTTCTCAGGATATCTTACCCACCAATTCCCTGAGCTTGTTATAGGCAAGAAATATGATGAGAGCAGGTTCTGCTGCTTACCAGGTAAAACAGTCAAATTTGCAATCCAGAAGGAGCAGAACAATGAACAGACTCAGCTACTTAGGTGCTGCTACTCAGTTATTACAAGAACAGATCTTTTCTTCATTCTGCCTTTCAAAAATAAGGTGCGTATTATATTCTGGGACATTTTGTATGCAAGAAGATATGATATGTATTTTAAGATCTTCCTTATATTGACTTATTTGAGACTTTTGCTCTGTTTAATTTGATCTGATTTAGCAGGACATGTTAATTGCTTTCTTTCTTTTGCTGACCAGCCTAGTTATTGGCTCACCAGTTATAAAGGCTCACTCTCTGGTCACTCAAATAGGCTATTGAGGCCTCCTGCCAGAATCATGCTTGACAAAGGCCCCTTGAAAATGTACAAGGCTAGCAGTAAGTAAATATACTTTTCCACTTTATCATATTTAGTCTGTGGGGCAGAGTTTTACTGCTACCCAGCATGTCCACAGGTGGCAGACAGTGGAATGACCTTCAGGGAAGTTTAGCTGTGAGATAAGCAGGGGTTACTCTGGCGAATAAGTAGTTACAGACCAAGCAGCACCACCACCACCAGCATGTGGTGAGGAGAGCAGATGGCAATGCTTTCCCTCCTGAAAAGCCACTTATATCCTTTGATAGTTCTGTAACATGGTGGTTACATAAGAAGCCTGCCCAGCCCCCAGTCATGGGTCTACAAGTCCTCAACAGAGAGCAGGTGGAAGGTGATGTTAAAAATCTCATTGGAAAGGGGGACAAAGGCTGCTGTGAAATAAGACCCCAGTTGTCTTGGTCTCTTTGCCATTAGATCAAGATCCCATTCTGTCAAGAGCTGCATGAAAGCTGATGAGCAGCAGATGCACCACAATTTTTAAAAAGTCACATATAGGCATCTACCATAACAGCTTTTCCAGCACAATTCTCAAGCCCTTTGGTGACCAGCTAATGGTGATGGGAGCTGAACTGTGAGATTTAGAAGCTCCTAGTCCTGAACTGGCACATGAGGTGATCACCAACACATCCACTTGGTTATGTAACTCAAAGTGGCTCCCAAACGATGGCTGTAGCAGAAGTAATGCTGATGGAACATCAAAGCTGAAGTACTCAAGGATCTAAGCAAGCAACTTCTTCCACCAGTGCCACAATGAAGAGCTGGTAAATTCCAATCAATCAACAACGAGAGAATGACAGCAGTGTGTGCAGTTCCCTCAAGGCCACAGTCATTGACGCCTGTGAAGAGACACTTCTGTAGCAGGAAACATCAAGACTGGTTTGATGAGAATAACCAGGAGACCAAAAGTTGATCGATCACAAGTGCAAGGCCTTTTGTGCTTGGCAAAGTGACACCAACACCAGGCAAAAGAAAGTGAATCTCCAAGCCTATGCAGAGGTCAAAAGGAGGACCTGCAATATGAAGAACAAATGTTGGGAAGACAGAGATAAAGATATTCAACATCTCACTGATATCCACAATATGCATGGTTTTCTTCAGTGCCACCAAAGCCATCTACGGTTGCAGCACTCAGTGACCAACCCCCTTGAGACCTAAGGATGGAGAAGACCTGATCTAGGAAAGGGGAGACAATGCCCGTTGGAAGTATTATTTTGAAGACCTTTTCAAATCAACTCCATCCCACAACACCCAGTCAGAGATGATCTCAGAATCCCTCCAACCCTTGATGAGGTGAGGAAATCCATTAAGCAGATAAAGAACAATAAGGCATCTGGAGCGGATGGCATCCTCACTGAAATCTTCAAACAGGGAGGAGATGGGCGCACATCACAGATTCATGCCCTAATCTTGAGGATCTGAAATTATAACAAAAACCCAGATGGGCTCAGACATTCCATTAGGGGCTCAACAGTGTTCAAGAAAGGAGACAAGTCCAACCATGGAAACTACAGAAGAATTAGCATGCTGTCCACCACAGGAAAAGAAGGGTTCTCACAGTAATTTAACTGTATCCTTCCACTTGCTCAAGAGCTCCTTCCAAAGTCTCACTGTGGGTTTAGGGCACCAAGAGGCACAACTGACATGATCTTCACAGATCACCAGCTGCAGGAGAAATGCCAGAAACAACATAAGCATCTCTCCATGGCCTTCTTTGACCTCATTAAAGCTTTCAACTGAGGGTTGAGAAGTGTTATGGAGAATCCTTCTGAAGTGCAAATCCCCACCAAAATTTGGCACCATTCTCTGCCTGCACCAACACAGTATGCAAGTATCGGTTCTCAGTTCTCTTTGAGGTTAAAATGGGAGCTAAACAAATCTGTGCCATTGTTTCAACACTTCTCAGTGACTGTTGCCATGAAGCTACATCTGACCACAAACAAGCATCCAGACAGAGCGCAGCTAAACTACTGAATGGATTGTAAGCTGTTTAACCTCAGCCAACTCCAAGCCAAAATCAAGACAACCCCAACCTCAGTCATTGAGCTCTGGTATGCTATTGATGTTGTAGTGTGTGCTAATTTGGAAGCAGACCTTCAGGCAATCATTGATGTCTTTGCTGAGGCATACAAGAAAATCGGACTGATGCTTAACATTCAGAAGACTAACGTCCTCCACCAACAAATTCCTAATGAACAGTCACCAGCTCCAGTAATTCAGAGCCATGGTGAAAGATTACTGAAGAAGAAAGATCATATTCAGTTAATAAGAAAACACTCTCTTAATAGGATTATAACTAGTTACAATTCTGGTCATCAAAATATGTAACATCAAGATGCTAGGGCTGTTACCTGCTACTGCTATTAGTTCTTTGCTAAAGAACAATTATATGCACCTCAACCAGCCATTACTGGGGGCCTCGATCAACAGACTTTCTTCTTCTTTCCCACACTGCTCCTTATAGGTTGAGCACTTCAACTCATGCAAGCTTAAGCACATTCCTTAGGTTTATGCTAGGTCTACAGTTTGTGCTTGCTATGCTGTTTCAGTTGCTGAACATGCCTGCTACCTACAATTATCACTTCAGTGTCTCCCCCTTGCTGGACCCTAGTCACCCCCCTTCAGCTTTTGGAATCCCCTCCATCTTCCCCTAGTGTTGGATCACCAAGTATCCCACCCTGCCCCCTGCCTCTGCTGACCCCTGCAGTTCACTTTTCCTTCATCTTTTGTCCCTTGCTGGCCCCCCCCAGTCTCCCATCCCTTCTGCTGACCCTTCCCCTGCAATCCATCTTCCTGATTATCTGCCACTGAGAGCTCTCCTTAGATCCTGACGCTATTTCCATAGCAACCAGCAGCGCATCCTCTTCCCTCTTTCCTCCATACACTACACTTCTTAGGTTCCCAGTCCTGACTGAAAACACACAAGGGTCAGCTCGCATTGTGGGAAACTAGGGAAAAACAACAGGGTCTTCTACTTGATTCGAGAAGGCAACAGGGATGTAGGTTTATAGTAAGCTTGCCATGGGCATTTAGTAATTGTCTTCCATGTTTTAACATGTAGATTATGCAGGTTATTGCCAAGGCCCCAAAATGAACATGGTTTACACTTTATGAACAAGTAATTCATGATGCGGTATTTGAGAGCAAGAAAAAAAACCCTGAAATGAGACATAATTCCCCAAGGGAAAGCTTACTGTGTCTGCATGGGTTTGTTCCACTGTGTTAGCTTTTAAGTATGATTTAGTAGGCATTCTAACCATTTTATTTTTAAAAATTAACTTTTTTGATGCTAGGCAAGTCAAAATTTCCCACTCCACAGATCCAGAGATATCATTTTGCTTGTATTTGACAGAATACAAGATACTTCCTTTATAGCAATTATTGCTACTTTGCTTAATCAAAGGAATTTTAAATTGCCTTTGTTGAATGGGATGTGTCTAAAAAGAGAGGTAAACTATTATCATCCCAAATAGCTTGCTTATGTGGTGTTTCTTTCAAACCTTGCAAGAGTATCATTACTCATTCAAGAAACCACTGTTATGGACTGAAAACTAGCATTATCTGGCTTAAGACCTGTAGGCTTGAGAGAGGAAGAAAATAAAGCTGAAACAGGGGTTGGCCTTATGTGCTTAAGTGCTACTTGTGCATCCAAATGTACCTACACAAAAGTGTGATTTTTGGCACTTATGTAGGTTTTCAATCCTATTTCCATCTGCATAACTATGCCTGCTCTCCTGAACACACTTGGAAGAGATCCTCTATGGCCACATATGGTCTGTGAAGGATAGGCATATACTTGGAAGTTCCCAGATTCTGCTTCCAGTGTTTTTTCTATTCTCTGCATTTAATAGTCACTGGATAAAATAGGTAGACAGCAGTGGACAGTTTCTATCCCACTAGGGCTGGTGTCCTCATCCATCCAAGACAGTATCTATCTCACTGATCTGCATTCCCTGTGGTTTGTTCTCACTCTCTCCCCTAGGCCTACATTTCATCCTCTGTTGGTGCCCCAGTGGTCGTTTGAAAAAATATGGCTGGAAAGTGCTTTGGACAATGTCTAGCCTGTGGCCTGGTGGGTTAAAGCACATTGTGGTAGGAGACACAGATTCAGTCACCCTCTGGGTGACAGGGACCTAGAAAACTGGGTTTCCCAGTCCCCTAAGTTATTGGGCTAAAAGGTAGGAAGAAACCTTCTATGGCAGCGAGAAGTCAGCTGCCACTCAAACAGACAAACTGGAAGTGCAGGAGAATCTCTGATGCAGAGATGAGCCAGCACATCCAATACCAATGCCATGGAAAGAAACCCCTGCTTTGGCACCAGCACATTTTGTCAGTGCATGCAGGCTCCGATTGGCTGGGCAGCAGCATCTGGATGCCAGAATAAAAGCTGCCCAGAACACAAACAAGGGGAGACTGCAAGTGGAAGCCCAGAGCTGTAAGGAACAACATCCAGGCACAAGTTGCCCCAGGAGGGGTGAATGAGCAGCTGAGGCTGCGTCCCATGGATACAGACTTGGAGCAATCTGTTGACTTACCTGGAAAAGTTCTCACGGAAGCTCTGGAGCAGCGAGTGGTCTCTAAAAGGCAAGGATCCTGCAGAGATAGGGAAAAAAATGTCAAACTGAGTGAAGGGGGATAGTGAGAGACTGTTTTTTTCTCATTCCTGATCTCTTTACTGGGAAGGACTGTGAATGGTCAATGTGAAAGACTGTTAAAGACTTAACTGAAGAAGCTAATTAAAGACAAAGTAATAATACCGCAAGAATTTGTTTTTTGGGGGGGAAACAATTTGTTTTGCCTTCTAGAGTTACAGGAGCGTACTGGTGGCCTTGGACCTTTTTAAAGCCACTACACTAAGGCAGCAACACCTTACTTACCTGATTGGAGACCTTTAACCAGGAGGTGTGTAGGGGAGGCAAAGCCCCAGGATACATCGCCTTAGCAGACCAAGTGTCAATGCCAGGAGATAAGAATTTCCTCCATTGGCAATGCGTAGGGGTGCACCCCCTGAAGTGGACCATACGCCCCCCGAGTTGGGCCGCCGCTGCCAGTGAAGTCTGTGGGCAGTTGCTGTTTGCCACCCCACCTCCCCTCTGCTGCATCTGTGGGAGGCCACCAATTGCTGCTTGGCACTCGCCACCTCCCTCCCCCCCACACCACCACCACTGCAGCTACCTGCAGACAGTCCCCGCTCTCACTGCCAACATCATCATGGCTGCCTGTGGGCAGTCCCCACTCACCACTGCCACACCCCTACCACCACCACTGCCACCTGCAGGCAGTCACCATGCTCCCCCCTGCCTTAAGGCACAAGGTGTTCATGCCTTCGTCCCATTCTTCATAACTAAAAACATCAAGACATGGCAGACAAGAGCATCAGGCACTACAACGCTAGAGTCAGTAGGCCAAACTGTCTACCAGTAGTGGTGAGAAAGGAAGGAATCATGCCAAAAGGAGCAGACACCCGGCCAGAGTGTGGCATGGACATCTACACCTTCTTATATTTCAAACAGTTGCTAGTAGCTTTTCTCCAGCCACATTCTTGGTAACTTGCATAGTTTTGCACATACCTAAGAAATCCTACTCTGCATATGCAGCCACAATGGATCATTCTGGGTTTCACATTATCCTAATTTGTAAGAAAATAGGAGGCTGCTAGCACAGTCTGCAACCCAGGTTGTATTTTGGCATTCAGCACATGCTTAACTTCAGGTTTGTGCATAAGTCCCATTGGGTTGAAAACAAAAATTAAACAGTGAACCATTTCAGTACTTTGTTGTATTGAAGCATGGGAACTACTCTCCGTTACACTGGAGTTCAGCTGTAGTAAATGCATTGGGCCCTATCCATACCAGGCTTTCACCTGTAGAGATCCAACCACAGGACCTCTAGTGGCCAAGAATTTCCTAGGACAGGAGTGTATGTGGCAGTAACAGGAGGCACATAAAATTATTGTTCTTCCTGGGAGTGAAACAAGCTGGCACAGGATGGGAAGGCTTTTGTGGATCAACCCTCCCCTATTGCACAAACAGAAGCAGTTTGTGGATCTTTGGGTTAATGCCTGCACAACAGCTGGCACAAGGAATACAATTTATGGTCTGCTTCCAAATCAAGTTCATTAACTTCTGTGGAGTTACCATTTTCCAGTGAAGTCTAATTGCACAGGGACTATAGAAATGGAGGAGGAGATTAAACAGAATAAGAGTTTGAGAGATCCATGACCAAGGCTCTGTACTTACCAATTCAGGTTTCTGATGCCTAAGCCTGTCTCAGTCTTCTCCACCTCCTCATCCTTTTATCATTCAGTTGATTTATTCTAAAATATCTTTAGGCATCTCATAAGGCTTTAAAAATATTTAAGAATGTTCCTTAATTATGTCATTAAGGGAGGGTGGTGAGATGCTTTGCATACATTTATTCCTTTATTTGAACAACAGCACTTTGTAAACAGAAGTTGAAATACTGCTCCATTTAAGTCAATGGCAAGTCTCTCATTGATTTCAGTAGGACTGATTTCACGAGGAGCCTACATTTTGTTAATGCATAACACAGAGATCACATAATCCTCTCCAGCAGTGAATTATGAAAACTCCCTATATTGGAGTTCTTAGTGTCTGTGCGTAATGGTTAAGAGATGCCTCAGCACAGCTTGTGTTGAGCACATTATGAGCACAGGAGCAGGGAGTTACCCCTGTAGCGCGGGAAAAGTCTCGGTGCAAGATCAGAACCAGCCAAAACCTTGCAGCTGCACCAGCGAGTGCATGCTTGCTATTGGCTCGCGTTAAATTATGCATACATGTCGGTCGGTATTTGGCTAGCTGACCGAATAAGAGGCTTGGGTGATGCCCGCCAAGACGGAGGAGGAGAGCTAGGACGTATGAGGAAACATCCACGTGCGTGTGGCTTGGAAACGCAAGGCCTGATCAGCTGACGACGACTCCCGCCAGATTTATCCAACGTCCCAGACCCTGCGTGAGTGTGGGCTTGTGTATGCCCAAGTTCCTACTTGAGTTTTGTAACTTCAAGGAACGTGCCTACAGCCTAAGGACTGTAAGTAAAGTTTTTCTGCTCCCAACAACCCGCGTGTCTAGCTCCCTAATTCCACACTGCATCAGCGGCCCCATCCCGCCAGCGTTTCTCGGCCCCCACACTTAGTCTCAAGCTACATAGATTGCTCAAGACAAACAAGTCTTATCAATTAGCACTGCTGTAGCTACATTAACTGAAAAAAATAAGAATTGCCAAAAAAAAAAAAAAAAAATCATTATATACTTTATTAAAACTCAGCACAAATGGTATTAAATACTAAATATGATCATCTTAATATCTGGAGTTTCACACACAATTCTAGTGATATGCATTTAGAACGTTAGGGTAGTGTCACACATTCAGTTTAACACTTACTAAGTCCAATTAAAAGTCAAGCAGACACACCTTTAAGCATTTAGCACATGTTAAGTGCCCTCCTGTCATGGTGAAGTTGTTCCCTTTCAGGCAAGAGTTATCCCTTAGCACAGGGGTTGTCAACCAGGGGTACTTCTGGTTTCACTGATCCCTGCCCCACCCGTTGACCAACTGTGCAACTCCCTGCTTCTTGACCGGCTGCCAGGAGTACACCAACAACAAAAAAATTGAAAACCCCTGCCCAAATGCATTCAAATTTTAATACATTCCAATAATTTGCAACTGTTGAAAGTTAACATGCAACAAGACCCTTAGTCTCATTTGCCTTAAAACTTACTTGAGCCTTCAAAGTACTTTAATACCAAATATTCTCTCATATAGTACAATATTCAGCAACCAAATAAAAGGCAGATTATAGCAATTTATTTGTGGTGCTTTAGCACCACATAGTAATTAACCTGTAATTTATTTTGAATGATAGCTAGACAGGATTATGAACAATTTAACACAAAAACTGCATCTTGTTTGTAGGGCCAGCACCCAGTATACTGTAATTGTTTCCATAGCACAAACAGAGTAGTAAGAAATCATACAAATCTAAAAATAATTTATTGTAGTGTGGAAAATGTGCTGTAAAAAAAACAAGCCATGCATTTACTATGGAAGTCAAGAAAGCACATGGTTGCCCAGTGTTCTGCAAGAGGGATTGCTTTACACATGGTCACCCACTAACTCAAAACATAGGCTCCAGTACACACCAAAATCCTCACCAGGCTGGATAGATCCCTAGTTTGAGGAAGAGCTTCTGGAGGAAATTTAATGGTTCATGAAATGAGATGGCATCTTACACAGCAGTGCCTCATCCCATACAAGGTTTTAAAGGGAAGGACAGGGATATTAAATTTTGAACTGACATTCAGTAGGAAACTAGTAGAGTGAGTGCTCTTAAACTGCTTGCAGACAGTGGGGACCTAAAAAAAAAAAACCCAAAAACCAGCACTTTAAACTCAGTGCACTCCCATGCTGAGCCCAGCACATGCTCAGAAAAAACATTGCATTTGTCGGACCCAGCTCACCTAACATCTGTATAGGTCGGGTGCTTTAGTGGGGCTTTTTGGCACTTCTGTCTAATAAAAGAACTAAAAAGCCCCACTGAAGCACCCAATCTATACAGACACTGCAGAGCCAGATTGAACTAACGTGCTACTGATTCCAGTAAAGCAGTTTTGTTTGGGTTGTTTTTTAGGGCTGTCAAACACTTTAAAAATGTGATTATAATTAGTTGTGTTTTTAAAAAAAATAGACAATTAATGACGATTAATTGTACAGCTAAAAACTCAAAGTTATGCAAAATTATGCAGGTACTTTATAGGGTGGGGATGGGGTGCATTTGTGAGGGTGCAGTGTCAGGCTGTGGGGGGCTATGGCAGTGTGTGTTGGAGGAATTGGGTTTGGAGCCTGTGGAGGGGGGTTCCTACATACCCTGACAGGATATGGGCAGGAATGAGGGGCAGCAGCAGGACTGGGGGGCAGAGGGGGATTATGGCTTGGAAGCAAGTGAGAGGCAGGCAGGCAGGCACACCAGTAGGTAAGTGTGTTGGGGGGGATGGGGTGGGGGTATAGATTGAGGCCCCCATGGTAGGGTAAAGAGTGAGGCAGGGGCAGGTCATGGGACAGAGCTGCAGGCAACTCATGCAGGAGCAAGGGGTGGGGGAGAAAGAATACTCCTACAGCTATGCACACCCCTGGGGAAGGCAGGGGGTATATGTGATCCCTGGATGTGTGTGCAGGGTGGGGGCCAGCTGCTGCTGCACAGTGCACACTGCTGCCATTGTCCCAGAAGCCACACAATGCCATGCTGTGCCTCCTGCTGCTGGGCGGCCAGGTTACACAATGCATCCAGCCTGCAGTTCCCAAGGCAAATGCAACAAGACACAGAGCCCCAGCCCACAGTGGGAGCCCACTCTTGCAATTTGTGTAGAAATGGAACTGGGACTAGTGACCCAGATCAAGGGCAACAAGAAGTCCTTTTTCAAATACATGGGGGGGGCAAAAGGTGGTGCCAAGTAATGTGGGGCCTCTGCAGGGCACGCTAGGAAATATGGTCATCTCACCTGATGGTAAAGCTGACATATTCACCAATTTCTTTGACTCCATACTTCTGAGGAGGAATCCAGATATCTACCCCACTACCCCCTTCCCGAGGGTCCTGTGGGTGGCACACCCAGGCCTAGGGTTAATGAGGACCTTGTAAGGGAACTTCTGGAGGGACTAGATGTATTTAAATCCACAGGTCCTGATGATCTCCACCCCAGAGCACTGAAGGAACTAGCAGGGGTCATTGTGAGACCTCTGGCACAGCTCTACGAGCATTCATGCCACTCAGGTGATGTACTGGAGGACTGGAAAAGGGCCAATGTGGTCCCCATCTTCAAAAAAAAAGGGAGGGAGGCGGCCCAGGAAACTATAGGCCCATGAGTCTTACCTCGGTCCTGGGGAAGCTTTCTGAAAGAATTATGCTGGCACGTGTCCAGGAAGGGCCAGCAGGGGAAGTTACGCTCAGTGGCAACCAGCATGGGTTCATTAGGGGCAGGTCTTCTCAAACCTACCTGGTGGCCTTCTACAACCACGTCACCAAGTCCTTGGATGCAGATGTTTCAGTAAATATAGTCTTTCTAGACTTCAAGAAGGCCTCTGACATGGTTTCTCACCCCATCCTCAGTAAGAAACTGGGAGACAGTGGTGCTGATGCCTACAGTCAGATGGGTCACTGACTGGCTGGAGGGCCTCACCCAGAGGGTGGTGGTGGACAGGTCTTATTTGCCCTGGAGGGATGTGGACAGTGGGGTTCCCCAGGGCTCGGTCCTCAGGCCAGCACTGTTCAACATCTTCATCAGCAACTTGGGCGAGGGGGCAGAAAGCATCCTGTTTAAGTTTGCAGATGACACTAAGATGTGGGGGGAAGTGGGTACACTAGTAGGAAGGAACAGGCTGCAAGCAGTTCTAGACAGGTTACAGGGGTGGGCCGAAGAAAACAGGATGGGGTTCAACATTGACAAGTGCAGGGTAATGCACCTGGGGAGGAAGAACCAGCAGCACACCTACAGGCTGGGGAACTCCTTTCTCACCAGTGTTGAGACAGAAAAGGATCTTGGAGTCATCATTGATGCCACAATGAACATGGGTTGACAGTGTGGAGACACAGTCACGAAGGCCAACCATATCTTGTCATGCATCCACAGGTGCATCTCAATCAGGTCCAAGGAGGTGGTCCTCCCCCTCTGCATGACACTGGTCAGGCTGCAGTTGGAGTACTGCGTCCAGTTCTGGGCGCCGCACTTCAGGAGGGATGTGGCCAATATGGAGAGGGTCCAAAGGAGGGCCACCCGCATGATCAGAGGTCGGCAGGGCAGGGCCTACGAGGAGAGACTGAGGGACCCGAACCTGTTCAGACTCCAAAAGAGAAGGCTGAGAGGGGATCTAGTGGCAGTTTATAAACTAGTCAAGGGGGACCAGCAGGCATTGGGGGAATCCCTGTTCCCCCGAGCAATCCCGGGAGTTACAAGAAACAATGGACACAAGCTAGTGGAGGGTATTTCAGGCTAGACATTAGGAAGCGCTATTTAACTGTCAGGGCAGTTAGGACCTGGAACCAACTTCCAAAAGAAGTGGTGCTGGCTCCTACCCTGGGGGTCTTTAAAAGGAGACTGGATGACTATCTGGCCAGGGTCGTTTGACCCCAGTACGCCTTTCTGCCATGGCATGGGGTTGGACTAGATGATCTCCTCAGGTCCTTTCCAACCCTACCAACTATGAAACTGAAACAAATAACTTATTTGAAGTGTGCATTTATTTGCTGTATCATATTAGGTAGAAAACCATTACAAACTAGGCAAAAATATTCCAAGTACATTTCATTTGTCCTGTAATCATTAGAAATAAATGTACATTTTTTTACATTACTGAAGAGCCTGAAATACATCATGAGACAAGAGCAGATGCCATGATTAACAGCTAGGTCAGTAAGTTCAAACACAGGTAGCAAAGCCAAGGTATGTATTGAGCTAAGGATACAGGCCTCCTTTATCCTGTATAAACAAATACAGGAGTTGACCTATCAGTTACTCCTGCAGGCCAAAAAAGGCATTTACACAGTGAAAGGAAGGAAGAATCAATGACAAATATATATTATTAAAAAGAAATCTGAAGAAGAAAATAAAACGACCTGCAGTACCACTAGGACATTTCTAAGATGACACCATACGTGCAACACCAGGCACCAATCTTGTGCTCGTGCTCTCACACACACACACACACACACACACACACACACACACACACACACAGGGATAGATTCTGAGTTCATTGTTGCTATCTACAGCTTAAAGATCTATTGTAATAATTTATTCCTGCATTAAAATTCCATCTATAACATTAGGATTGTTTTACTCCTAGGTTTCATGAATGCATGACGTTAATAGTTTTTTTTGTTTGGTTTGGTTTGGTTTGGGGGGGGGGGGGGATGTTTGTCTGTTTTTACCATAGAGGGATGTAAACATTTCAGACACTTCTTGCACCATTTCTGAATGGAGAAACCATTTTAGTGAAATTTTCTTAAGACGCCATTCTCTAAAGCAGCCCCACCACCATAACTTCCCTGGCTTGAAGGGAAAGGGGAAGAGCTGGAGAAAGCACACTGATCTGCAGCTCTATCTTACTCTTCCAGTCCAAGAAGAAGTTTGAGGAGCAGCCCCATATCCAAAAAGCTAAGAGCTTTGGAGAAATTATCTTTTATGATCAGCATGAGATCGTTTCATCAGTATGACAGAGCAAGTTCCTTCCACAGCATGTAGATCCCACCATGAAAGCTGAAAATTCCCAGAGACCCTGTGGCAGGCCTGGGCCATCCATATGGAAACCCCAAACACCAGCTCTGCCTCCCATCAGTCACAATGCCATAAAGCAATAAAAGAAAATTACTCTTGGGGGACTCATCACTAATAGTGATCTTCAGAGAGCTTCATTAAGATAGGACAAGATTTCCTTTGATCTGCTCTTTCACCCTCTGCTTCCCTGCAGAAATACTGCCTAAAACAGGGTTAGGTATGCAAGGTTGTAGCCATATTGGTCTAGAAGCAAGAGGAAATCAGAACTCATGGTAGAGGCGATATCTTTTATTAGACCAACTACAGTTTTGCAACACAAAGATATCACCTCTACCACAAGTTCTCATTCCTTAGAACAGGGTTAGCAACCTATGGCCTGTGGGCCAGATTCAGCCCATAAAAATAAGACTGCATCCCACCTGCAGCAGCTTAAAGAATCAGCAGCATGCTGCAGCCACAGTGGGAAGGAGAGTCCCCCACAGTTCTATTGACATCTCTCAGCCTCACATCATTTAAACAGGGCAACTTAAAATGAAAATTTACCTCTAAACTTCACAGCAGCTGCTGACCTCTAAAAGCAGCTGAACTGGACACATCCTATCCTGTGACAAGGGGACTCTTTATAGACAAGCAGAATTAACTCTAGATATGTTACAGAATTTTGTATTGCTTTCTGTCAGTTAATTCCCTTATGGGTAGGATGCAATATGCTCTATTTCAGTGGAGCAATGTCAGGTATACATTTACTTTTCTCTATATAAATAGCATCATTAAGAAGTTCATTACAATTTTGTCTGAAGCCCATTATCTCACATAGCATGACACTAGAAACCATCTGTACAAATCATTTTCAGCACCATAATACCTGGGCTTATGGAAGCTTATTTATTTTATAAAATAGTTCAAAGTATTTTATCAATTTACTTTTCTTTCCTTTTCCAACATCATGTTATTGTTTCTTTATTTGTAAATTGTTGAAGAGTTAAATAATATTTTCATTTGTCCCACAGGCTACAATATTCTTGGCTGCTTTGGTGGATTTCACAAGCAAGTTCCAAAGTTCCCATCCTATCCTCCAAGAGATGCAATACTTTCCACTAATATTAGTTAATGCAGGTTTTGCTGAACATTTTTATATAACTTTCCTCAAAGAAAGTTATTGTGTATGCAGTTTAATATGACATATTACCAAAAACAAAAACCCCTTAGAAGAGTCTGGGGCCAGTCTTCTTTAAAAAAAAAAAAAAAAAAAAAAAAAGAAGAGGCCTCTGGAACAACAGGATTCTGCACTCTTCAAGTTGAAGCAAGTTTACACATTACTGCAATTAGAGACATTAAAATATTTCTTGTAAAATAATCTAGTCCCAGATGTGCCTGATAAACTGAATATTACAAGTAACCTGCTAGAAATTAAGAATCTTGTTAAAGTCTTAAAGGAGCTTGTTTGCTTCCTTTTCTGAGTCACTCATTACAAAATGCAGGCCAGAAATAAAGCCAATTTACAGGCATCAAAAGAACTGAGAAACCTTCTAAATTTCTGCATTCTACTGTGAATGCAGAAAAAAATAAACTATTTACTTTGAACATTTTATTAAGTGTCTATTCAGGATATTCTATTCAAAATAAGAGTTTTCTGTATCCCAGTTGCCAATTAAAATGATTTTTGAATCAGGGAAAGCATCATGGATAGAACAAAAATATGTACATAGGTATCTTTCTTGGTATACACACTTTTTTTTTTTAAACCAATATAATTACTCCTTTAGGGGCATGATCTTTTAACCAAAATAGCAATGAGTTAAGAACTTCTAGCACAGATGCAATTTGTTATGAATGTACCTTATATTAATTAATATGGATCATTCCCCTTCCCAGTGCTAGTATAGTTAAAATACATCCAGTTTATATAGACAGGCCCTAAATGACTGTGGCTTAAAAAGTAGAAATACCCTCTAGGTTCCCCTTCCAGCCCTGAACAACTTAAAAATTATCTACTCCAGAAAGATCTGTTAAGCCCTGTGAGCATTAATTTATAACCTTGTAACACATATTGTCACTGATTACATGGGCTCCAAAGACAACACCACGCAGACCCATCCAAAATATGCACCATCCATTTTGCCTCCTTGCTCTGGAACATGGAAAAACCTTGAGTTACTCAACTACTTATTACTGCTATCTTGACTCTGAAAAAAGGGGCACGCAAATGAAAGAGCAAGCAAAAGAGCAGGAAGGAGAGAGAAACTTGCTGTACAAACTGAAAGGCAGGTCAGATTACCCATGGTCCATCATGTGGATACTCTATACACTAAGCAATGTAAAATTAAAAATTCTTGGAATTTTTCAGGTGTTGTTGATCCTGACCCCTTGACCCCTGCTGTCTGTCCACCCAAACTTGGCTCCCTGTGCCTGCTCCTGTGCCACTGCTTTAGGTCCCCTCCACCCCAAATCCCTCCCACTCCCACCTTTGTTCCCCACCTGTCCAACCACCTTTGCTAGAGCTCCAGCAGGCTCCATCTTCACTGCAGCCCAGGGCACAGGTCAGGGTCCAGGCCGGAGAGCAGAGGCTACTAGAGATAGGGGAGGCTAGGTGGGGAAGCAGGCAGCAGCTGCAGATCCAGCCAGGAGTTAAGGCTGGAACTAGAACTATACAAGCCGCTTGGTCTCCCCACCACCTCATACGTAATTCCAAGACAAGGGGCTTTCCTCCCCACCCTCTTCCACATTAAATGAGGGGAAAACCCTCATCTTGCAATGCAGTAAATATAGTATATGAATTTGCCAAAGCCATTGCTATCCAATTAACCAAAAAGTGTATTTGTTTTTTATTTAAAACAGGCTGAGTAGTAATGTGAAAGGTCTTCATGCTTGTAACACTAAACTAGTACATTATCCTTCAGAAAAATATAGAAGAGGGCAAAAGTTTCATTCAAACTATTTACAGAGATGCTACAAATCTATCCTGAACTCCAGTCAAGAGCAACAACCAACTTCCTGGTATCCTTGCAACCTGTGCCCTTTCCTCCAAGGTCTATACACATTGCTACGTATTCAAGTAGAAGTGTACAGATGTCTGTCAAATGAGCTTGCAAACTGGTGGATTTAATGCTGAAATATTTCACATCTTAAACTGCTCCTATTCCTTTAATATTTTGGGCAAAGAATTTAAAAAATCATGTACATAGCAATGTGCTAAATGTCAACAATTTTTAATGTTCTGTATTTCTTAACTATGTCTCATGTATAATATATAGAAAATGCTAAAGGAGAATAGCTTCTCTTCTTACAAAAATGCCAATTATTATTAAAATTAGTGTATTATGGACTATATCCAAACTTTCCTGAAATCAGGGATTTTTTTCTGTCTATACATGGCAGAACTGAAATAGAACATAATTTTTATCTTAGATTCAGTAAACATTAGCTCTGATGCACAATAATGAACATGCATAAAAGAAACTTCACATTGTCAGTTGCTAACACACAGGTCATCACTTGATGAAAGTCTGAGCATCTTTCTTCAGTTTGTGTGGTTCCAAAATCACTCTGAGTCAAGGCATTTGACTTCCACTAAGTTTTTGAATCCCAAGAACCTCTTAAAAGGTACAGTGCCCCATTCAAGTATGGCCTGAAATCAGGAGGTGCTACATAAAGATATTCCTCTATTAAAGAAATCTGCAGTGTGCAAGGGAGAAAAGAAAGAAACTGCCTTAATCTAAACTCCTTTGTTATTTCCATTAATATTAGAAAAGGATTCTGATTTAACTTGTCATCTGGTGAAGACAACTATTTTTACTAGCTCATTATAACCATGAGTTTGTACAAGCTTTCATTCAACCCAAGACAGTCATAACTGAAATGAACATGTGTAAAATTCCACTTGAGAGGCCTGGTTTAGATTACATGTCACAGATTTAACTGACTAGCAGGTTCTCTTGTTCATTATTTTTCTTTCTTTTTGAATTGTTACTCAACAGCATATAACCATGCTCCTTAGAGTACTACTTACTCAGCAGATTTATGCTTTGTATACTGTAATTAGATTGCACTTTGATCACTTCAGTGATCACATTTTTGTTGTATTTACTCAGTGAGATCCATAGAGTCAACGCAACTAAGCCTTGTGAAACACAATTGTTCATACACATTCAGTTTTCTTACATCTGTGTAACTCCCACTAAAGAAATGCACAGATATCACTGAGACTGCAGAGCTGTCAAGTGCAGGTTGGCCAGCCTACCCTTTTATGATGACTGAAGCAATGAAAGGATTAACACACTCTGCTTTTTAGAGCTCAGCTTGAATCTAGGGCTAGCAGTTATAGTCATTGCCTTCCCCCCACCCCCGCAAGAACCAGTAAACATAGAATCTCATGATGCCATTTCTTAGACATTTTTGTGCCCAAAAGCTTGAGCAATCTCCCCTGATTATACAGTTAGTTCAATAAAAGATAATCACCAAACACCTCTTGCTTTTTTTTCCTGCAGTCATTTTTTCAAAGATAAAAATCTTTCCCTTATCTAGTATCTACAGACACTAGAACACAGCACATTAGACTAATATACAACACAGTAATTACTGCACATGTGTAGACCGTGATGCTTTACTGTGCATAAGATTAGTTTAATGCGCAGTAAATTGTCTTGTGTAGATGCACCCACTCAGACCTACTGCATCAGAAGCACACCCAAGGCTGTAAGCAAAACTAGACATCAGAGAATCCCCCCTACCCCCCCCCCCACACACACACTCTTTGCTCTAAGAAAATACAGCTAACAAAGGAAGCCAGAAGTGTCAAGTTTGAGCACCTCTCTCTTCAGGGGTAATACTTTGAGGAACATATAGACGTTAGAAGAGGAAAATTAAAAAACAAAAAGGAAAACAGATAAGAAGCTGTGTGTGCATGTAGGTAAGGATGCACTCAAAAAGGCTGAAATAAGCAACTGAAAATGTCATGCAATGGGTTAGTGAAAGTAGTAATTATTTTAATCCAAGATTTAAAAGAGCCAAATTCAAGGTATGTGATATTCTACAGTAGAACTAAGAAGACCACAAGTTGTCAAATCAATTGCTTATATAGAAAAGACACTTGACATGGTCCTGATACAAAGCAGGAGTTAAGGTTAACCTAGCAATATAGCAATGCCACTCCCATCAAAATAGTACAAGCACCTCCCAATATATTTTTTCATCCTTCTTGTTTATAGAAAGTTACCTTAAGTGCAGGCATCTCTGTGCATAAGTTTTTATATTAAATGGAAAGGTGCATTATGCATAGAAATGCTAAGGAAAATCTAAAAAAAATAGTTTTGCTTCCAACTGCTGTGATCTTAACGGTCATTCTTATTTCTCAGAGTGATTTTGAGTCTCTAGGTATACCTCGAGAAAGGTCTGTTTTCTAGGCACTTAAGCCTCCTACTTTTTGTCCAAAGTTTTAGTTTCACCAAGATACAGCTGCAATCAGAAGACATTGCTAGAGAGCTCAGACAGGTAGGACCAATTCCCATGATTAGCATAATATATTAAGACTGAAACCTTAAATGAACTCTATTTTCAATGAGAAACCAGGAAAAAGTACAAAGCACAAGGGAAAGTCCAGTGACATGGTGCTGAGGCCTTTATTCCTAGTTATAAAGAGGTAGCAGTGATCAAATCTGAAAGCCAAAAGTTCACGGAACATCATCTGTATTTGAAAGGATAAAACAGGGAGATCTTGTGACCAGTCACTGATGCCACTAAAGCCATTTAGGCATCCAGTAGCAATGAGAAGTCAGAAAGAACCCTCAATGATCCAGACCAAATTTGGCCATCTGAAGGAAGATGCTAGTGTGATAGGAGACATTCTTTTCAAGGTGCTTCCCTCTTCCTGCCAGCATCATCATGCTGTTCAACTCCCCAGCTCTATGATCATTCCCCCAGCTCTTCCTGGGACGCACAGCCCCCACATCTGCATGCAGGGTTTCAGCAGGCTGCTGCTAGCTGGGGAAATAGCCCAGAGCCACCACCATCACCAGCTGGCAGCGGCAGCCTGCTGTCATCCCACGTCATCGGAGGGCCCGTGTGCCCCGGGAAGAGATGGGGAACCGAACCGAGAACCGGGGGGTATGTTCAGGGACCTGAACATTCCCCCAGCCCCCCATTTAATTTCCCAGGGAGCTGAAGCAGCTCCACACGTCAGCCAGGCTCGACACTGCTCAGCCCCAGCTCCCAGGCAGCGCAAGATGTCCTGCTGAGCCATGCTGCTGCCACACCATGGGGCAGCTGCTGCGCATGTGCCAGGGAGGGGAAGGGGGTGGGGAATCCCCACTGCACGGGAGGGAGGGGGGTGCTCTGCCATGAGTGCCTAGAGGCCCCAATAGCTCTTCTTTCAGCCAGTGAGTACAGATCTTTTTTCCTTTTTAAGTTCCAGGATTAGGCTGGGGCCAGGCAGGGGATGGAGCCAGGCAGAACAGCCATGGGGGCTTCTCCTCAGGTGCGGGGGGTGGAGGGGGAGCTGCAGGAAAAGGTAGGCACAGCTGAAGGAGCCACGGGAGAACTTGCAACCCCTTGGCTGGGAAGAGGCAGGTACAGTCAATCCGAATCACTGAATCTCTCCAGATCAGCACCAAATCTTCCAAAGCTGATTTGGCCATTTGGATCAGTGTCCTGAATCAATCTCTCATAACTGAATCACTGTCCTCCAAATCAGCCAAATCTCAATCAAATATTTCCCTATTCACACAGGCCTAATAACAAGGACCAGGAAAAAAGTCATAACATATAAGGATTTAAGAATATTTTTCAGGACCCAAGGCTGACAACAGAAGAAAAAACAAGTTTTTCCTTCTCCTAAGGCAGGACTGCCCAACTCCTAAGCAGCAAGGAGACTCGCGTTGTCCCAGCTGCAGCACTGGGGCCCACATCAGTGCAAGCTACAGGCCCCCAGACCATACCCTCCACCCCAATGCCCCATGCAAGCAGCTGTTGAATTGTGTGCACAGGCAGGGCTCCCTCCCTCCACGTCACACAAGCAGGATTAATCCCACTGCTGCACCACACAGGCAATCTGTCAGATAACCCTGTCCTAAATCATGCACTTAGATGAAGCAATTGATACTACCATTTTTACCCTACAAAACAGAGTAAGATTATAAAAGGTATGGTTCTTGGAGCCAGAGTCTTTTCAGGATATATTAGACAAAATCATCAAGCAGCAGACTCCAGAGGAAAGAGAGACACTGAAACAATATTAAAAATAAAATAAAATAAATTGTAAGTTTCTTTCTAGTACTTAAACTTTTTGCCCAAGACAGTTTCAACTAATGGCATTCTTTGAAAAAACACACAGTAGTTACAACCCATCGAAGGGATATGTTCATTTCAAAATGTGGATGAATAAAATCAGTTGGTTGTAAATAAATCACATCTACAAAAACAGGTAATTCCATTTCTCTATACTCTCCCTGTATGCAGTAATTAATTCCTCAGTTTATACGGCTGAAACTAGCACATTACCTTCAGTTCCTGCATCCATGCTGTTAAAGTTATTTAAACAGAAAACTGATGGTTTTTTTAATGCAACGAAAATTAACATTATCACAAATACAGTAAAAGCTGCCTTAACTGGCATGTTACAAGCTGGCATGCTCTATTAACTAGCATGCCAGCTTGCAAAGTAAGAGCAAAACTGGAAGTGCCCACTGTGGCACTTCTGGTTTCACCGAGTCCCCACGGCCCAAGCCAAAGCAGCCTGCGCTGCCGAGTCCCCACGGCCTGGGGCAAAGAAGGCTGCGCGAGGCCCACCTCCCTGTCCCTTGGGGCCTGTGGGAGGGGCAGCGATGCCCTGGATGCGATGGGAGAAGCAGCAACCCAAACAGGCAAAGATGCCTGTTCAGGCCTCTCAATTAACCGCCATATTATGTTATCTGGCATCCCCCATTCCCCATGGGTGCCAAATAACACAGCTTTTGCTGCTGTATTGATTTTTTTATAAGTAACTTGGCCTTCAAACTTAAAGACAAGATGACAAGCTACTCTCTCCTCCACCCCTTTCCATGTTCCCAGCATCTGGACTAAAATGTGCCTGGCCAAACCTAATCATGCCTCCTAACTAGGTAACTACCATATCATACAAGTTATGAATTTGTCCCAATATAGTGTTTATGTGAACTTGCTGAACAAAGTTTTACTTGCGACAGGCTTAATTTCCATCTATTGCTCTCATTACTACAATTCCAAAACACAATACCAGTAGCAGGAGCAGCTGAGTGACAACACTTTTCAAATGTATAGCACCAATTTAGACATTTTTAAAATTGATTTAGAATATTTCTTTAAATATTGGACCGACATGTTAAAGTACAGAAAAACAGGACTCAATTAAGGTGTCACACAGATCAACATTAAATTTAGGAAGGGGAAAAAAAAAAAAAAGGTCTCATTTTCCTCCCCTTTTTAAAACTTCTCCCGCACACGTGCCCATAACCTCCAGTCTGGCTCCAGGCCTGGGAAGGACTTGCCCTGAGAGTAACTGCAATGTATATTTTATTTATAAAATTTCAGAACCAAACATAAGCTATATAAACAAACAGAATTTATTGAGGGGAACAAACGTGTTGCTGATCTGTACAGAGGGGACGGGAAAGACGAGACAGAGGAGACACAAAAATGTATTTAAAGGGTTACACTCTTAAAAACAGATTCACATCCTACATTTTAAGCAGCCCCACATTCATTTTGTATTTTCATTCTTGTTTTTATAATTTTTTTTCTTTTCTGCATGCAAAGCATAAAAACTAAGGTGGCACCTTCCTTCACGCCCAGCATATTGAAAACTTGGTACAGGAGTCTACTGAAGCAGAGACCAATCTGAATATAGAAATGTGCACATGTGCAAGGAATACAAGCTATAATAAAGGTACAATATTTAATCTGATCATTCTCTAGTTTTATAGACACTGCCATGTCCAAGTTTGACACTTCTTTAAAAAAAATTAGGCACAGGATCTCAGTTTGTCTCTCTCAGTACCTCAGGTAAAGAGATTTTTTTTTTCCTTAGTTAATAACAGGAAATCTAGACTGAAGAAGTGGGTTTTACATTTAATTTTGAAGGCTGAGAGATTTAGTCATTCTGATGTGTTCAGGAAATGAGTCTCACAGTTGTGGGCCAACTGAAAAAAAACTTTCACCAGCATTCACTCCTCCTAGCCTACAATTCCACTGCCCTAGCCAAATGCAATAGTCACAGGTATGGTGACTTGCTCCCTCAGGCCATGTTAAAGACCATACCCAAAGCCTTGAATTTCCCTGGGTATTCTACAGGGAGGCAATGCAATGAAGTTTCAGTTTCAGGGTGATGTGCTTTCAGCACATCATGTTCTAAATAAACAAATTAAATAAATAATTAAATCGCCCCGTATCAGTATCCACGCCTCAAAATGGCAGTGGGGGCACCTGAGTTCAAGCGCCCATGCCATCATTTTGAAGTGTAGGGATGCCAATACATGAGATGCAGAGGCTGGCTAGAGTGCAATACTTACCATGCTCCAGCAGAATCGGTTCTGATACACTATAATTATAGCACAAAGCAGCCTCCCAGCACACCTACATGCACCCTCACATTGGAGGTACTAAATGAAATGCACGTTAGAAAGTGACGTAATGCACATATAGACACACCCAGGTAGTATATGCACTATCAAATCCTGCTTCTGTCCAGCCCACCCCAATTAGACAAAGCAGGATTACTATGAAGAGGCTAGTAAGCCATCCTCCTCCAGAGACAAAGATCATATGTTTTCTCTCCTAGCTGATTCACTTTCTGGAAAGAGCTGGGGACAAATGCAGTCTCCTTTCTAATAAGAGACCTTCTCTATCTTCCAAAGAAAGGAAAGGCAAGGAAGTCACCCCCTTGCAGAAGAGAACTTATGTTTGAGCACTCGTGGTGCTCGGGCCAGGTTCCTGAAGACTGGAGAAGGGCCAATGCGATGCCCATTTTCAAGAAAGAGAGAAGGGATGAGCCGGGTAACTTTAGGCCAGTCAGTCTTACCTCTATTCCTGGGAAAATGCTAGAGAAAATAATGAAGGAACACATTTGTGCAGGCCCAGCAGGGGAAACAATGCTGAGGGGAAACCAGCATGGGTTTGTCACAGGTAGATCCTGCCTGACAAATCTTGTAGCCTTCTATGACCAGGTCACACACTGCCTGGACATGGAAGCCAAGGCTGATATCATCTTCTTGGACTTTAGGAAAGCCTTTACACAGTTTCGTACCCTATCCTCATTGGGAAGCTAGCAGACTGTGGAGGGGACGTCTACACAGTCAGGTGGGTGGCCACCTGGCTTAGGGACTGCACCCAGAGAATGGTGGTGGATGGTTCCTTCTCAGCCTGGAGGCAGATGGGCAGTGGGATCCCGCAGGGTTCGGTCCTCAGACCAATATTATTTAATATCTTCATTAGCAATTTGGATGAAGGTGTGGAGAGCACCCTTTCCAAGTTCGCTGACAATATCAAGTTATGGAGCAAAGTTAGTACACCGGAGGGCAGGGAGCAGATTCAGGCTGACCTGGGCAGGTTGGATCAATGAGCAGAGAGAAATAGGATGCAAATTAATTAAGATAAATGTAAAGTACTCCACCTAGGAAGGAGGAATCCCCAGCACACCAATAGTTTGGGGAGCGTCCTTCTCAGCAGCTTGGAGGCAGAGGGGGATCTTGGAGTCATAATTCACTCCAAGATGAACATGAGCTGGTAGTGTAACAAGGCCATCAACAAGGCCAATCGCACTTTGTTGTGCATTAGCAGGTACATGACTAATAGATCAAAAGAGTTGATGCTTCCCCTATATGCAGCACTGGTCAGGCCACAGTTGGAGTACTGTGTCCAGTTTTGGGTACCACACTTCAAAAAGGATGGGGAGAATCTGGAGAGGGTCCAGAAAAGGGCTACTCACATGATTGGTGGTCTTTGTGACGGACCCTACAGGGTTGAGAGAGCTGAATCTCTTTAGCCTTCACAAGAGACGGCAGAGGGGAGATCTTGTGGCTGCCTATAAATTTATTAGGGGAGATCAACAGGGAATAGGGGACGCACCTTTTACTAAGGCACCCCAGGGAGCGACTAGGAATAACAAGTGTAAACTAGTTGAGAGTGGATTTAGATTAGATATTAGGAAGAAATTTTTCACAGTAAGGGTGGCCAGGATCTGGAATGGGCTTCCAAGAGAGGTGGTGACATCACCTAGCTTAGAGGTCTCCAAA